>JAPDVR010000024.1:25376990-25859490 GCA_026230005.1 Gila orcuttii
GACTTTTTAACATCAGAAAGAGTCTATGAGAATATCATGTAGCTTTTAGACCTTCTGGGGATCCTCTGAGGAGAAAAAAAGTTCAAAAGGTCCCATATGGACCACTGTCTGGAGGACCTGACTTGACTTTTTAACATTAGAAAGAGTCTATGAGGACATCATGTAGCTTTTAGACCTTCTGGGGACCCTCTGAGCAGAAAAAAAGTTCAAAATGTCCCATATGGACCACTGTCTGGAGGTCCTGACTTGACTTTTTAACATCAGAAAGAGACTTTGTGGACATCAGGTAGCTTTTAGACCTTCTGGGGACCCTCTGAGCAGAAAAAAAGTTCAAAATGTCCAATATGGACCACTGTCTGGAGATCCTGACTTGACTTTTTAACATCAGAAAGTGTCTATGTGGACATCAGGTAGCTTTTAGACCTTCTGGGGACCCTCTGAGCAGAAAAAAAGTTCAAAAGGTCCCATATGGACCACTGTCTGGAGGTCCTGACTTGACTTTTTAACATCAAAAAGAGTCTAGGAGGACATCAGGTAGCTTTTAGACCTTCTGGAGACCCCCTGAGCAGAAAAAAGTTCAAAGGTCCCATATGGAGTACTGTCTGGAGGACTTGACTTGACTTTTTAACATCAAAAAGAATCTATGAGGACATCATGTAGCTTTTAGACCTTCTGGGGACCCTCTGAGAAGAAAAAAAGTTCAAAAGGTCCCATATGGACCACTGTCTGGAGGACCTGACTTGACTTTTTAACATTAGAAAGAGTCTATGAGGACATCATGTAGCTTTTAGACCTTCTGGGGACCCTCTGAGGAGAAAAGAAGTTCAAAAGGTCCCATATGGACCACTGTCTGGAGGTCCTGACTTGACTTTTTAACATCCGAAAGAGTCTATGTGGACATCAGGTAGCTTTTAGACCTTCTGGGGACCCTCTGAGCAGAAAAAAAGTTCAAAAGCTCCCATATGGACCACTGTCTGGAGGACCTGATTTGACTTTTTAACATCAAAAAGAGTCTAGGAGGACATCAGGTAGCTTTTAGACCTTCTGGAGACCCCCTGAGCAGAAAAAAGTTCAAAAGGTCCCATATGGACCAATGTGTGGAGGACCTAACTTGACTTTTTAACATCAAAAAGAGTCGTTGAGGACATCATGTAGCTTTTAGACCTTCTGGGGACCCTCTTATCAGAAAAAAAGTTCAAAAGGTCCCATATGGACCACTGTCTGGAGGACCTGACTTGACTTTTTAACATCATAAAGAATCTATGAGGACATCATGTAGCTTTTAGACCATCTGGGGACACTCTTATCAGAAAATAAGTTCAAAAGGTCCCATATGGACCACTGTCTGGAGGTCCTGACTTGACTTTTTAACATCAAAAAGAGTCTATGAGGACATCATGTAGCTTTTAGACCTTCTGGGGACCCTCTGAGGAGAAAAAAAGTTCAAAAGGTCCCATATGGACCACTGTCTGGAGGTCCTGACTTGACTTTTTAACATCAGAAAGAGTCTATGAGGACATCATGTAGCTTTTAGACCTTCTGGGGACCCTCTGAGGAGAAAAAAAGTTCAAAAGGTCCCATATGGACCACTGTCTGGAGGTCCTGACTTGACTTTTTAACATCAGAAAGAGTCTATGAGGACATCAGGTAGCTTTTAGACCTTCTGGGGACCCTCTGAGGAGAAAAAAGTTCAAAAGGTCCCATATGGACCACTGTCTGGAGGACTTGACTTGACTTTTTAACATCAAAAAGAATCTATGAGGACATCATGTAGCTTTTAGACCTTCTGGGGACCCTCTGAGAAGAAAAAAAGTTCAAAAGGTCCCATATGGACCACTGTCTGGAGGACCTGACTTGACTTTTTAACATCATAAAGAGTCTATGAGGACATCATGTAGCTTTTAGACCATCTGGGGACACTCTTATCAGAAAATAAGTTCAAAAGGTCCCATATGGACCACTGTCTGGAGGTCCTGACTTGACTTTTTAACATCAAAAAGAGTCTATGAGGACATCATGTAGCTTTTAGACCATCTGGGGACACTCTTATCAGAAAATAAGTTCAAAAGGTCCCATATGGACCACTGTCTGGAGATCCTGACTTGACTTTTTAACATCAAAAAGAGTCTATGAGGACATCATGTAGCTTTTAGACCTTCTGGGGACACTCTTATCAGAAAATAAGTTCAAAAGGTCCCATATGGACCACTGTCTGGAGGTCCTGACTTGACTTTTTAACATCAAAAAGAGTCTATGAGGACATCATGTAGCTTTTAGACCTTCTGGGGACCCTCTGAGGAGAAAAAAAGTTCAAAAGGTCCCATATGGACCACTGTCTGGAGGTCCTGACTTGACTTTTTAACATCAGAAAGAGTCTATGAGGACATCATGTAGCTTTTAGACCTTCTGGGGACCCTCTGAGGAGAAAAAAAGTTCAAAAGGTCCCATATGGACCACTGTCTGGAGGTCCTGACTTGACTTTTTAACATCAGAAAGAGTCTATGAGGACATCAGGTAGCTTTTAGACCTTCTGGGGACCCTCTGAGGAGAAAAAAAGTTCAAAAGGTCCCATATGGACTACTGTCTGGAGGACCTGACATGACTTTTTAACATCAGAAAGAGACTTTGTGGACATCAGGTAGCTTTTAGACCTTCTGGGGACCCTCTGAGCAGAAAAAAAGTTCAAAATGTCCAATATGGACCACTGTCTGGAGATCCTGACTTGACTTTTTAACATCAGAAAGTGTCTATGTGGACATCAGGTAGCTTTTAGACCTTCTGGGGACCCTCTGAGCAGAAAAAAAGTTCAAAAGGTCCCATATGGACCACTGTCTGGAGGTCCTGACTTGACTTTTTAACATCAAAAAGAGTCTAGGAGGACATCAGGTAGCTTTTAGACCTTCTGGAGACCCCCTGAGCAGAAAAAAGTTCAAAGGTCCCATATGGACTACTGTCTGGAGGACTTGACTTGACTTTTTAACATCAAAAAGAATCTATGAGGACATCATGTAGCTTTTAGACCTTCTGGGGACCCTCTGAGAAGAAAAAAAGTTCAAAAGGTCCCATATGGACCACTGTCTGGAGGACCTGACTTGACTTTTTAACATTAGAAAGAGTCTATGAGGACATCATGTAGCTTTTAGACCTTCTGGGGACCCTCTGAGGAGAAAAAAAGTTCAAAAGGTCCCATATGGACCACTGTCTGGAGGTCCTGACTTGACTTTTTAACATCCGAAAGAGTCTATGTGGACATCAGGTAGCTTTTAGACCTTCTGGGGACCCTCTGAGCAGAAAAAAAGTTCAAAAGCTCCCATATGGACCACTGTCTGGAGGACCTGATTTGACTTTTTAACATCAAAAAGAGTCTAGGAGGACATCAGGTAGCTTTTAGACCTTCTGGAGACCCCCTGAGCAGAAAAAAGTTCAAAAGGTCCCATATGGACCAATGTGTGGAGGACCTAACTTGACTTTTTAACATCAAAAAGAGTCGTTGAGGACATCATGTAGCTTTTAGACCTTCTGGGGACCCTCTTATCAGAAAAAAAGTTCAAAAGGTCCCATATGGACCACTGTCTGGAGGACCTGACTTGACTTTTTAACATCATAAAGAATCTATGAGGACATCATGTAGCTTTTAGACCATCTGGGGACACTCTTATCAGAAAATAAGTTCAAAAGGTCCCATATGGACCACTGTCTGGAGGTCCTGACTTGACTTTTTAACATCAAAAAGAGTCTATGAGGACATCATGTAGCTTTTAGACCTTATGGGGACCCTCTGAGGAGAAAAAAAGTTCAAAAGGTCCCATATGGACCACTGTCTGGAGGTCCTGACTTGACTTTTTAACATCAGAAAGAGTCTATGAGGACATCATGTAGCTTTTAGACCTTCTGGGGACCCTCTGAGGAGAAAAAAAGTTCAAAAGGTCCCATATGGACCACTGTCTGGAGGTCCTGACTTGACTTTTTAACATCAGAAAGAGTCTATGAGGACATCAGGTAGCTTTTAGACCTTCTGGGGACCCTCTGAGGAGAAAAAAGTTCAAAAGGTCCCATATGGACCACTGTCTGGAGGACTTGACTTGACTTTTTAACATCAAAAAGAATCTATGAGGACATCATGTAGCTTTTAGACCTTCTGGGGACCCTCTGAGAAGAAAAAAAGTTCAAAAGGTCCCATATGGACCACTGTCTGGAGGACCTGACTTGACTTTTTAACATCATAAAGAGTCTATGAGGACATCATGTAGCTTTTAGACCATCTGGGGACACTCTTATCAGAAAATAAGTTCAAAAGGTCCCATATGGACCACTGTCTGGAGGTCCTGACTTGACTTTTTAACATCAAAAAGAGTCTATGAGGACATCATGTAGCTTTTAGACCATCTGGGGACACTCATATTACTTTTAAACGTTATTCTTCCATGCAAAACGCTTGTGCAATGCAACAGCACGCTGTTGCAATAGAATGAATAGCATTAGTTCTTGAATGCATTTGCAATGCAACAAAGTGCATACAACTTTTAAAGTGCATATTGCTTATAGGTCATTCTTCGATGCTTTTTGTTGGTATTCTTCGTTACGCTTGATCGTATGTACAATGCAATGCAACAGCAGATTGCATTGCAGATCTCTTAATGCACTACGGAATGAGTTAGTTCTTGAACGCATTGCAATGCAAAAAAAGTGCATATCGCTTATATGTCATTCTAACGCTTTATCATATGTAAAATGCAACAGCAGTTTTTTTAAGCGTTAGTTTTTTTCATTGCACAAAAGAATAAGTTAGTCATTTTATGTAATTGAATGAAACAACAAAACGTTTTTAAAACAGCAGATTGCGTTGCCCATCTCTTTAATGCACTACAAAAAGAGATAGTTCTTGAGTGCATTGCAAAAAAAGTGCATATTGCTTATGCACAACGCTTTAACTTATGTGCAATGCAATTCAATCTCTTCAATGCACTACTGAATGAGTTAGTTATTGAATACTTTGCAATGCAAAAAAGTGCATATCGCTTATATGTTATTCTACTGCTTTATCATATGTGCAATGCAAAAGCAGTTTTTAAGCGTTATTTTATTTCATTGCACAAAAGAATAAGTTAGTCCTTTTATGCAATGGAATGAAACAATAAAAATGTTATTAAAACAACAGATTGCATTGCCCATCTCTTTAATGCACTACAAAATGATTTAGTTCTTGAATGCATTGCAATTCAACAATGCCTTTTGACTTTTTAACATCAGAAAGAGTCTATAAGGACATCATGTAGCTTTTAGACCTTCTGGGGACCCTCTGACCAGAAAAAAAGTTCAAAAGGTCCCATATGGACAACTGTCTGGGGGACTTGACTTGACTTGACTTGCTTTTCAACATCAGAAAGAGTCTGTAAGGACATCATGTAGCTTTTAGAGAAAAAAGTTCAAAAGGTCCCATATGGACCACTGTCTGGAGGTCCTGACTTGACTTTTAAACATCAGAAAGAGTCTATGAGGACATCATGTAGCTTTTAGACCTTCTTGGGACCCTCTGATTAGAAAAAAAAGTTCAAAAGGTCCCATATGGACCACTGTCTGGAGGTCCTGACTTGACTTTTTAACATCAGAAAGAGTCTATGAGGACATCAGGTAGCTTTTAGACCTTCTGGGGACCCTCTGAGGAGAAAAAAAGTTAAAAAGGTCCCATATGGACCACTGTCTGGAGGTCCTGACTTGACTTTTTAACATCAGAAAGAGTCTATGAGGACATCATGTAGCTTTTAGACCTTCTGGGGACCCTCTGAGGAGAAAAAAAGTTCAAAAGGTCCCATATGGACTACTGTCTGGAGGACCTGACTTGACTTTTTAACATCAGAAAGAGTCTCTGAGAACATCATGTAGCTTTTAGACCTTCTGGGGACCCTCTTATCAGAAAAAAGTTCAAAAAGTCCCATATGGACCAATGTCTGGAGGACCTGACTTGACTTTTTAACATCAAAAAGAGTCTATGAGGACATCATGTAGCTTTTAGACCTTCTGGGGATCCTCTGAGCAGAAAATAAGTTCAAAAGGTCCCATATGGACCACTGTTTGGAGGACCTGACTTGACTTTTTAACATCAGAAAGAGTCTATGAGGACATCATGTAGCTTTTAGACCTTCTGGGGACCCTCTGAGAAAAAAAAAAGTTCAAAAGGTCCCATATGGACCACTGTCTGGAGGACCTGACTTGACTTTTTAGCATCAGAAAGAGTCTATGAGCACATCATGTAGCTTTTAGACCTCCTGGGGACCCTCTTATCAGAAAAAAAGTTCAAAAGGTCACATATGGACCACTGTCTGGAGGTCCTGACTTGTTTTTTTAACATCAGAAAGAGTCTATGAGGACATCATGTAGCTTTTAGACCTTCTGGGGACCCTCTGAGAAGAAAAAAGTTCTAAAGGTCCCTTATGGACCACTGTCTGGAGGACCTGACTTGACTTTTTAACATCAGAAAGAGTCTATGAGGACATCATGTAGCTTTTAGACCTTCTGGGGACCCTCTGAGGAGAAAAAAAGTTCAAAAGGTCCCATATGGACTACTGTCTGGAGGTCCTGAATTGACTTTTTAACATCAGAAAGAGTCTATGAGGACATCATGTAGCTTTTAGACCTTCTGGGGATCCTCTGAGGAGAAAAAAAGTTCAAAAGGTCCCATATGGACCACTGTCTGGAGGACCTGACTTGACTTTTTAACATTAGAAAGAGTCTATGAGGACATCATGTAGCTTTTAGACCTTCTGGGGACCCTCTGAGCAGAAAAAAAGTTCAAAATGTCCCATATGGACCACTGTCTGGAGGTCCTGACTTGACTTTTTAACATCAGAAAGACACTTTGTGGACATCAGGTAGCTTTTAGACCTTCTGGGGACCCTCTGAGCAGAAAAAAAGTTCAAAATGTCCAATATGGACCACTGTCTGGAGATCCTGACTTGACTTTTTAACATCAGAAAGTGTCTATGTGGACATCAGGTAGCTTTTAGACCTTCTGGGGACCCTCTGAGCAGAAAAAAAGTTCAAAAGGTCCCTAATGGACCACTGTCTGGAGGTCCTGACTTGACTTTTTAACATCAAAAAGAGTCTAGGAGGACATCAGGTAGCTTTTAGACCTTCTGGGGACCCCCTGAGCAGAAAAAAGTTCAAAAGGTCCCATATGGACCACTGTCTGGAGGACTTGACTTGACTTTTTAACATCAAAAAGAATCTATGAGGACATCATGTAGCTTTTAGACCTTCTGGGGACCCTCTGAGAAGAAAAAAAGTTCAAAAGGTCCCATATGGACCACTGTCTGGAGGACCTGACTTGACTTTTTAACATTAGAAAGAGTCTATGAGGACATCATGTAGCTTTTAGACCTTCTGGGGACCCTCTGAGCAGAAAAAAAGTTCAAAAGCTCCCATATGGACTACTGTCTGGAGGTCCTGACTTGACTTTTTAACATCAAAAAGAGTCTAGGAGGACATCAGGTAGCTTTTAGACCTTCTGGAGACCCCCTGAGCAGAAAAAAGTTCAAAAGGTCCCATATGGACCAATGTCTGGAGGACCTAACTTGACTTTTTAACATCAAAAAGAGTCGTTGAGGACATCATGTAGCTTTTAGACCTTCTGGGGACCCTCTTATCAGAAAAAAAGTTCAAAAGGTCCCATATGGACCACTGTCTGGAGGACCTGACTTGACTTTTTAACATCATAAAGAGTCTATGAGGACATCATGTAGCTTTTAGACCATCTGGGGACACTCTTATCAGAAAATAAGTTCAAAAGGTCCCATATGGACCACTGTCTGGAGGTCCTGACTTGACTTTTTAACATCAAAAAGAGTCTATGAGGACATCATGTAGCTTTTAGACCTTCTGGGGACCCTCTGAGGAGAAAAAAAGTTCAAAAGGTCCCATATGGACCACTGTCTGGAGGTCCTGACTTGACTTTTTAACATCAGAAAGAGTCTATGAGGACATCATGTAGCTTTTAGACCTTCTGGGGACCCTCTGAGGAGAAAAAAAGTTCAAAAGGTCCCATATGGACCACTGTCTGGAGGTCCTGACTTGACTTTTTAACATCAGAAAGAGTCTATGAGGACATCAGGTAGCTTTTAGACCTTCTGGGGACCCTCTGAGGAGAAAAAAAGTTCAAAAGGTCCCATATGGACTACTGTCTGGAGGACCTGACTTGACTTTTTAACATCAGAAAGAGTCTATGAGAATATCATGTAGCTTTTAGACCTTCTGGGGATCCTCTGAGGAGAAAAAAAGTTCAAAAGGTCCCATATGGACCACTGTCTGGAGGACCTGACTTGACTTTTTAACATTAGAAAGAGTCTATGAGGACATCATGTAGCTTTTAGACCTTCTGGGGACCCTCTGAGCAGAAAAAAAGTTCAAAATGTCCCATATGGACCACTGTCTGGAGGTCCTGACTTGACTTTTTAACATCAGAAAGAGACTTTGTGGACATCAGGTAGCTTTTAGACCTTCTGGGGACCCTCTGAGCAGAAAAAAAGTTCAAAATGTCCAATATGGACCACTGTCTGGAGATCCTGACTTGACTTTTTAACATCAGAAAGTGTCTATGTGGACATCAGGTAGCTTTTAGACCTTCTGGGGACCCTCTGAGCAGAAAAAAAGTTCAAAAGGTCCCATATGGACCACTGTCTGGAGGTCCTGACTTGACTTTTTAACATCAAAAAGAGTCTAGGAGGACATCAGGTAGCTTTTAGACCTTCTGGAGACCCCCTGAGCAGAAAAAAGTTCAAAGGTCCCATATGGACTACTGTCTGGAGGACTTGACTTGACTTTTTAACATCAAAAAGAATCTATGAGGACATCATGTAGCTTTTAGACCTTCTGGGGACCCTCTGAGAAGAAAAAAAGTTCAAAAGGTCCCATATGGACCACTGTCTGGAGGACCTGACTTGACTTTTTAACATTAGAAAGAGTCTATGAGGACATCATGTAGCTTTTAGACCTTCTGGGGACCCTCTGAGGAGAAAAAAAGTTCAAAAGGTCCCATATGGACCACTGTCTGGAGGTCCTGACTTGACTTTTTAACATCCGAAAGAGTCTATGTGGACATCAGGTAGCTTTTAGACCTTCTGGGGACCCTCTGAGCAGAAAAAAAGTTCAAAAGCTCCCATATGGACCACTGTCTGGAGGACCTGATTTGACTTTTTAACATCAAAAAGAGTCTAGGAGGACATCAGGTAGCTTTTAGACCTTCTGGAGACCCCCTGAGCAGAAAAAAGTTCAAAAGGTCCCATATGGACCAATGTGTGGAGGACCTAACTTGACTTTTTAACATCAAAAAGAGTCGTTGAGGACATCATGTAGCTTTTAGACCTTCTGGGGACCCTCTTATCAGAAAAAAAGTTCAAAAGGTCCCATATGGACCACTGTCTGGAGGACCTGACTTGACTTTTTAACATCATAAAGAATCTATGAGGACATCATGTAGCTTTTAGACCATCTGGGGACACTCTTATCAGAAAATAAGTTCAAAAGGTCCCATATGGACCACTGTCTGGAGGTCCTGACTTGACTTTTTAACATCAAAAAGAGTCTATGAGGACATCATGTAGCTTTTAGACCTTCTGGGGACCCTCTGAGGAGAAAAAAAGTTCAAAAGGTCCCATATGGACCACTGTCTGGAGGTCCTGACTTGACTTTTTAACATCAGAAAGAGTCTATGAGGACATCATGTAGCTTTTAGACCTTCTGGGGACCCTCTGAGGAGAAAAAAAGTTCAAAAGGTCCCATATGGACCACTGTCTGGAGGTCCTGACTTGACTTTTTAACATCAGAAAGAGTCTATGAGGACATCAGGTAGCTTTTAGACCTTCTGGGGACCCTCTGAGGAGAAAAAAGTTCAAAAGGTCCCATATGGACCACTGTCTGGAGGACTTGACTTGACTTTTTAACATCAAAAAGAATCTATGAGGACATCATGTAGCTTTTAGACCTTCTGGGGACCCTCTGAGAAGAAAAAAAGTTCAAAAGGTCCCATATGGACCACTGTCTGGAGGACCTGACTTGACTTTTTAACATCATAAAGAGTCTATGAGGACATCATGTAGCTTTTAGACCATCTGGGGACACTCTTATCAGAAAATAAGTTCAAAAGGTCCCATATGGACCACTGTCTGGAGGTCCTGACTTGACTTTTTAACATCAAAAAGAGTCTATGAGGACATCATGTAGCTTTTAGACCATCTGGGGACACTCTTATCAGAAAATAAGTTCAAAAGGTCCCATATGGACCACTGTCTGGAGGTCCTGACTTGACTTTTTAACATCAAAAAGAGTCTATGAGGACATCATGTAGCTTTTAGACCTTCTGGGGACACTCTTATCAGAAAATAAGTTCAAAAGGTCCCATATGGACCACTGTCTGGAGGTCCTGACTTGACTTTTTAACATCAAAAAGAGTCTATGAGGACATCATGTAGCTTTTAGACCTTCTGGGGACCCTCTGAGGAGAAAAAAAGTTCAAAAGGTCCCATATGGACCACTGTCTGGAGGTCCTGACTTGACTTTTTAACATCAGAAAGAGTCTATGAGGACATCATGTAGCTTTTAGACCTTCTGGGGACCCTCTGAGGAGAAAAAAAGTTCAAAAGGTCCCATATGGACCACTGTCTGGAGGTCCTGACTTGACTTTTTAACATCAGAAAGAGTCTATGAGGACATCAGGTAGCTTTTAGACCTTCTGGGGACCCTCTGAGGAGAAAAAAAGTTCAAAAGGTCCCATATGGACTACTGTCTGGAGGACCTGACATGACTTTTTAACATCAGAAAGAGTCTATGAGAACATCATGTAGCTTTTAGACCTTCTGGGGATCCTCTGAGGAGAAAAAAAGTTCAAAAGGTCCCATATGGACCACTGTCTGGAGGACCTGACTTGACTTTTTAACATTAGAAAGAGTCTATGAGGACATCATGTAGCTTTTAGACCTTCTGGGGACCCTCTGAGCAGAAAAAAAGTTCAAAATGTCCCATATGGACCACTGTCTGGAGGTCCTGACTTGACTTTTTAACATCAGAAAGAGACTTTGTGGACATCAGGTAGCTTTTAGACCTTCTGGGGACCCTCTGAGCAGAAAAAAAGTTCAAAATGTCCAATATGGACCACTGTCTGGAGATCCTGACTTGACTTTTTAACATCAGAAAGTGTCTATGTGGACATCAGGTAGCTTTTAGACCTTCTGGGGACCCTCTGAGCAGAAAAAAAGTTCAAAAGGTCCCATATGGACCACTGTCTGGAGGTCCTGACTTGACTTTTTAACATCAAAAAGAGTCTAGGAGGACATCAGGTAGCTTTTAGACCTTCTGGAGACCCCCTGAGCAGAAAAAAGTTCAAAGGTCCCATATGGACTACTGTCTGGAGGACTTGACTTGACTTTTTAACATCAAAAAGAATCTATGAGGACATCATGTAGCTTTTAGACCTTCTGGGGACCCTCTGAGAAGAAAAAAAGTTCAAAAGGTCCCATATGGACCACTGTCTGGAGGACCTGACTTGACTTTTTAACATTAGAAAGAGTCTATGAGGACATCATGTAGCTTTTAGACCTTCTGGGGACCCTCTGAGGAGAAAAAAAGTTCAAAAGGTCCCATATGGACCACTGTCTGGAGGTCCTGACTTGACTTTTTAACATCCGAAAGAGTCTATGTGGACATCAGGTAGCTTTTAGACCTTCTGGGGACCCTCTGAGCAGAAAAAAAGTTCAAAAGCTCCCATATGGACCACTGTCTGGAGGACCTGATTTGACTTTTTAACATCAAAAAGAGTCTAGGAGGACATCAGGTAGCTTTTAGACCTTCTGGAGACCCCCTGAGCAGAAAAAAGTTCAAAAGGTCCCATATGGACCAATGTGTGGAGGACCTAACTTGACTTTTTAACATCAAAAAGAGTCGTTGAGGACATCATGTAGCTTTTAGACCTTCTGGGGACCCTCTTATCAGAAAAAAAGTTCAAAAGGTCCCATATGGACCACTGTCTGGAGGACCTGACTTGACTTTTTAACATCATAAAGAATCTATGAGGACATCATGTAGCTTTTAGACCATCTGGGGACACTCTTATCAGAAAATAAGTTCAAAAGGTCCCATATGGACCACTGTCTGGAGGTCCTGACTTGACTTTTTAACATCAAAAAGAGTCTATGAGGACATCATGTAGCTTTTAGACCTTATGGGGACCCTCTGAGGAGAAAAAAAGTTCAAAAGGTCCCATATGGACCACTGTCTGGAGGTCCTGACTTGACTTTTTAACATCAGAAAGAGTCTATGAGGACATCATGTAGCTTTTAGACCTTCTGGGGACCCTCTGAGGAGAAAAAAAGTTCAAAAGGTCCCATATGGACCACTGTCTGGAGGTCCTGACTTGACTTTTTAACATCAGAAAGAGTCTATGAGGACATCAGGTAGCTTTTAGACCTTCTGGGGACCCTCTGAGGAGAAAAAAGTTCAAAAGGTCCCATATGGACCACTGTCTGGAGGACTTGACTTGACTTTTTAACATCAAAAAGAATCTATGAGGACATCATGTAGCTTTTAGACCTTCTGGGGACCCTCTGAGAAGAAAAAAAGTTCAAAAGGTCCCATATGGACCACTGTCTGGAGGTCCTGACTTGACTTTTTAACATCAAAAAGAGTCTATGAGGACATCATGTAGCTTTTAGACCATCTGGGGACACTCTTATCAGAAAATAAGTTCAAAAGGTCCCATATGGACCACTGTCTGGAGGTCCTGACTTGACTTTTTAACATCAGAAAGAGTCTATGAGGACATCAGGTAGCTTTTAGACCTTCTGGGGACCCTCTGAGGAGAAAAAAGTTCAAAAGGTCCCATATGGACCACTGTCTGGAGGACTTGACTTGACTTTTTAACATCAAAAAGAATCTATGAGGACATCATGTAGCTTTTAGACCTTCTGGGGACCCTCTGAGAAGAAAAAAAGTTCAAAAGGTCCCATATGGACCACTGTCTGGAGGTCCTGACTTGACTTTTTAACATCAAAAAGAGTCTATGAGGACATCATGTAGCTTTTAGACCATCTGGGGACACTCTTATCAGAAAATAAGTTCAAAAGGTCCCATATGGACCACTGTCTGGAGGTCCTGACTTGACTTTTTAACATCAAAAAGAGTCTATGAGGACATCATGTAGCTTTTAGACCTTCTGGGGACCCTCTGAGGAGAAAAAAAGTTCAAAAGGTCCCATATGGACCACTGTCTGGAGGTCCTGACTTGACTTTTTAACATCAGAAAGAGTCTATGAGGACATCATGCAGCTTTTAGACCTTCTGGGGACCCTCTGAGGAGAAAAAAAGTTCAAAAGGTCCCATATGGACCACTGTCTGGAGGTCCTGACTTGACTTTTTAACATCAGAAAGAGTCTATGAGGACATCAGGTAGCTTTTAGACCTTCTGGGGACCCTCTGAGGAGAAAAAAGTTCAAAAGTCCCATATGGACCACTGTCTGGAGGACTTGACTTGACTTTTTAACATCAAAAAGAATCTATGAGGACATCATGTAGCTTTTAGACCTTCTGGGGACCCTCTGAGAAGAAAAAAAGTTCAAAAGGTCCCATATGGACCACTGTCTGGAGGACCTGACTTGACTTTTTAACATCATAAAGAGTCTATGAGGACATCATGTAGCTTTTAGACCATCTGGGGACACTCTTATCAGAAAATAAGTTCAAAAGGTCCCATATGGACCACTGTCTGGAGGTCCTGACTTGACTTTTTAACATCAAAAAGAGTCTATGAGGACATCATGTAGCTTTTAGACCTTCTGGGGACCCTCTGAGGAGAAAAAAAGTTCAAAAGGTCCCATATGGACCACTGTCTGGAGGACCTGACTTGTCTTTTTAACATCAGAAAGAGTCTATGAGGACATCATGTAAATTTTAGACCTTCTGGGGACCCTCTGAGCAGAAAAAAGTTCAAAAGGTCCCATATGGACCACTGTCTGGAGGTCCTGACTTGGCTTTTTAACATCAGAAAGAGTCTATGAGGACATCATGTAGCTTTTAGACCTTCTGGGGACCCTCTGAGGAGAAAAAAAGTTCAAAAAAGGTCCCATATGGACCACTGTCTGGAGGACCTGACTTGACTTTTTAACATCAGAAAGAGTCTTTGACGACATTGTGTAGCTTTTAGACCTTCTGGGGACCCTCTGAGGAGAAAAAAAGTTCAAAAGGTCCCATATGGACCACTGTCTGGAGGTCCTGACTTGGCTTTTTAACATCAGAAAGAGTCTATGAGGACATCATGTAGCTTTTAGACCTTCTGGGGACCCTCTGAGGAGAAAAAAAGTTCAAAAAAGGTCCCATATGGACCACTGTCTGGAGGACCTGACTTGACTTTTTAACATCAGAAAGAGTCTTTGAGGACATCGTGTAGCTTTTAGACCTTCTGGGGACCCTCTGAGGAGAAAAAAAGTTCAAAAGGTCCCATATGGACCACTGTCTGGAGGTCCTGACTTGACTTTTTAACATCAAAAAGAGTCTATGAGGACATCGTGTAGCTTTTAGACCTTCTGGGGACCCTATGAGGAGAAAAAAAGTTCAAAAGATCCCATATGGACCCCTGTCTGGAGGTCCTGACTTGACTTTTCAACATCAGAAAGAGTCTATGAGGATATCATTTAGCTTTTAGACCTTCTGGGGACCCTCTTATCAGAAAAAAAGTTCAAAAGGTCCCATATGGACCACTGTCTGGAGGTCCTGACTTGACTTTTTAACATCAAAAAGAGTCTATGAGGACATCATGTAGCTTTTAGACCTTCTGGGGACCCTCTGAGGAGAAAAAAAGTTCAAAAGGTCCCATATGGACCACTGTCTGGAGGTCCTGACTTGACTTTTTAACATCAGAAAGAGTCTATGAGGACATCAGGTAGCTTTTAGACCTTCTGGGGACCCTCTGAGGAGAAAAAAAGTTCAAAAGATCCCATATGGACCACTGTCTGGAGGTCCTGACTTGACTTTTTAACATCAGAAAGAGTCTATGAGGACATCAGGTAGCTTTTAGACTTTCTGGGGACCCTCTGAGGAGAAAAAAAGTTCAAAAGATCCCATATGGACTACTGTCTGGAGGTCCTGACTTGACTTTTTAACATCAGAAAGAGTCTATGAGGACATCATGTAGCTTTTAGACCTTCTGGGGACCCTCTGAGGAGAAAAAAAGTTTGAAAGGTCCCATATGGCCCACTGTCTGGAGGACCTGACTTGACTTTTTAACATCAGAAAGAGTCTATGAGAACATCATGTAGCTTTTAGACCTTCTGGGGACCGTCTTATCAGAAAAAAGTTCAAAAGGTCCCATATGGACCAATGTCTGGAGGACCTGACTTGACTTTTTAACATCAAAAAGAGTCTATGAGGACATCATGTAGCTTTTAGACCTTCTGGGGACCCTCTGAGGATAAAAAAAGTTCAAAAGGTCCCATATGGACCACTGTCTGGAGGTCCTGACTTGACTTTTAAACATCAGAAAGAGTCTATGAGGACATCATGTAGCTTTTAGACCTTCTGGGGACCCTCTGAGCAGAAAAAAAGTTCAAAAGGTCCCATATGGACCACTGTCTGGAGGTCCTGACTTGACTTTTTAACATCAAAAAGAGTCTAGGAGGACATCAGGTAGCTTTTAGACCTTCTGGAGACCCCCTGAGCAGAAAAAAAGTTCAAAAGGTTGCTTGTGCAATGTAATGTAACGCATTAGTGCTTGAATGCATTTTAATGCAACAGAGTGCATATTACTTTTAAATGATAATCTTCCATGCAAAACGCTGTTGCAATGTAATGAAACGCAATAGTTCTTGAATGCATTGCAATGCAAGAGTACATATTACTTTTAAATGTTATTCTTCCATGCAAAACGCTTGTGCAATGCAACAGCACGCTTTTGCAATGTGATGAAACGCATTAGTTCTTAAATGCATTGCAATGCAACAGAGTGCATATTACTTTTAAATGTTATTCTTCCATGCAAAACGCTTGTGCAATGCAACAGCACGCTGTTGCAATGTAATGAAACGCATTAGTTCTTAAATGCATTGCAATGCAACAGAGTGCATATTACTTTTAAATGTTATTCTTCCATGCAAAACGCTTGTGCAATGCAACAGCACGCTGTTGCAATGTAATGAAACGCATTAGTTCTTAAATGCATTGCAATGCAACAGAGTGCATATTACTTTTAAATGTTATTCTTCCATGCAAAACGCTTGTGCAATGCAACAGCACGCTGTTGCAATGTAATGAAACGCATTAGTTCTTAAATGCATTGCAATGCAACAGAGTGCATATTACTTTTAAATGTTATTCTTCCATGCAAAACGCTTGTGCAATGCAACAGCACGCTGTTGCAATGTAATGAAACGCATTAGTTCTTAAATGCATTGCAATGCAACAGAGTGCATATTAATTTTAAATGTTATTCTTCCATGCAAAACACTTGTGCAATGTACAGAAAAGCATTAGTTCTTGAATGCATTGCAATGTAACAGAGTGCATATTACTTTTAAACGTTATTCTTCCATGCAAAACGCTTGTGCAATGCAACAGCACGCTGTTGCAATAGAATGAATAGCATTAGTTCTTGAATGCATTTGCAATGCAACAAAGTGCATACAACTTTTAAAGTGCATATTGCTTATAGGTCATTCTTCGATGCTTTTTGTTGGTATTCTTCGTTACGCTTGATCGTATGTACAATGCAATGCAACAGCAGATTGCATTGCAGATCTCTTAATGCACTACGGAATGAGTTAGTTCTTGAACGCATTGCAATGCAAAAAAAGTGCATATCGCTTATATGTCATTCTAACGCTTTATCATATGTAAAATGCAACAGCAGTTTTTTTAAGCGTTAGTTTTTTTCATTGCACAAAAGAATAAGTTAGTCATTTTATGTAATTGAATGAAACAACAAAACGTTTTTAAAACAGCAGATTGCGTTGCCCATCTCTTTAATGCACTACAAAAAGAGTTAGTTCTTGAGTGCATTGCAAAAAAAGTGCATATTGCTTATGCACAACGCTTTAACTTATGTGCAATGCAATTCAATCTCTTCAATGCACTACTGAATGAGTTAGTTATTGAATACTTTGCAATGCAAAAAAGTGCATATCGCTTATATGTTATTCTACTGCTTTATCATATGTGCAATGCAAAAGCAGTTTTTAAGCGTTATTTTATTTCATTGCACAAAAGAATAAGTTAGTCCTTTTATGCAATGGAATGAAACAATAAAAATGTTATTAAAACAACAGATTGCATTGCCCATCTCTTTAATGCACTACAAAATGATTTAGTTCTTGAATGCATTGCAATTCAACAATGCCTTTTGACTTTTTAACATCAGAAAGAGTCTATAAGGACATCATGTAGCTTTTAGACCTTCTGGGGACCGTCTGACCAGAAAAAAAGTTCAAAAGGTCCCATATGGACAACTGTCTGGGGGACTTGACTTGACGACTTGCTTTTCAACATCAGAAAGAGTCTGTAAGGACATCATGTAGCTTTTAGAGAAAAAAGTTCAAAAGGTCCCATATGGACCACTGTCTGGAGGTCCTGACTTGACTTTTAAACATCAGAAAGAGTCTATGAGGACATCATGTAGCTTTTAGACCTTCTTGGGACCCTCTGAGCAGAAAAAAAGTTCAAAAGGTCCCATATGGACCACTGTCTGGAGGTCCTGACTTGACTTTTTAACATCAGAAAGAGTCTATGAGGACATCAGGTAGCTTTTAGACCTTCTGGGGACCCTCTGAGGAGAAAAAAAGTTCAAAAGGTCCCATATGGACCACTGTCTGGAGGTCCTGACTTGACTTTTTAACATCAGAAAGAGTCTATGAGGACATCATGTAGCTTTTAGACCTTCTGGGGACCCTCTGAGGAGAAAAAAAGTTCAAAAGGTCCCATATGGACTACTGTCTGGAGGACCTGACTTGACTTTTTAACATCAGAAAGAGTCTCTGAGAACATCATGTAGCTTTTAGACCTTCTGGGGACCCTCTTATCAGAAAAAAGTTCAAAAAGTCCCATATGGACCAATGTCTGGAGGACCTGACTTGACTTTTTAACATCAAAAAGAGTCTATGAGGACATCATGTAGCTTTTAGACCTTCTGGGGATCCTCTGAGCAGAAAATAAGTTCAAAAGGTCCCATATGGACCACTGTTTGGAGGACCTGACTTGACTTTTTAACATCAGAAAGAGTCTATGAGGACATCATGTAGCTTTTAGACCTTCTGGGGACCCTCTGAGAAAAAAAAAAGTTCAAAAGGTCCCATATGGACCACTGTCTGGAGGACCTGACTTGACTTTTTAACATCAGAAAGAGTCTATGAGCACATCATGTAGCTTTTAGACCTCCTGGGGACCCTCTTATCAGAAAAAAAGTTCAAAAGGTCACATATGGACCACTGTCTGGAGGTCCTGACTTGTTTTTTTAACATCAGAAAGAGTCTATGAGGACATCATGTAGCTTTTAGACCTTCTGGGGACCCTCTTATCAGAAAAAAAGTTCAAAAGGTCCCATATGGATCACTGTCTGGAGGACCTGACTTGACTTTTTAACATCAGAAAGAGTCTATGAGGACATCATGTAGCTTTTAGACCTTCTGGGGACCCTCTGAGGAGAAAAAAAGTTCAAAAGGTCCCATATGGACTACTGTCTGGAGGTCCTGAATTGACTTTTTAACATCAGAAAGAGTCTATGAGGACATCATGTAGCTTTTAGACCTTCTGGGGATCCTCTGAGGAGAAAAAAAGTTCAAAAGGTCCCATATGGACCACTGTCTGGAGGACCTGACTTGACTTTTTAACATTAGAAAGAGTCTATGAGGACATCATGTAGCTTTTAGACCTTCTGGGGACCCTCTGAGCAGAAAAAAAGTTCAAAATGTCCCATATGGACCACTGTCTGGAGGTCCTGACTTGACTTTTTAACATCAGAAAGACACTTTGTGGACATCAGGTAGCTTTTAGACCTTCTGGGGACCCTCTGAGCAGAAAAAAAGTTCAAAATGTCCAATATGGACCACTGTCTGGAGATCCTGACTTGACTTTTTAACATCAGAAAGTGTCTATGTGGACATCAGGTAGCTTTTAGACCTTCTGGGGACCCTCTGAGCAGAAAAAAAGTTCAAAAGGTCCCTAATGGACCACTGTCTGGAGGTCCTGACTTGACTTTTTAACATCAAAAAGAGTCTAGGAGGACATCAGGTAGCTTTTAGACCTTCTGGGGACCCTCTGAGAAGAAAAAAAGTTCAAAAGGTCCCATATGGACCACTGTCTGGAGGACCTGACTTGACTTTTTAACATTAGAAAGAGTCTATGAGGACATCATGTAGCTTTTAGACCTTCTGGGGACCCTCTGAGGAGAAAAAAAGTTCAAAAGGTCCCATATGGACCACTGTCTGGAGGTCCTGACTTGACTTTTTAACATCCGAAAGAGTCTATGTGGACATCAGGTAGCTTTTAGACCTTCTGGGGACCCTCTGAGCAGAAAAAAAGTTCAAAAGCTCCCATATGGACTACTGTCTGGAGGTCCTGACTTGACTTTTTAACATCAAAAAGAGTCTAGGAGGACATCAGGTAGCTTTTAGACCTTCTGGAGACCCCCTGAGCAGAAAAAAGTTCAAAAGGTCCCATATGGACCAATGTCTGGAGGACCTAACTTGACTTTTTAACATCAAAAAGAGTCGTTGAGGACATCATGTAGCTTTTAGACCTTCTGGGGACCCTCTTATCAGAAAAAAAGTTCAAAAGGTCCCATATGGACCACTGTCTGGAGGACCTGACTTGACTTTTTAACATCATAAAGAGTCTATGAGGACATCATGTAGCTTTTAGACCATCTGGGGACACTCTTATCAGAAAATAAGTTCAAAAGGTCCCATATGGACCACTGTCTGGAGGTCCTGACTTGACTTTTTAACATCAAAAAGAGTCTATGAGGACATCATGTAGCTTTTAGACCTTCTGGGGACCCTCTGAGGAGAAAAAAAGTTCAAAAGGTCCCATATGGACCACTGTCTGGAGGTCCTGACTTGACTTTTTAACATCAGAAAGAGTCTATGAGGACATCATGTAGCTTTTAGACCTTCTGGGGACCCTCTGAGGAGAAAAAAAGTTCAAAAGGTCCCATATGGACCACTGTCTGGAGGTCCTGACTTGACTTTTTAACATCAGAAAGAGTCTATGAGGACATCAGGTAGCTTTTAGACCTTCTGGGGACCCTCTGAGGAGAAAAAAAGTTCAAAAGGTCCCATATGGACTACTGTCTGGAGGACCTGACTTGACTTTTTAACATCAGAAAGAGTCTATGAGAACATCATGTAGCTTTTAGACCTTCTGGGGATCCTCTGAGGAGAAAAAAAGTTCAAAAGGTCCCATATGGACCACTGTCTGGAGGACCTGACTTGACTTTTTAACATTAGAAAGAGTCTATGAGGACATCATGTAGCTTTTAGACCTTCTGGGGACCCTCTGAGCAGAAAAAAAGTTCAAAATGTCCAATATGGACCACTGTCTGGAGATCCTGACTTGACTTTTTAACATCAGAAAGTGTCTATGTGGACATCAGGTAGCTTTTAGACCTTCTGGGGACCCTCTGAGCAGAAAAAAAGTTCAAAAGGTCCCATATGGACCACTGTCTGGAGGTCCTGACTTGACTTTTTAACATCAAAAAGAGTCTAGGAGGACATCAGGTAGCTTTTAGACCTTCTGGAGACCCCCTGAGCAGAAAAAAGTTCAAAGGTCCCATATGGACTACTGTCTGGAGGACTTGACTTGACTTTTTAACATCAAAAAGAATCTATGAGGACATCATGTAGCTTTTAGACCTTCTGGGGACCCTCTGAGAAGAAAAAAAGTTCAAAAGGTCCCATATGGACCACTGTCTGGAGGACCTGACTTGACTTTTTAACATTAGAAAGAGTCTATGAGGACATCATGTAGCTTTTAGACCTTCTGGGGACCCTCTGAGGAGAAAAAAAGTTCAAAAGGTCCCATATGGACCACTGTCTGGAGGTCCTGACTTGACTTTTTAACATCCGAAAGAGTCTATGTGGACATCAGGTAGCTTTTAGACCTTCTGGGGACCCTCTGAGCAGAAAAAAAGTTCAAAAGCTCCCATATGGACCACTGTCTGGAGGACCTGATTTGACTTTTTAACATCAAAAAGAGTCTAGGAGGACATCAGGTAGCTTTTAGACCTTCTGGAGACCCCCTGAGCAGAAAAAAGTTCAAAAGGTCCCATATGGACCAATGTGTGGAGGACCTAACTTGACTTTTTAACATCAAAAAGAGTCGTTGAGGACATCATGTAGCTTTTAGACCTTCTGGGGACCCTCTTATCAGAAAAAAAGTTCAAAAGGTCCCATATGGACCACTGTCTGGAGGACCTGACTTGACTTTTTAACATCATAAAGAATCTATGAGGACATCATGTAGCTTTTAGACCATCTGGGGACACTCTTATCAGAAAATAAGTTCAAAAGGTCCCATATGGACCACTGTCTGGAGGTCCTGACTTGACTTTTTAACATCAAAAAGAGTCTATGAGGACATCATGTAGCTTTTAGACCTTCTGGGGACCCTCTGAGGAGAAAAAAAGTTCAAAAGGTCCCATATGGACCACTGTCTGGAGGTCCTGACTTGACTTTTTAACATCAGAAAGAGTCTATGAGGACATCATGTAGCTTTTAGACCTTCTGGGGACCCTCTGAGGAGAAAAAAAGTTCAAAAGGTCCCATATGGACCACTGTCTGGAGGTCCTGACTTGACTTTTTAACATCAGAAAGAGTCTATGAGGACATCAGGTAGCTTTTAGACCTTCTGGGGACCCTCTGAGGAGAAAAAAGTTCAAAAGGTCCCATATGGACCACTGTCTGGAGGACTTGACTTGACTTTTTAACATCAAAAAGAATCTATGAGGACATCATGTAGCTTTTAGACCTTCTGGGGACCCTCTGAGAAGAAAAAAAGTTCAAAAGGTCCCATATGGACCACTGTCTGGAGGACCTGACTTGACTTTTTAACATCATAAAGAGTCTATGAGGACATCATGTAGCTTTTAGACCATCTGGGGACACTCTTATCAGAAAATAAGTTCAAAAGGTCCCATATGGACCACTGTCTGGAGGTCCTGACTTGACTTTTTAACATCAAAAAGAGTCTATGAGGACATCATGTAGCTTTTAGACCATCTGGGGACACTCTTATCAGAAAATAAGTTCAAAAGGTCCCATATGGACCACTGTCTGGAGGTCCTGACTTGACTTTTTAACATCAAAAAGAGTCTATGAGGACATCATGTAGCTTTTAGACCTTCTGGGGACCCTCTGAGGAGAAAAAAAGTTCAAAAGGTCCCATATGGACCACTGTCTGGAGGTCCTGACTTGACTTTTTAACATCAGAAAGAGTCTATGAGGACATCATGCAGCTTTTAGACCTTCTGGGGACCCTCTGAGGAGAAAAAAAGTTCAAAAGGTCCCATATGGACCACTGTCTGGAGGTCCTGACTTGACTTTTTAACATCAGAAAGAGTCTATGAGGACATCAGGTAGCTTTTAGACCTTCTGGGGACCCTCTGAGGAGAAAAAAGTTCAAAAGTCCCATATGGACCACTGTCTGGAGGACTTGACTTGACTTTTTAACATCAAAAAGAATCTATGAGGACATCATGTAGCTTTTAGACCTTCTGGGGACCCTCTGAGAAGAAAAAAAGTTCAAAAGGTCCCATATGGACCACTGTCTGGAGGACCTGACTTGACTTTTTAACATCATAAAGAGTCTATGAGGACATCATGTAGCTTTTAGACCATCTGGGGACACTCTTATCAGAAAATAAGTTCAAAAGGTCCCATATGGACCACTGTCTGGAGGTCCTGACTTGACTTTTTAACATCAAAAAGAGTCTATGAGGACATCATGTAGCTTTTAGACCTTCTGGGGACCCTCTGAGGAGAAAAAAGTTCAAAAGGTCCCATATGGACCACTGTCTGGAGGTCCTGACTTGACTTTTTAACATCAGAAAGAGTCTATGAGGACATCATGTAGCTTTTAGACCTTCTGGGGACCCTCTGAGGAGAAAAAAAGTTCAAAAGGTCCCATATGGACCACTGTCTGGAGGTCCTGACTTGACTTTTTAACATCAGAAAGAGTCTATGAGGACATCAGGTAGCTTTTAGACCTTCTGGGGACCCTCTGAGGAGAAAAAAAGTTCAAAAGGTCCCATATGGACCACTGTCTGGAGGACCTGACTTGACTTTTTAACATCAGAAAGAGTCTATGAGAACATCATGTAGCTTTTAGACCTTCTGGGGACCCTCTGAGGAGAAAAAAAGTTCAAAAGGTCCCATATGGACCACTGTCTGGAGGACCTGACTTGACTTTTTAACATCAGAAAGAGTCTATGAGAACATCATGTAGCTTTTAGACCTTCTGGGGACCCTCTGAGGAGAAAAAAAGTTCAAAAGATCCCATATGGACCCCTGTCTGGAGGTCCTGACTTGACTTTTCAACATCAGAAATAGTGTAGGAGGACATCAGGTAGCTTTTACACCTTCTGGGGACCCTCTGAGGAGAAAAAAAGTTCAAAAGATCCCATATGGACCCCTGTCTGGAGGTCCTGACTTGACTTTTCAACATCAGAAAGAGTCTATGAGAACATCAGGTAGCTTTTAGACCTTCTGGGGACCCTCTGAGGAGAAAAAAAGTTCAAAAGATCCCATATGGACTACTGTCTGGAGGTCCTGACTTGACTTTTTAACATCAGAAAGAGTCTGAGGACTTCATGTAGCTTTTAGACCTTCTGGGGACCCTCTAAGGAGAAAAAAGTTCAAAAGGTCCCATATGGACTACTGTCTGGAGGTCCTGACTTGACTTTTTAACATCAGAAAGAGTCTATGAGGACATCATGTAGCTTTAAGACCTTCTGGGGACCCTCTGAGGAGAAAAAAAGTTCAAAAACGGTCCCATATGGACCACTGTCTGGAGGACCTGACTTGACTTTTTAACATCAGAAAGAGTCTTTGAGGACATCGTGTAGCTTTTAGACCTTCTGGGGACCCTCTGAGGAGAAAAAAAGTTCAAAAGGTCCTATATGGACCACTGTCTGGAGGTCCTGACTTGACTTTTTAACATCAAAAAGAGTCTATGAGGACATAGTGTAGCTTTTAGACCTTCTGGGGACCCTCTGAGGAGAAAAAAAGTTCAAAAGATCCCATATGGACCCCTGTCTGGAGGTCCTGACTTGACTTTTCAACATCAGAAAGAGTCTATGAGGATATTATGTAGCTTTTAGACCTTCTGGGGACCCTCTTATCAGAAAAAAAGTTCAAAAGGTCCCATATGGACCACTGTCTGGAGGTCCTGACTTGACTTTTTAACATCAAAAAGAGTCTATGAGGACATCATGTAGCTTTTAGACCTTCTGGGGACCCTCTGAGTAGAAAAAAGTTCAAAAGGTCCCATATGGACCACTGTCTGGAGGACCTGACTTGACTTTTTAACATCATAAAGAGTCTATGAGGACATCATGTAGCTTTTAGACCATCTGGGGACACTCTTATCAGAAAATAAGTTCAAAAGGTCCCATATGGACCACTGTCTGGAGGTCCTGACTTGACTTTTTAACATCAAAAAGAGTCTATGAGGACATCATGTAGCTTTTAGACCATCTGGGGACACTCTTATCAGAAAATAAGTTCAAAAGGTCCCATATGGACCACTGTCTGGAGGTCCTGACTTGACTTTTTAACATCAAAAAGAGTCTATGAGGACATCATGTAGCTTTTAGACCTTCTGGGGACCCTCTGAGGAGAAAAAAAGTTCAAAAGGTCCCATATGGACCACTGTCTGGAGGTCCTGACTTGACTTTTTAACATCAGAAAGAGTCTATGAGGACATCATGCAGCTTTTAGACCTTCTGGGGACCCTCTGAGGAGAAAAAAAGTTCAAAAGGTCCCATATGGACCACTGTCTGGAGGTCCTGACTTGACTTTTTAACATCAGAAAGAGTCTATGAGGACATCAGGTAGCTTTTAGACCTTCTGGGGACCCTCTGAGGAGAAAAAAGTTCAAAAGTCCCATATGGACCACTGTCTGGAGGACTTGACTTGACTTTTTAACATCAAAAAGAATCTATGAGGACATCATGTAGCTTTAAGACCTTCTGGGGACCCTCTGAGAAGAAAAAAAGTTCAAAAGGTCCCATATGGACCACTGTCTGGAGGACCTGACTTGACTTTTTAACATCATAAAGAGTCTATGAGGACATCATGTAGCTTTTAGACCATCTGGGGACACTCTTATCAGAAAATAAGTTCAAAAGGTCCCATATGGACCACTGTCTGGAGGTCCTGACTTGACTTTTTAACATCAAAAAGAGTCTATGAGGACATCATGTAGCTTTTAGACCTTCTGGGGACCCTCTGAGGAGAAAAAAAGTTCAAAAGGTCCCATATGGACCACTGTCTGGAGGTCCTGACTTGACTTTTTAACATCAGAAAGAGTCTATGAGGACATCATGTAGCTTTTAGACCTTCTGGGGACCCTCTGAGGAGAAAAAAAGTTCAAAAGGTCCCATATGGACCACTGTCTGGAGGTCCTGACTTGACTTTTTAACATCAGAAAGAGTCTATGAGGACATCAGGTAGCTTTTAGACCTTCTGGGGACCCTCTGAGGAGAAAAAAAGTTCAAAAGGTCCCATATGTACTACTGTCTGGAGGTCCTGACTTGACTTTTTAACATCAGAAAGAGTCTATGAGGACATCATGTAGCTTTTAGACCTTCTGGGGACCCTCTGAGGAGAAAAAAAGTTCAAAAGGTCCCATATGGACCACTGTCTGGAGGACCTGACTTGACTTTTTAACATCAGAAAGAGTCTATGAGAACATCATGTAGCTTTTAGACCTTCTGGGGACCCTCTGAGGAGAAAAAAAGTTCAAAAGATCCCATATGGACCCCTGTCTGGAGGTCCTGACTTGACTTTTCAACATCAGAAATAGTGTAGGAGGACATCAGGTAGCTTTTACACCTTCTGGGGACCCTCTGAGGAGAAAAAAAGTTCAAAAGATCCCATATGGACCCCTGTCTGGAGGTCCTGACTTGACTTTTCAACATCAGAAAGAGTCTATGAGAACATCAGGTAGCTTTTAGACCTTCTGGGGACCCTCTGAGGAGAAAAAAAGTTCAAAAGATCCCATATGGACTACTGTCTGGAGGTCCTGACTTGACTTTTTAACATCAGAAAGAGTCTGAGGACTTCATGTAGCTTTTAGACCTTCTGGGGACCCTCTAAGGAGAAAAAAGTTCAAAAGGTCCCATATGGACTACTGTCTGGAGGTCCTGACTTGACTTTTTAACATCAGAAAGAGTCTATGAGGACATCATGTAGCTTTAAGACCTTCTGGGGACCCTCTGAGGAGAAAAAAAGTTCAAAAACGGTCCCATATGGACCACTGTCTGGAGGACCTGACTTGACTTTTTAACATCAGAAAGAGTCTTTGAGGACATCGTGTAGCTTTTAGACCTTCTGGGGACCCTCTGAGGAGAAAAAAAGTTCAAAAGGTCCTATATGGACCACTGTCTGGAGGTCCTGACTTGACTTTTTAACATCAAAAAGAGTCTATGAGGACATAGTGTAGCTTTTAGACCTTCTGGGGACCCTCTGAGGAGAAAAAAAGTTCAAAAGATCCCATATGGACCCCTGTCTGGAGGTCCTGACTTGACTTTTCAACATCAGAAAGAGTCTATGAGGATATTATGTAGCTTTTAGACCTTCTGGGGACCCTCTTATCAGAAAAAAAGTTCAAAAGGTCCCATATGGACCACTGTCTGGAGGTCCTGACTTGACTTTTTAACATCAAAAAGAGTCTATGAGGACATCATGTAGCTTTTAGACCTTCTGGGGACCCTCTGAGCAGAAAAAAGTTCAAAAGGTCCCATATGGACCACTGTCTGGAGGTCCTGACTTGACTTTTTAACATCAAAAAGAGTCTATGAGGACATCATGTAGCTTTTAGACCTTCTGGGGACCCTCTGAGGAGAAAAAAAGTTCAAAAGGTCCCATATGGACCACTGTCTGGAGGTCCTGACTTGACTTTTTAACATCAGAAAGAGTCTATGAGGACATCAGGTAGCTTTTAGACCTTCTGGGGACCCTCTGAGGAGAAAAAAAGTTCAAAAGATCCCATATGGACCACTGTCTGGAGGTCCTGACTTGACTTTTTAACATCAGAAAGAGTCTATGAGGACATCAGGTAGCTTTTAGACCTTCTGGGGACCCTCTGAGGAGAAAAAAAGTTCAAAAGATCCCATATGGACTACTGTCTGGAGGTCCTGACTTGACTTTTTAACATCAGAAAGAGTCTATGAGGACATCATGTAGCTTTTAGACCTTCTGGGGACCCTCTTATCAGAAAAAAGTTTGAAAGGTCCCATATGGCCCACTGTCTGGAGGACCTGACTTGACTTTTTAACATCAGAAAGAGTCTATGAGAACATCATGTAGCTTTTAGACCTTCTGGGGACCCTCTTATCAGAAAAAAGTTCAAAAGGTCCCATATGGACCAATGTCTGGAGGACCTGACTTGACTTTTTAACATCAAAAAGAGTCTATGAGGACATCATGTAGCTTTTAGACCTTCTGGGGACCCTCTGAGGAGAAAAAAAGTTCAAAAGGTCACATATGGACCACTGTCTGGAGGTCCTGACTTGACTTTTTAACATCAGAAAGAGTCTATGTGGACATCAGGTAGCTTTTAGACCTTCTGGGGACCCTCTGAGCAGAAAAAAAGTTCAAAAGGTCCCATATGGACCACTGTCTGGAGGTCCTGACTTGACTTTTTAACATCAAAAAGAGTCTAGGAGGACATCAGGTAGCTTTTAGACCTTCTGGAGACCCCCTGAGCAGAAAAAAAGTTCAAAAGGTCGCTTGTGCAATGTAATGAAACGCATTAGTGCTTGAATGCATTTTAATGCAACAGAGTGCATATTACTTTTAAATGATAATCTTCCATGCAAAACGCTGTTGCAATGTAATGAAACGCAATAGTTCTTGAATGCATTGCAATGCAAGAGTACATATTACTTTTAAATGTTATTCTTCCATGCAAAACGCTTGTGCAATGCAACAGCACGCTTTTGCAATGTGATGAAACGCATTAGTTCTTAAATGCATTGCAATGCAACAGAGTGCATATTACTTTTAAATGTTATTCTTCCATGCAAAACGCTTGTGCAATGCAACAGCACGCTGTTGCAATGTAATGAAACGCATTAGTTCTTAAATGCATTGCAATGCAACAGAGTGCATATTACTTTTAAATGTTATTCTTCCATGCAAAACACTTGTGCAATGCAACAGCACGCTGTTGCAATGTAATGAAACGCATTAGTTCTTAAATGCATTGCAATCCAACAGAGTGCATATTACTTTTAAATGTTATTCTTCCATGCAAAACGCTTGTGCAATGCAACAGCACGCTGTTGCAATGTAATGAAACGCATTAGTTCTTAAATGCATTGCAATGCAACAGAGTGCATATTACTTTTAAATGTTATTCTTCCATGCAAAACGCTTGTGCAATGCAACAGCACGCTGTTGCAATGTAATGAAACGCATTAGTTCTTAAATGCATTGCAATGCAACAGAGTGCATATTACTTTTAAATGTTATTCTTCCATGCAAAACACTTGTGCAATGTACAGAAAAGCATTAGTTCTTGAATGCATTGCAATGTAACAGAGTGCATATTACTTTTAAACGTTATTCTTCCATGCAAAACGCTTGTGCAATGCAACAGCACGCTGTTGCAATAGAATGAATAGCATTAGTTCTTGAATGCATTTGCAATGCAACAAAGTGCATACTACTTTTAAAGTGCATATTGCTTATAGGTCATTCTTCGATGCTTTTTGTTGGTATTCTTCGTTACGCTTGATCGTATGTACAATGCAATGCAACAGCAGATTGCATTGCAGATCTCTTAATGCACTACGGAATGAGTTAGTTCTTGAACGCATTGCAATGCAAAAAAGTGCATATCGCTTATATGTCATTCTAACGCTTTATCATATGTAAAATGCAACAGCAGTTTTTTTAAGCGTTAGTTTTTTTCATTGCACAAAAGAATAAGTTAGTCATTTTATGTAATTGAATGAAACAACAAAACGTTTTTAAAACAGCAGATTGCGTTGCCCATCTCTTTAATGCACTACAAAAAGAGTTAGTTCTTGAGTGCATTGCAAAAAAAGTGCATATTGCTTATGCACAACGCTTTAACTTATGTGCAATGCAATTCAATCTCTTCAATGCACTACTGAATGAGTTAGTTATTGAATACTTTGCAATGCAAAAAAGTGCATATCGCTTATATGTTATTCTACTGCTTTATCATATGTGCAATGCAAAAGCAGTTTTTAAGCGTTATTTTATTTCATTGCACAAAAGAATAAGTTAGTCCTTTTATGCAATGGAATGAAACAATAAAAATGTTATTAAAACAACAGATTGCATTGCCCATCTCTTTAATGCACTACAAAATGATTTAGTTCTTGAATGCATTGCAATTCAACAATGCCTTTTGACTTTTTAACATCAGAAAGAGTCTATAAGGACATCATGTAGCTTTTAGACCTTCTGGGGACCCTCTGACCAGAAAAAAAGTTCAAAAGGTCCCATATGGACAACTGTCTGGGGGAATTGACTTGACGACTTGCTTTTCAACATCAGAAAGAGTCTGTAAGGACATCATGTAGCTTTTAGAGAAAAAAGTTCAAAAGGTCCCATATGGACCACTGTCTGGAGGTCCTGACTTGACTTTTAAACATCAGAAAGAGTCTATGAGGACATCATGTAGCTTTTAGACCTTCTTGGGACCCTCTGAGCAGAAAAAAAGTTCAAAAGGTCCCATATGGACCACTGTCTGGAGGTCCTGACTTGACTTTTTAACATCAGAAAGAGTCTATGAGGACATCAGGTAGCTTTTAGACCTTCTGGGGACCCTCTGAGGAGAAAAAAAGTTCAAAAGGTCCCATATGGACCACTGTCTGGAGGTCCTGACTTGACTTTTTAACATCAGAAAGAGTCTATGAGGACATCAGGTAGCTTTTAGACCTTCTGGGGACCCTCTGAGGAGAAAAAAAGTTCAAAAGGTCCCATATGGACTACTGTCTGGAGGACCTGACTTGACTTTTTAACATCAGAAAGAGTCTATGAGGACATCATGTAGCTTTTAGACCTTCTGGGGACCCTCTGAGAAAAAAAAAAGTTCAAAAGGTCCCATATGGACCACTGTCTGGAGGACCTGACTTGACTTTTTAACATCAGGAAGAGTCTATGAGCACATCCTGTAGCTTTTAGACCTCCTGGGGACCCTCTTATCAGAAAAAAAGTTCAAAAGGTCACATATGGACCACTGTCTGGAGGTCCTGACTTGACTTTTTAACATCAGAAAGAGTCTATGAGGACATCATGTAGCTTTTAGACCTTCTGGGGACCCTCTGAGAAGAAAAAAGTTCTAAAGGTCCCTTATGGACCACTGTCTGGAGGACCTGACTTGACTTTTTAACATCAGAAAGAGTCTATGAGGACATCATGTAGCTTTTAGACCTTCTGGGGACCCTCTGAGGAGAAAAAAAGTTCAAAAGGTCCCATATGGACTACTGTCTGGAGGTCCTGAATTGACTTTTTAACATCAGAAAGAGTCTATGAGGACATCATGTAGCTTTTAGACCTTCTGGGGATCCTCTGAGGAGAAAAAAAGTTCAAAAGGTCCCATATGAACCACTGTCTGGAGGACCTGACTTGACTTTTTAACATTAGAAAGAGTCTATGAGGACATCATGTAGCTTTTAGACCTTCTGGGGACCCTCTGAGCAGAAAAAAAGTTCAAAATGTCCCATATGGACCACTGTCTGGAGGTCCTGACTTGACTTTTTAACATCAGAAAGAGACTTTGTGGACATCAGGTAGCTTTTAGACCTTCTGGGGACCCTCTGAGCAGAAAAAAAGTTCAAAATGCCCAATATGGACCACTGTCTGGAGATCCTGACTTGACTTTTTAACATCAAAAAGAGTCTAGGAGTACATCAGGTAGCTTTTAGACCTTCTGGAGACCCCCTGAGCAGAAAAAAGTTCAAAAGGTCCCATATGGACCAATGTCTGGAGGACCTAACTTGACTTTTTAACATCAAAAAGAGTCGTTGAGGACATCATGTAGCTTTTAGACCTTCTGGGGACCCTCTTATCAGAAAAAAAGTTCAAAAGGTCCCATATGGACCACTGTCTGGAGGACCTGACTTGACTTTTTAACATCAGAAAGAGTCTATGAGGACATCATGTAGCTTTTAGACCATCTGGGGACACTCTTATCAGAAAATAAGTTCAAAAGGTCCCATATGGACCACTGTCTGGAGGTCCTGACTTGACTTTTTAACATCAAAAAGAGTCTATGAGGACATCATGTAGCTTTTAGACCTTCTGGGGACCCTCTGAGGAGAAAAAAAGTTCAAAAGGTCCCATATGGACCACTGTCTGGAGGTCCTGACTTGACTTTTTAACATCAGAAAGAGTCTATGAGGACATCATGTAGCTTTTAGACCTTCTGGGGACCCTCTGAGGAGAAAAAAAGTTCAAAAGGTCCCATATGGACCACTGTCTGGAGGTCCTGACTTGACTTTTTAACATCAGAAAGAGTCTATGAGGACATCAGGTAGCTTTTAGACCTTCTGGGGACCCTCTGAGGAGAAAAAAAGTTCAAAAGTTCCCATATGGACTACTGTCTGGAGGACCTGACTTGACTTTTTAACATCAGAAAGAGTCTATGAGAACATCATGTAGCTTTTAGACCTTCTGGGGATCCTCTGAGGAGAAAAAAAGTTCAAAAGGTCCCATATGGACCACTGTCTGGAGGACCTGACTTGACTTTTTAACATTAGAAAGAGTCTATGAGGACATCATGTAGCTTTTAGACCTTCTGGGGACCCTCTGAGCAGAAAAAAAGTTCAAAATGTCCCATATGGACCACTGTCTGGAGGTCCTGACTTGACTTTTTAACATCATAAAGAGACTTTGTGGACATCAGGTAGCTTTTAGACCTTCTGGGGACCCTCTGAGCAGAAAAAAAGTTCAAAATGTCCAATATGGACCACTGTCTGGAGATCCTGACTTGACTTTTTAACATCAGAAAGTGTCTATGTGGACATCAGGTAGCTTTTAGACCTTCTGGGGACCCTCTGAGCAGAAAAAAAGTTCAAAAGGTCCCATATGGACCACTGTCTGGAGGTCCTGACTTGACTTTTTAACATCAAAAAGAGTCTAGGAGGACATCAGGTAGCTTTTAGACCTTCTGGAGACCCCCTGAGCAGAAAAAAGTTCAAAAGGTCCCATATGGACTACTGTCTGGAGGACTTGACTTGACTTTTTAACATCAAAAAGAATCTATGAGGACATCATGTAGCTTTTAGACCTTCTGGGGACCCTCTGAGAAGAAAAAAAGTTCAAAAGGTCCCATATGGACCACTGTCTGGAGGACCTGACTTGACTTTTTAACATTAGAAAGAGTCTATGAGGACATCATGTAGCTTTTAGACCTTCTGGGGACCCTCTGAGGAGAAAAAAAGTTCAAAAGGTCCCATATGGACCACTGTCTGGAGGTCCTGACTTGACTTTTTAACATCCGAAAGAGTCTATGTGGACATCAGGTAGCTTTTAGACCTTCTGGGGACCCTCTGAGCAGAAAAAAAGTTCAAAAGCTCCCATATGGACCACTGTCTGGAGGACCTGACTTGACTTTTTAACATCAAAAAGAGTCTAGGAGGACATCAGGTAGCTTTTAGACCTGGAGGCCCCCTGAGCAGAAAAAAGTTCAAAAGGTCCCATATGGACCAATGTGTGGAGGACCTAACTTGACTTTTTAACATCAAAAAGAGTCGTTGAGGACATCATGTAGCTTTTAGACCTTCTGGGGACCCTCTTATCAGAAAAAAAGTTCAAAAGGTCCCATATGGACCACTGTCTGGAGGACCTGACTTGACTTTTTAACATCATAAAGAATCTATGAGGACATCATGTAGCTTTTAGACCATCTGGGGACACTCTTATCAGAAAATAAGTTCAAAAGGTCCCATATGGACCAATGTCTGGAGGACCTGACTTGACTTTTTAACATCAGAAAGAGTCTATGAGGACATCAGGTAGCTTTTAGACCTTCTGGGGACCCTCTGAGGAGAAAAAAAGTTCAAAAGGTCCCATATGGACTACTGTCTGGAGGACCTGACTTGACTTTTTAACATCAGAAAGAGTCTATGAGAACATCATGTAGCTTTTAGACCTTCTGGGGACCCTCTTATCAGAAAAAAGTTCAAAAGGTCCCATATGGACCAATGTCTGGAGGACCTGACTTGACTTTTTAACATCAAAAAGAGTCTATGAGGACATCATGTAGCTTTTAGACCTTCTGGGGATCCTCTGAGCAGAAAAAAAGTTCAAAAGGTCCCATATGGACCACTGTTTGGAGGACCTGACTTGACTTTTTAACATCAGAAAGAGTCTATGAGGACATCAGGTAGCTTTTAGACCTTCTGGGGACCCTCTGAGCAAAAAAAAAGTTCAAAAGGTCCCATATGGACCACTGTCTGGAGGTCCTGACTTGACTTTTTAACATCAGAAAGAGTCTATGAGGACATCATGTAGCTTTTAGACCTTCTGGGGATCCTCTGAGGAGAAAAAAAGTTCAAAAGGTCCCATATGGACCACTGTCTGGAGGACCTGACTTGACTTTTTAACATTAGAAAGAGTCTATGAGGACATCATGTAGCTTTTAGACCTTCTGGGGACCCTCTGAGCAGAAAAAAAGTTCAAAATGTCCCATATGGACCACTGTCTGGAGGTCCTGACTTGACTTTTTAACATCAGAAAGAGACTTTGTGGACATCAGGTAGCTTTTAGACCTTCTGGGGACCCTCTGAGCAGAAAAAAAGTTCAAAATGTCCAATATGGACCACTGTCTGGAGATCCTGACTTGACTTTTTAACATCAGAAAGAGTCTATGAGGACATCATGTAGCTTTTAGACCTTCTGGGGACCCTCTGAGCAAAAAAAAAGTTCAAAAGGTCCCATATGGACCACTGTGTGGAGGTCCTGACTTGACTTTTTAACATCAGAAAGTGTCTATGTGGACATCAGGTAGCTTTTAGACCTTCTGGGGACCCTCTGAGCAGAAAAAAAGTTCAAAAGGTCCCATATGGACCACTGTCTGGAGGTCCTGACTTGACTTTTTAACATCAAAAAGAGTCTAGGAGGACATCAGGTAGCTTTTAGACCTTCTGGAGACCCCCTGAGCAGAAAAAAGTTCAAAAGGTCCCATATGGACCACTGTCTGGAGGACTTGACTTGACTTTTTAACATCAAAAAGAATCTATGAGGACATCATGTAGCTTTTAGACCTTCTGGGGACCCTCTGAGAAGAAAAAAAGTTCAAAAGGTCCCATATGGACCACTGTCTGGAGGACCTGACTTGACTTTTTAACATTAGAAAGAGTCTATGAGGACATCATGTAGCTTTTAGACCTTCTGGGGACCCTCTGAGGAGAAAAAAAGTTCAAAAGGTCCCATATGGACCACTGTCTGGAGGTCCTGACTTGACTTTTTAACATCCGAAAGAGTCTATGTGGACATCAGGTAGCTTTTAGACCTTCTGGGGACCCTCTGAGCAGAAAAAAAGTTCAAAAGCTCCCATATGGACCACTGTCTGGAGGTCCTGACTTGACTTTTTAACATCAAAAAGAGTCTAGGAGGACATCAGGTAGCTTTTAGACCTTCTGGAGACCCCCTGAGCAGAAAAAAGTTCAAAAGGTCCCATATGGACCAATGTCTGGAGGACCTAACTTGACTTTTTAACATCAAAAAGAGTCGTTGAGGACATCATGTAGCTTTTAGACCTTCTGGGGACCCTCTTATCAGAAAAAAAGTTCAAAAGGTCCCATATGGACCACTGTCTGGAGGACCTGACTTGTCTTTTTAACATCAGAAAGAGTCTATGAGGACATCAGGTAGCTTTTAGACCTTCTGGGGACCCTCTGAGGAGAAAAAAAGTTCAAAAGGTCCCATATGGACTACTGTCTGGAGGACCTGACTTGACTTTTTAACATCAGAAAGAGTCTATGAGGATATTATGTAGCTTTTAGACCTTCTGGGGACCCTCTTATCAGAAAAAAAGTTCAAAAGGTCCCATATGGACCACTGTCTGGAGGTCCTGACTTGACTTTTTAACATCAAAAAGAGTCTATGAGGACATCATGTAGCTTTTAGACCTTCTGGGGACCCTCTGAGCAGAAAAAAGTTCAAAAGGTCCCATATGGACCACTGTCTGGAGGTCCTGACTTGACTTTTTAACATCAAAAAGAGTCTATGAGGACATCATGTAGCTTTTAGACCTTCTGGGGACCCTCTGAGCAGAAAAAAAGTTCAAAAGGTCCCATATGGACCACTGTCTGGAGGACCTGACTTGTCTTTTTAACATCAGAAAGAGTCTATGAGGACATCATGTAAATTTTAGACCTTCTGGGGACCCTCTGAGCAGAAAAAAGTTCAAAAGGTCCCATATGGACCACTGTCTGGAGGTCCTGACTTGGCTTTTTAACATCAGAAAGAGTCTATGAGGACATCATGTAGCTTTTAGACCTTCTGGGGACCCTCTGAGGAGAAAAAAAGTTCAAAAGGTCCCATATGGACCACTGTCTGGAGGTCCTGACTTGGCTTTTTAACATCAGAAAGAGTCTATGAGGACATCATGTAGCTTTTAGACCTTCTGGGGACCCTCTGAGGAGAAAAAAAGTTCAAAAAAGGTCCCATATGGACCACTGTCTGGAGGACCTGACTTGACTTTTTAACATCAGAAAGAGTCTTTGAGGACATCGTGTAGCTTTTAGACCTTCTGGGGACCCTCTGAGGAGAAAAAAAGTTCAAAAGGTCCCATATGGACCACTGTCTGGAGGTCCTGACTTGACTTTTTAACATCAAAAAGAGTCTATGAGGACATCGTGTAGCTTTTAGACCTTCTGGGGACCCTCTGAGGAGAAAAAAAGTTCAAAAGATCCCATATGGACCCCTGTCTGGAGGTCCTGACTTGACTTTTCAACATCAGAAAGAGTCTATGAGGATATCATTTAGCTTTTAGACCTTCTGGGGACCCTCTTATCAGAAAAAAAGTTCAAAAGGTCCCATATGGACCACTGTCTGGAGGTCCTGACTTGACTTTTTAACATCAAAAAGAGTCTATGAGGACATCATGTAGCTTTTAGACCTTCTGGGGACCCTCTGAGCAGAAAAAAGTTCAAAAGGTCCCATATGGACCACTCTCTGGAGGTCCTGACTTGACTTTTTAACATCAAAAAGAGTCTATGAGGACATCATGTAGCTTTTAGACCTTCTGGGGACCCTCTGAGGAGAAAAAAAGTTCAAAAGGTCCCATATGGACCACTGTCTGGAGGTCCTGACTTGACTTTTTAACATCAGAAAGAGTCTATGAGGACATCAGGTAGCTTTTAGACCTTCTGGGGACCCTCTGAGGAGAAAAAAAGTTCAAAAGATCCCATATGGACCACTGTCTGGAGGTCCTGACTTGACTTTTTAACATCAGAAAGTGTCTATGAGGACATCAGGTAGCTTTTAGACTTTCTGGGGACCCTCTGAGGAGAAAAAAAGTTCAAAAGATCCCATATGGACTACTGTCTGGAGGTCCTGACTTGACTTTTTAACATCAGAAAGAGTCTATGAGGACATCATGTAGCTTTTAGACCTTCTGGGGACCCTCTGAGGAGAAAAAAAGTTCAAAAGGTCCCATATGGACCACTGTCTGGAGGTCCTGACTTGACTTTTTAACATCCGAAAGAGTCTATGTGGACATCAGGTAGCTTTTAGACCTTCTGGGGACCCTCTGAGCAGAAAAAAAGTTCAAAAGCTCCCATATGGACCACTGTCTGGAGGTCCTGACTTGACTTTTTAACATCAAAAAGAGTCTAGGAGGACATCAGGTAGCTTTTAGACCTTCTGGAGACCCCCTGAGCAGAAAAAAGTTCAAAAGGTCCCATATGGACCAATGTCTGGAGGACCTGACTTGACTTTTTAACATCAAAAAGAGTCTATGAGGACATCGTGTAGCTTTTAGACCTTCTGGGGACCCTCTGAGGAGAAAAAAAGTTCAAAAGATCCCATATGGACCCCTGTCTGGAGGTCCTGACTTGACTTTTCAACATCAGAAAGAGTCTATGAGGATATCATTTAGCTTTTAGACCTTCTGGGGACCCTCTTATCAGAAAAAAAGTTCAAAAGGTCCCATATGGACCACTGTCTGGAGGTCCTGACTTGACTTTTTAACATCAAAAAGAGTCTATGAGGACATCATGTAGCTTTTAGACCTTCTGGGGACCCTCTGAGCAGAAAAAAGTTCAAAAGGTCCCATATGGACCACTCTCTGGAGGTCCTGACTTGACTTTTTAACATCAAAAAGAGTCTATGAGGACATCATGTAGCTTTTAGACCTTCTGGGGACCCTCTGAGGAGAAAAAAAGTTCAAAAGGTCCCATATGGACCACTGTCTGGAGGTCCTGACTTGACTTTTTAACATCAGAAAGAGTCTATGAGGACATCAGGTAGCTTTTAGACCTTCTGGGGACCCTCTGAGGAGAAAAAAAGTTCAAAAGATCCCATATGGACCACTGTCTGGAGGTCCTGACTTGACTTTTTAACATCAGAAAGTGTCTATGAGGACATCAGGTAGCTTTTAGACTTTCTGGGGACCCTCTGAGGAGAAAAAAAGTTCAAAAGATCCCATATGGACTACTGTCTGGAGGTCCTGACTTGACTTTTTAACATCAGAAAAAGTCTATGAGGACATCATGTAGCTTTTAGACCTTCTGGGGACCCTCTGAGGAGAAAAAAAGTTCAAAAGGTCCCATATGGACCACTGTCTGGAGGTCCTGACTTGACTTTTTAACATCCGAAAGAGTCTATGTGGACATCAGGTAGCTTTTAGACCTTCTGGGGACCCTCTGAGCAGAAAAAAAGTTCAAAAGCTCCCATATGGACCACTGTCTGGAGGTCCTGACTTGACTTTTTAACATCAAAAAGAGTCTAGGAGGACATCAGGTAGCTTTTAGACCTTCTGGAGACCCCCTGAGCAGAAAAAAGTTCAAAAGGTCCCATATGGACCAATGTCTGGAGGACCTAACTTGACTTTTTAACATCAAAAAGAGTCGTTGAGGACATCATGTAGCTTTTAGACCTTCTGGGGACCCTCTTATCAGAAAAAAAGTTCAAAAGGTCCCATATGGACCACTGTCTGGAGGACCTGACTTGACTTTTTAACATCATAAAGAGTCTATGAGGACATCATGTAGCTTTTAGACCATCTGGGGACACTCTTATCAGAAAATAAGTTCAAAAGGTCCCATATGGACCACTGTCTGGAGGTCCTGACTTGACTTTTTAACATCAAAAAGAGTCTATGAGGACATCATGTAGCTTTTAGACCTTCTGGGGACCCTCTGAGGAGAAAAAAAGTTCAAAAGGTCCCATATGGACCACTGTCTGGAGGTCCTGACTTGACTTTTTAACATCATAAAGAGTCTATGAGGATATTATGTAGCTTTTAGACCTTCTGGGGACCCTCTTATCAGAAAAAAAGTTCAAAAGGTCCCATATGGACCACTGTCTGGAGGTCCTGACTTGACTTTTTAACATCAAAAAGAGTCTATGAGGACATCATGTAGCTTTTAGACCTTCTGGGGACCCTATGAGGAGAAAAAAAGTTCAAAAGGTCCCATATGGACCACTGTCTGGAGGTCCTGACTTGACTTTTTAACATCAGAAAGAGTCTATGAGGACATCATGTAGCTTTTAGACCTTCTGGGGACCCTCTTATCAGAAAAAAGTTCAAAAGGTCCCATATGGACCAATGTCTGGAGGACCTGACTTGACTTTTTAACATCAAAAAGAGTCTATGAGGACATCATGTAGCTTTTAGACCTTCTGGGGATCCTCTGAGCAGAAAATAAGTTCAAAAGGTCCCATATGGACCACTGTTTGGAGGACCTGACTTGACTTTTTAACATCAGAAAGAGTCTATGAGGACATCATGTAGCTTTTAGACCTTCTGGGGACCCTCTGAGAAAAAAAAAAGTTCAAAAGGTCCCATATGGACCACTGTCTGGAGGACCTGACTTGACTTTTTAACATCAGAAAGAGTCTATGAGGACATCATGTAGCTTTTAGACCATCTGGGGACACTCTTATCAGAAAATAAGTTCAAAAGGTCCCATATGGACCACTGTCTGGAGGTCCTGACTTGACTTTTTAACATCAAAAAGAGTCTATGAGGACATCATGTAGCTTTTAGACCTTCTGGGGACCCTCTGAGGAGAAAAAAAGTTCAAAAGGTCCCATATGGACCACTGTCTGGAGGTCCTGACTTGACTTTTTAACATCAGAAAGAGTCTATGAGGACATCATGTAGCTTTTAGACCTTCTGGGGACCCTCTGAGGAGAAAAAAAGTTCAAAAGGTCCCATATGGACCACTGTCTGGAGGTCCTGACTTGACTTTTTAACATCAGAAAGAGTCTATGAGGACATCAGGTAGCTTTTAGACCTTCTGGGGACCCTCTGAGGAGAAAAAAAGTTCAAAAGGTCCCATATGGACTACTGTCTGGAGGACCTGACTTGACTTTTTAACATCAGAAAGAGTCTATGAGAATATCATGTAGCTTTTAGACCTTCTGGGGATCCTCTGAGGAGAAAAAAAGTTCAAAAGGTCCCATATGGACCACTGTCTGGAGGACCTGACTTGACTTTTTAACATTAGAAAGAGTCTATGAGGACATCATGTAGCTTTTAGACCTTCTGGGGACCCTCTGAGCAGAAAAAAAGTTCAAAATGTCCCATATGGACCACTGTCTGGAGGTCCTGACTTGACTTTTTAACATCAGAAAGAGACTTTGTGGACATCAGGTAGCTTTTAGACCTTCTGGGGACCCTCTGAGCAGAAAAAAAGTTCAAAATGTCCAATATGGACCACTGTCTGGAGATCCTGACTTGACTTTTTAACATCAGAAAGTGTCTATGTGGACATCAGGTAGCTTTTAGACCTTCTGGGGACCCTCTGAGCAGAAAAAAAGTTCAAAAGGTCCCATATGGACCACTGTCTGGAGGTCCTGACTTGACTTTTTAACATCAAAAAGAGTCTAGGAGGACATCAGGTAGCTTTTAGACCTTCTGGAGACCCCCTGAGCAGAAAAAAGTTCAAAGGTTCCATATGGACTACTGTCTGGAGGACTTGACTTGACTTTTTAACATCAAAAAGAATCTATGAGGACATCATGTAGCTTTTAGACCTTCTGGGGACCCTCTGAGAAGAAAAAAAGTTCAAAAGGTCCCATATGGACCACTGTCTGGAGGACCTGACTTGACTTTTTAACATTAGAAAGAGTCTATGAGGACATCATGTAGCTTTTAGACCTTCTGGGGACCCTCTGAGGAGAAAAAAAGTTCAAAAGGTCCCATATGGACCACTGTCTGGAGGTCCTGACTTGACTTTTTAACATCCGAAAGAGTCTATGTGGACATCAGGTAGCTTTTAGACCTTCTGGGGACCCTCTGAGCAGAAAAAAAGTTCAAAAGCTCCCATATGGACCACTGTCTGGAGGACCTGATTTGACTTTTTAACATCAAAAAGAGTCTAGGAGGACATCAGGTAGCTTTTAGACCTTCTGGAGACCCCCTGAGCAGAAAAAAGTTCAAAAGGTCCCATATGGACCAATGTGTGGAGGACCTAACTTGACTTTTTAACATCAAAAAGAGTCGTTGAGGACATCATGTAGCTTTTAGACCTTCTGGGGACCCTCTTATCAGAAAAAAAGTTCAAAAGGTCCCATATGGACCACTGTCTGGAGGTCCTGACTTGACTTTTTAACATCAAAAAGAGTCTATGAGGACATCATGTAGCTTTTAGACCTTCTGGGGACCCTCTGAGGAGAAAAAAAGTTCAAAAGGTCCCATATGGACCACTGTCTGGAGGTCCTGACTTGACTTTTTAACATCAGAAAGAGTCTATGAGGACATCAGGTAGCTTTTAGACCTTCTGGGGACCCTCTGAGGAGAAAAAAAGTTCAAAAGGTCCCATATGGACTACTGTCTGGAGGACCTGACTTGACTTTTTAACATCAGAAAGAGTCTATGAGGATATTATGTAGCTTTTAGACCTTCTGGGGACCCTCTTATCAGAAAAAAAGTTCAAAAGGTCCCATATGGACCACTGTCTGGAGGTCCTGACTTGACTTTTTAACATCAAAAAGAGTCTATGAGGACATCATGTAGCTTTTAGACCTTCTGGGGACGCTCTGAGGAGAAAAAAAGTTCAAAAGGTCCCATATGGACTACTGTCTGGAGGTCCTGAATTGACTTTTTAACATCAGAAAGAGTCTATGAGAACATCATGTAGCTTTTAGACCTTCTGGGGACCCACTGAGGAGAAAAAAAGTTCAAAAGGTCCCATATGGACTACTGTCTGGAGGTCCTGACTTGACTTTTTAACATCAGAAAGAGTCTATGAGGACATCATGTAGCTTTTAGACCTTCTGGGGACCCTCTGAGCAGAAAAAAAGTTCAAAAGGTCCAATATGGACCACTGTCTGGAGGACCTGACTTGTCTTTTTAACATCAGAAAGAGTCTATGAGGACATCATGTAAATTTTAGACCTTCTGGGGACCCTCTGAGCAGAAAAAAGTTCAAAAGGTCCCATATGGACCACTGTCTGGAGGTCCTGACTTGGCTTTTTAACATCAGAAAGAGTCTATGAGGACATCATGTAGCTTTTAGACCTTCTGGGGACCCTCTGAGGAGAAAAAAAGTTCAAAAGGTCCCATATGGACCACTGTCTGGAGGTCCTGACTTGGCTTTTTAACATCAGAAAGAGTCTATGAGGACATCATGTAGCTTTTAGACCTTCTGGGGACCCTCTGAGGAGAAAAAAAATTCAAAAAAGGTCCCATATGGACCACTGTCTGGAGGACCTGACTTGACTTTTTAACATCAGAAAGAGTCTTTGAGGACATCGTGTAGCTTTTAGACCTTCTGGGGACCCTCTTATCAGAAAAAAAGTTCAAAAGGTCCCATATGGACCACTGTCTGGAGGTCCTGACTTGACTTTTTAACATCAAAAAGAGTCTATGAGGACATCATGTAGCTTTTAGACCTTCTGGGGACCCTCTGAGCAGAAAAAGTTCAAAAGGTCCCATATGGACCACTCTCTGGAGGTCCTGACTTGACTTTTTAACATCAAAAAGAGTCTATGAGGACATCATGTAGCTTTTAGACCTTCTGGGGACCCTCTGAGGAGAAAAAAAGTTCAAAAGGTCCCATATGGACCACTGTCTGGAGGTCCTGACTTGACTTTTTAACATCAGAAAGAGTCTATGAGGACATCATGTAGCTTTTAGACCTTCTGGGGACCCTCTGAGGAGAAAAAAAGTTCAAAAGATCCCATATGGACCACTGTCTGGAGGTCCTGACTTGACTTTTTAACATCAGAAAGTGTCTATGAGGACATCAGGTAGCTTTTAGACTTTCTGGGGACCCTCTGAGGAGAAAAAAAGTTCAAAAGATCCCATATGGACTACTGTCTGGAGGTCCTGACTTGACTTTTTAACATCAGAAAGAGTCTATGAGGACATCATGTAGCTTTTAGACCTTCTGGGGACCCTCTGAGGAGAAAAAAAGTTCAAAAGGTCCCATATGGACCACTGTCTGGAGGTCCTGACTTGACTTTTTAACATCCGAAAGAGTCTATGTGGACATCAGGTAGCTTTTAGACCTTCTGGGGACCCTCTGAGCAGAAAAAAAGTTCAAAAGCTCCCATATGGACCACTGTCTGGAGGTCCTGACTTGACTTTTTAACATCAAAAAGAGTCTAGGAGGACATCAGGTAGCTTTTAGACCTTCTGGAGACCCCCTGAGCAGAAAAAAGTTCAAAAGGTCCCATATGGACCAATGTCTGGAGGACCTAACTTGACTTTTTAACATCAAAAAGAGTCGTTGAGGACATCATGTAGCTTTTAGACCTTCTGGGGACCCTCTTATCAGAAAAAAAGTTCAAAAGGTCCCATATGGACCACTGTCTGGAGGACCTGACTTGACTTTTTAACATCATAAAGAGTCTATGAGGACATCATGTAGCTTTTAGACCATCTGGGGACACTCTTATCAGAAAATAAGTTCAAAAGGTCCCATATGGACCACTGTCTGGAGGTCCTGACTTGACTTTTTAACATCAAAAAGAGTCTATGAGGACATCATGTAGCTTTTAGACCTTCTGGGGACCCTCTGAGGAGAAAAAAAGTTCAAAAGGTCCCATATGGACCACTGTCTGGAGGTCCTGACTTGACTTTTTAACATCATAAAGAGTCTATGAGGATATTATGTAGCTTTTAGACCTTCTGGGGACCCTCTTATCAGAAAAAAAGTTCAAAAGGTCCCATATGGACCACTGTCTGGAGGTCCTGACTTGACTTTTTAACATCAAAAAGAGTCTATGAGGACATCATGTAGCTTTTAGACCTTCTGGGGACCCTATGAGGAGAAAAAAAGTTCAAAAGGTCCCATATGGACCACTGTCTGGAGGTCCTGACTTGACTTTTTAACATCAGAAAGAGTCTATGAGGACATCATGTAGCTTTTAGACCTTCTGGGGACCCTCTGAGGAGAAAAAAAGTTCAAAAGGTCCCATATGGACCACTGTCTGGAGGTCCTGACTTGACTTTTTAACATCAGAAAGAGTCTATGAGGACATCATGTAGCTTTTAGACCTTCTGGGGACCCTCTGAGGAGAAAAAAAGTTCAAAAGGTCCCATATGGACCACTGTCTGGAGGTCTTGACTTGACTTTTTAACATCAGAAAGAGTCTATGAGGATATTATGTAGCTTTTAGGCCTTCTGGGGACCCTCTTATCAGAAAAAAAGTTCAAAAGGTCCCATATGGACCACTGTCTGGAGGTCCTGACTTAACTTTTTAACATCAAAAAGAGTCTATGAGGACATCATGTAGCTTTTAGACCTTCTGGGGACCCTCTGAGCAGAAAAAAGTTCAAAAGGTCCCATATGGACCACTGTCTGGAGGTCCTGACTTGACTTTTTAACATCAAAAAGAGTCTATGAGGACATCATGTAGCTTTTAGACCTTCTGGGGACCCTCTGAGGAGAAAAAAAGTTCAAAAGGTCCCATATGGACTACTGTCTGGAGGTCCTGAATTGACTTTTTAACATCAGAAAGAGTCTATGAGAACATCATGTAGCTTTTAGACCTTCTGGGGACCCACTGAGGAGAAAAAAAGTTCAAAAGGTCCCATATGGACTACTGTCTGGAGGTCCTGACTTGACTTTTTAACATCAGAAAGAGTCTATGAGGACATCATGTAGCTTTTAGACCTTCTGGGGACCCTCTGAGCAGAAAAAAAGTTCAAAAGGTCCCATATGGACCACTGTCTGGAGGACCTGACTTGTCTTTTTAACATCAGAAAGAGTCTATGAGGACATCATGTAAATTTTAGACCTTCTGGGGACCCTCTGAGGAGAAAAAAAGTTCAAAAAAGGTCCCATATGGACCACTGTCTGGAGGACCTGACTTGACTTTTTAACATCAGAAAGAGTCTTTGAGGACATCGTGTAGCTTTTAGACCTTCTGGGGACCCTCTGAGGAGAAAAAAAGTTCAAAAGGTCCCATATGGACCACTGACTGGAGGTCCTGACTTGACTTTTTAACATCAAAAAGAGTCTATGAGGACATCGTGTAGCTTTTAGACCTTCTGGGGACCCTCTGAGGAGAAAAAAAGTTCAAAAGATCCCATATGGACCCCTGTCTGGAGGTCCTGACTTGACTTTTCAACATCAGAAAGAGTCTATGAGGATATCATTTAGCTTTTAGACCTTCTGGGGGCCCTCTTATCAGAAAAAAAGTTCAAAAGGTCCCATATGGACCACTGTCTGGAGGTCCTGACTTGACTTTTTAACATCAAAAAGAGTCTATGAGGACATCATGTAGCTTTTAGACCTTCTGGGGACCCTCTGAGCAGAAAAAAGTTCAAAAGGTCCCATATGGACCACTCTCTGGAGGTCCTGACTTGACTTTTTAACATCAAAAAGAGTCTATGAGGACATCATGTAGCTTTTAGACCTTCTGGGGACCCTCTGAGGAGAAAAAAAGTTCAAAAGGTCCCATATGGACCACTGTCTGGAGGTCCTGACTTGACTTTTTAACATCAGAAAGAGTCTATGAGGACATCAGGTAGCTTTTAGACCTTCTGGGGACCCTCTGAGGAGAAAAAAAGTTCAAAAGATCCCATATGGACCACTGTCTGGAGGTCCTGACTTGACTTTTTAACATCAGAAAGAGTCTATGAGGACATCAGGTAGCTTTTAGACTTTCTGGGGACCCTCTGAGGAGAAAAAAGTTCAAAAGATCCCATATGGACTACTGTCTGGAGGTCCTGACTTGACTTTTTAACATCAGAAAGAGTCTATGAGGACATCATGTAGCTTTTAGACCTTCTGGGGACCCTCTGAGGAGAAAAAAAGTTTGAAAGGTCCCATATGGCCCACTGTCTGGAGGACCTGACTTGACTTTTTAACATCAGAAAGAGTCTATGAGAACATCATGTAGCTTTTAGACCTTCTGGGGACCGTCTTATCAGAAAAAAGTTCAAAAGGTCCCATATGGACCACTGTCTGGAGGACCTGACTTGACTTTTTAACATCAAAAAGAGTCTATGAGGACATCATGTAGCTTTTAGACCTTCTGGGGACCCTCTGAGGATAAAAAAAGTTCAAAAGGTCCCATATGGACCACTGTCTGGAGGTCCTGACTTGACTTTTAAACATCAGAAAGAGTCTATGAGGACATCATGTAGCTTTTAGACCTTCTGGGGACCCTCTGAGCAGAAAAAAAGTTCAAAAGGTCCCATATGGACCACTGTCTGGAGGTCCTGACTTGACTTTTTAACATCAAAAAGAGTCTAGGAGGACATCAGGTAGCTTTTAGACCTTCTGGAGACCCCCTGAGCAGAAAAAAAGTTCAAAAGGTCGCTTGTGCAATGTAATGAAACGCATTAGTGCTTGAATGCATTTTAATGCAACAGAGTGCATATTACTTTTAAATGATAATCTTCCATGCAAAACGCTGTTGCAATGTAATGAAACGCAATAGTTCTTGAATGCATTGCAATGCAAGAGTACATATTACTTTTAAATGTTATTCTTCCATGCAAAACGCTTGTGCAATGCAACAGCACGCTTTTGCAATGTGATGAAACGCATTAGTTCTTAAATGCATTGCAATGCAACAGAGTGCATATTACTTTTAAATGTTATTCTTCCATGCAAAACGCTTGTGCAATGCAACAGCACGCTGTTGCAATGTAATGAAACGCATTAGTTCTTAAATGCATTGCAATGCAACAGAGTGCATATTACTTTTAAATGTTATTCTTCCATGCAAAACGCTTGTGCAATGCAACAGCACGCTGTTGCAATGTAATGAAACGCATTAGTTCTTAAATGCATTGCAATGCAACAGAGTGCATATTACTTTTAAATGTTATTCTTCCATGCAAAACGCTTGTGCAATGCAACAGCACGCTGTTGCAATGTAATGAAACGCATTAGTTCTTAAATGCATTGCAATGCAACAGAGTGCATATTACTTTTAAATGTTATTCTTCCATGCAAAACACTTGTGCAATGTACAGAAAAGCATTAGTTCTTGAATGCATTGCAATGTAACAGAGTGCATATTACTTTTAAACGTTATTCTTCCATGCAAAACGCTTGTGCAATGCAACAGCACGCTGTTGCAATAGAATGAATAGCATTAGTTCTTGAATGCATTTGCAATGCAACAAAGTGCATACTACTTTTAAAGTGCATATTGCTTATAGGTCATTCTTCGATGCTTTTTGTTGGTATTCTTCGTTACGCTTGATCGTATGTACAATGCAATGCAACAGCAGATTGCATTGCAGATCTCTTAATGCACTACGGAATGAGTTAGTTCTTGAACGCATTGCAATGCAAAAAAAGTGCATATCGCTTATATGTCATTCTAACGCTTTATCATATGTAAAATGCAACAGCAGTTTTTTTAAGCGTTAGTTTTTTTCATTGCACAAAAGAATAAGTTAGTCATTTTATGTAATTGAATGAAACAACAAAACGTTTTTAAAACAGCAGATTGCGTTGCCCATCTCTTTAATGCACTACAAAAAGAGTTAGTTCTTGAGTGCATTGCAAAAAAAGTGCATATTGCTTATGCACAACGCTTTAACTTATGTGCAATGCAATTCAATCTCTTCAATGCACTACTGAATGAGTTAGTTATTGAATGCTTTGCAATGCAAAAAAGTGCATATCGCTTATATGTTATTCTACTGCTTTATCATATGTGCAATGCAAAAGCAGTTTTTAAGCGTTATTTATTTTCATTGCACAAAAGAATAAGTTAGTCCTTTTATGCAATGGAATGAAACAATAAAAATGTTATTAAAACAACAGATTGCATTGCCCATCTCTTTAATGCACTACAAAATGAGTTATTTCTTGAATGCATTGCAATTCAACAATGCCTTTTGACTTTTTAACATCAGAAAGAGTCTATAAGGACATCATGTAGCTTTTAGACCTTCTGGGGACCCTCTGACCAGAAAAAAAGTTCAAAAGGTCCCATATGGACAACTGTCTGGGGGACTTGACTTGACTTGACTTGCTTTTCAACATCAGAAAGAGTCTGTAAGGACATCATGTAGCTTTTAGAGAAAAAAGTTCAAAAGGTCCCATATGGACCACTGTCTGGAGGTCCTGACTTGACTTTTTAACATCAGAAAGAGTCTATGAGGACATCATGTAGCTTTTAGACCTTCTGGGGACCCTCTGAGGAGAAAAAAAGTTCAAAAGGTCCCATATGGACCACTGTCTGGAGGTCCTGACTTGACTTTTAAACATCAGAAAGAGTCTATGAGGACATCATGTAGCTTTTAGACCTTCTTGGGACCCTCTGAGCAGAAAAAAAGTTCAAAAGGTCCCATATGGACCACTGTCTGGAGGTCCTGACTTGACTTTTTAACATCAGAAAGAGTCTATGAGGACATCAGGTAGCTTTTAGACCTTCTGGGGACCCTCTGAGGAGAAAAAAAGTTCAACAGGTCCCATATGGACCACTGTCTGGAGGTCCTGACTTGACTTTTTAACATCAGAAAGAGTCTATGAGGACATCAGGTAGCTTTTAGACCTTCTGGGGACCCTCTGAGGAGAAAAAAAGTTCAAAAGGTCCCATATGGACTACTGTCTGGAGGACCTGACTTGACTTTTTAACATCAGAAAGAGTCTCTGAGAACATCATGTAGCTTTTAGACCTTCTGGGGACCCTCTTATCAGAAAAAAGTTCAAAAGGTCCCATATGGACCAATGTCTGGAGGACCTGACTTGACTTTTTAACATCAAAAAGAGTCTATGAGGACATCATGTAGCTTTTAGACCTTCTGGGGATCCTCTGAGCAGAAAATAAGTTCAAAAGGTCCCATATGGACCACTGTTTGGAGGACCTGACTTGACTTTTTAACATCAGAAAGAGTCTATGAGGACATCATGTAGCTTTTAGACCTTCTGGGGACCCTCTGAGAAAAAAAAAAGTTCAAAAGGTCCCATATGGACCACTGTCTGGAGGACCTGACTTGACTTTTTAACATCAGAAAGAGTCTATGAGGACATCATGTAGCTTTTAGACCATCTGGGGACACTCTTATCAGAAAATAAGTTCAAAAGGTCCCATATGGACCACTGTCTGGAGGTCCTGACTTGACTTTTTAACATCAAAAAGAGTCTATGAGGACATCATGTAGCTTTTAGACCTTCTGGGGACCCTCTGAGGAGAAAAAAAGTTCAAAAGGTCCCATATGGACCACTGTCTGGAGGTCCTGACTTGACTTTTTAACATCAGAAAGAGTCTATGAGGACATCATGTAGCTTTTAGACCTTCTGGGGACCCTCTGAGGAGAAAAAAAGTTCAAAAGGTCCCATATGGACCACTGTCTGGAGGTCCTGACTTGACTTTTTAACATCAGAAAGAGTCTATGAGGATATCAGGTAGCTTTTAGACCTTCTGGGGACCCTCTGAGGAGAAAAAAAGTTCAAAAGGTCCCATATGGACTACTGTCTGGAGGACCTGACTTGACTTTTTAACATCAGAAAGAGTCTATGAGAATATCATGTAGCTTTTAGACCTTCTGGGGATCCTCTGAGGAGAAAAAAAGTTCAAAAGGTCCCATATGGACCACTGTCTGGAGGACCTGACTTGACTTTTTAACATTAGAAAGAGTCTATGAGGACATCATGTAGCTTTTAGACCTTCTGGGGACCCTCTGAGCAGAAAAAAAGTTCAAAATGTCCCATATGGACCACTGTCTGGAGGTCCTGACTTGACTTTTTAACATCAGAAAGAGACTTTGTGGACATCAGGTAGCTTTTAGACCTTCTGGGGACCCTCTGAGCAGAAAAAAAGTTCAAAATGTCCAATATGGACCACTGTCTGGAGATCCTGACTTGACTTGTTAACATCAGAAAGTGTCTATGTGGACATCAGGTAGCTTTTAGACCTTCTGGGGACCCTCTGAGCAGAAAAAAAGTTCAAAAGGTCCCATATGGACCACTGTCTGGAGGTCCTGACTTGACTTTTTAACATCAAAAAGAGTCTAGGAGGACATCAGGTAGCTTTTAGACCTTCTGGAGACCCCCTGAGCAGAAAAAAGTTCAAAGGTCCCATATGGACTACTGTCTGGAGGACTTGACTTGACTTTTTAACATCAAAAAGAATCTATGAGGACATCATGTAGTTTTTAGACCTTCTGGGGACCCTCTGAGAAGAAAAAAAGTTCAAAAGGTCCCAAATGGACCACTGTCTGGAGGACCTGACTTGACTTTTTAACATTAGAAAGAGTCTATGAGGACATCATGTAGCTTTTAGACCTTCTGGGGACCCTCTGAGGAGAAAAAAAGTTCAAAAGGTCCCATATGGACCACTGTCTGGAGGTCCTGACTTGACTTTTTAACATCCGAAAGAGTCTATGTGGACATCAGGTAGCTTTTAGACCTTCTGGGGACCCTCTGAGCAGAAAAAAAGTTCAAAAGCTCCCATATGGACCACTGTCTGGAGGACCTGATTTGACTTTTTAACATCAAAAAGAGTCTAGGAGGACATCAGGTAGCTTTTAGACCTTCTGGAGACCCCCTGAGCAGAAAAAAGTTCAAAAGGTCCCATATGGACCAATGTGTGGAGGACCTAACTTGACTTTTTAACATCAAAAAGAGTCGTTGAGGACATCATGTAGCTTTTAGACCTTCTGGGGACCCTCTTATCAGAAAAAAAGTTCAAAAGGTCCCATATGGACCACTGTCTGGAGGACCTGACTTGACTTTTTAACATCATAAAGAATCTATGAGGACATCATGTAGCTTTTAGACCATCTGGGGACACTCTTATCAGAAAATAAGTTCAAAAGGTCCCATATGGACCACTGTCTGGAGGTCCTGACTTGACTTTTTAACATCAAAAAGAGTCTATGAGGACATCATGTAGCTTTTAGACCTTCTGGGGACCCTCTGAGGAGAAAAAAAGTTCAAAAGGTCCCATATGGACCACTGTCTGGAGGTCCTGACTTGACTTTTTAACATCAGAAAGAGTCTATGAGGACATCATGTAGCTTTTAGACCTTCTGGGGACCCTCTGAGGAGAAAAAAAGTTCAAAAGGTCCCATATGGACCACTGTCTGGAGGTCCTGACTTGACTTTTTAACATCAGAAAGAGTCTATGAGGACATCAGGTAGCTTTTAGACCTTCTGGGGACCCTCTGAGGAGAAAAAAAGTTCAAAAGGTCCCATATGGACTACTGTCTGGAGGACCTGACTTGACTTTTTAACATCAGAAAGAGTCTATGAGGATATTATGTAGCTTTTAGACCTTCTGGGGACCCTCTTATCAGAAAAAAAGTTCAAAAGGTCCCATATGGACCACTGTCTGGAGGTCCTGACTTGACTTTTTAACATCAAAAAGAGTCTATGAGGACATCATGTAGCTTTTAGACCTTCTGGGGACCCTCTGAGCAGAAAAAAGTTCAAAAGGTCCCATATGGACCACTGTCTGGAGGTCCTGACTTGACTTTTTAACATCAAAAAGAGTCTATGAGGACATCATGTAGCTTTTAGACCTTCTGGGGACGCTCTGAGGAGAAAAAAAGTTCAAAAGGTCCCATATGGACTACTGTCTGGAGGTCCTGAATTGACTTTTTAACATCAGAAAGAGTCTATGAGAACATCATGTAGCTTTTAGACCTTCTGGGGACCCACTGAGGAGAAAAAAAGTTCAAAAGGTCCCATATGGACTACTGTCTGGAGGTCCTGACTTGACTTTTTAACATCAGAAAGAGTCTATGAGGACATCATGTAGCTTTTAGACCTTCTGGGGACCCTCTGAGCAGAAAAAAAGTTCAAAAGGTCCCATATGGACCACTGTCTGGAGGACCTGACTTGTCTTTTTAACATCAGAAAGAGTCTATGAGGACATCATGTAAATTTTAGACCTTCTGGGGACCCTCTGAGCAGAAAAAAGTTCAAAAGGTCCCATATGGACCACTGTCTGGAGGTCCTGACTTGGCTTTTTAACATCAGAAAGAGTCTATGAGGACATCATGTAGCTTTTAGACCTTCTGGGGACCCTCTGAGGAGAAAAAAAGTTCAAAAGGTCCCATATGGACCACTGTCTGGAGGTCCTGACTTGGCTTTTTAACATCAGAAAGAGTCTATGAGGACATCATGTAGCTTTTAGACCTTCTGGGGACCCTCTGAGGAGAAAAAAAGTTCAAAAAAGGTCCCATATGGACCACTGTCTGGAGGACCTGACTTGACTTTTTAACATCAGAAAGAGTCTTTGAGGACATCGTGTAGCTTTTAGACCTTCTGGGGACCCTCTGAGGAGAAAAAAAGTTCAAAAGGTCCCATATGGACCACTGTCTGGAGGTCCTGACTTGACTTTTTAACATCAAAAAGAGTCTATGAGGACATCGTGTAGCTTTTAGACCTTCTGGGGACCCTCTGAGGAGAAAAAAAGTTCAAAAGATCCCATATGGACCCCTGTCTGGAGGTCCTGACTTGACTTTTCAACATCAGAAAGAGTCTATGAGGATATCATTTAGCTTTTAGACCTTCTGGGGACCCTCTTATCAGAAAAAAAGTTCAAAAGGTCCCATATGGACCACTGTCTGGAGGTCCTGACTTGACTTTTTAACATCAAAAAGAGTCTATGAGGACATCATGTAGCTTTTAGACCTTCTGGGGACCCTCTGAGCAGAAAAAAGTTCAAAAGGTCCCATATGGACCACTCTCTGGAGGTCCTGACTTGACTTTTTAACATCAAAAAGAGTCTATGAGGACATCATGTAGCTTTTAGACCTTCTGGGGACCCTCTGAGGAGAAAAAAAGTTCAAAAGGTCCCATATGGACCACTGTCTGGAGGTCCTGACTTGACTTTTTAACATCAGAAAGAGTCTATGAGGACATCAGGTAGCTTTTAGACCTTCTGGGGACCCTCTGAGGAGAAAAAAAGTTCAAAAGATCCCATATGGACCACTGTCTGGAGGTCCTGACTTGACTTTTTAACATCAGAAAGTGTCTATGAGGACATCAGGTAGCTTTTAGACTTTCTGGGGACCCTCTGAGGAGAAAAAAAGTTCAAAAGATCCCATATGGACTACTGTCTGGAGGTCCTGACTTGACTTTTTAACATCAGAAAGAGTCTATGAGGACATCATGTAGCTTTTAGACCTTCTGGGGACCCTCTGAGGAGAAAAAAAGTTCAAAAGGTCCCATATGGACCACTGTCTGGAGGTCCTGACTTGACTTTTTAACATCCGAAAGAGTCTATGTGGACATCAGGTAGCTTTTAGACCTTCTGGGGACCCTCTGAGCAGAAAAAAAGTTCAAAAGCTCCCATATGGACCACTGTCTGGAGGTCCTGACTTGACTTTTTAACATCAAAAAGAGTCTAGGAGGACATCAGGTAGCTTTTAGACCTTCTGGAGACCCCCTGAGCAGAAAAAAGTTCAAAAGGTCCCATATGGACCAATGTCTGGAGGACCTAACTTGACTTTTTAACATCAAAAAGAGTCGTTGAGGACATCATGTAGCTTTTAGACCTTTTGGGGACCCTCTTATCAGAAAAAAAGTTCAAAAGGTCCCATATGGACCACTGTCTGGAGGACCTGACTTGACTTTTTAACATCATAAAGAGTCTATGAGGACATCATGTAGCTTTTAGACCATCTGGGGACACTCTTATCAGAAAATAAGTTCAAAAGGTCCCATATGGACCACTGTCTGGAGGTCCTGACTTGACTTTTTAACATCAAAAAGAGTCTATGAGGACATCATGTAGCTTTTAGACCTTCTGGGGACCCTCTGAGGAGAAAAAAAGTTCAAAAGGTCCCATATGGACCACTGTCTGGAGGTCCTGACTTGACTTTTTAACATCATAAAGAGTCTATGAGGATATTATGTAGCTTTTAGACCTTCTGGGGACCCTCTTATCAGAAAAAAAGTTCAAAAGGTCCCATATGGACCACTGTCTGGAGGTCCTGACTTGACTTTTTAACATCAAAAAGAGTCTATGAGGACATCATGTAGCTTTTAGACCTTCTGGGGACCCTATGAGGAGAAAAAAAGTTCAAAAGGTCCCATATGGACCACTGTCTGGAGGTCCTGACTTGACTTTTTAACATCAGAAAGAGTCTATAAGGACATCATGTAGCTTTTAGACCTTCTGGGGACCCTCTTATCAGAAAAAAGTTCAAAAGGTCCCATATGGACCAATGTCTGGAGGACCTGACTTGACTTTTTAACATCAAAAAGAGTCTATGAGGACATTATGTAGCTTTTAGACCTTCTGGGGATCCTCAGAGCAGAAAAAAAGTTCAAAAGGTCCCATATGGACCACTGTTTGGAGGACCTGACTTGACTTTTTAACATCAGAAAGAGTCTATGAGGACATCAGGTAGCTTTTAGACCTTCTGGGGACCCTCTGAGCAAAAAAAAAGTTCTAAAGGTCCCATATGGACCACTGTCTGGTGGACCTGACTTGACTTTTTAACATCAGAAAGAGTCTATGAGGACATCATGTAGCTTTTAGACCTTCTGGGGACCCTCTGAGGAGAAAAAAAGTTCAAAAGGTCCCATATGGACTACTGTCTGGAGGTCCTGACTTGACTTTTTAACATCAAAAAGAGTCTATGAGGACATCATGTAGCTTTTAGACCTTCTGGGGACCCTCTGAGCAGAAAAAAGTTCCAAAGGTCCCATATGGACCACTCTCTGGAGGTCCTGACTTGACTTTTTAACATCAAAAATAGTCTATGAGGACATCATGTAGCTTTTAGACCTTCTGGGGACCCTCTGAGGAGAAAAAAAGTTCAAAAGGTCCCATATGGACCACTGTCTGGAGGTCCTGACTTGACTTTTTAACATCAGAAAGAGTCTATGAGGACATCAGGTAGCTTTTAGACCTTCTGGGGACCCTCTGAGGAGAAAAAAAGTTCAAAAGATCCCATATGGACCACTGTCTGGAGGTCCTGACTTGACTTTTTAACATCAGAAAGAGTCTATGAGAACATCATGTAGCTTTTAGACCTTCTGGGGACCCTCTTATCAGAAAAAAGTTCAAAAGGTCCCATATGGACCAATGTCTGGAGGACCTGACTTGACTTTTTAACATCAAAAAGAGTCTATGAGGACATCATGTAGCTTTTAGACCTTCTGGGGACCCTCTGAGGAGAAAAAAAGTTTGAAAGGTCCCATATGGCCCACTGTCTGGAGGACCTGACTTGACTTTTTAACATCAGAAAGAGTCTATGAGGACATCATGTAGCTTTTAGACCTTCTGGGGACCCTCTGAGCAGAAAAAAAGTTCAAAAGGTCCCATATGGACCACTGTCTGGAGGTCCTGACTTGACTTTTTAACATCAAAAAGAGTCTAGGAGGACATCAGGTAGCTTTTAGACCTTCTGGAGACCCCCTGAGCAGAAAAAAAGTTCAAAAGGTCGCTTGTGCAATGTAATGAAACGCATTAGTGCTTGAATGCATTTTAATGCAACAGAGTGCATATTACTTTTAAATGATAATCTTCCATGCAAAACGCTGTTGCAATGTAATGAAACGCAATAGTTCTTGAATGCATTGCAATGCAAGAGTACATATTACTTTTAAATGTTATTCTTCCATGCAAAACGCTTGTGCAATGCAACAGCACGCTTTTGCAATGTAATGAAACGCATTAGTTCTTAAATGCATTGCAATGCAACAGAGTGCATATTACTTTTAAATGTTATTCTTCCATGCAAAACGCTTGTGCAATGCAACAGCACGCTGTTGCAATGTAATGAAACGCATTAGTTCTTAAATGCATTGCAATGCAACAGAGTGCATATTACTTTTAAATGTTATTCTTCCATGCAAAACGCTTGTGCAATGCAACAGCACGCTGTTGCAATGTAATGAAACGCATTAGTTCTTAAATGCATTGCAATGCAACAGAGTGCATATTACTTTTAAATGTTATTCTTCCATGCAAAACGCTTGTGCAATGCAACAGCACGCTGTTGCAATGTAATGAAACGCATTAGTTCTTAAATGCATTGCAATGCAACAGAGTGCATATTACTTTTAAATGTTATTCTTCCATGCAAAACGCTTGTGCAATGCAACAGCACGCTGTTGCAATGTAATGAAACGCATTAGTTCTTAAATGCATTGCAATGCAACAGAGTGCATATTACTTTTAAATGTTATTCTTCCATGCAAAACACTTGTGCAATGTACAGAAAAGCATTAGTTCTTGAATGCATTGCAATGTAACAGAGTGCATATTACTTTTAAACGTTATTCTTCCATGCAAAACGCTTGTGCAATGCAACAGCACGCTGTTGCAATAGAATGAATAGCATTAGTTCTTGAATGCATTTGCAATGCAACAAAGTGCATACTACTTTTAAAGTGCATATTGCTTATAGGTCATTCTTCGATGCTTTTTGTTGGTATTCTTCGTTACGCTTGATCGTATGTACAATGCAATGCAACAGCAGATTGCATTGCAGATCTCTTAATGCACTACGGAATGAGTTAGTTCTTGAACGCATTGCAATGCAAAAAAAGTGCATATCGCTTATATGTCATTCTAACGCTTTATCATATGTAAAATGCAACAGCAGTTTTTTTAAGCGTTAGTTTTTTTCATTGCACAAAAGAATAAGTTAGTCATTTTATGTAATTGAATGAAACAACAAAACGTTTTTAAAACAGCAGATTGCGTTGCCCATCTCTTTAATGCACTACAAAAAGAGTTAGTTCTTGAGTGCATTGCAAAAAAAGTGCATATTGCTTATGCACAACGCTTTAACTTATGTGCAATGCAATTCAATCTCTTCAATGCACTACTGAATGAGTTAGTTATTGAATGCTTTGCAATGCAAAAAAGTGCATATCGCTTATATGTTATTCTACTGCTTTATCATATGTGCAATGCAAAAGCAGTTTTTAAGCGTTATTTATTTTCATTGCACAAAAGAATAAGTTAGTCCTTTTATGCAATGGAATGAAACAATAAAAATGTTATTAAAACAACAGATTGCATTGCCCATCTCTTTAATGCACTACAAAATGAGTTATTTCTTGAATGCATTGCAATTCAACAATGCCTTTTGACTTTTTAACATCAGAAAGAGTCTATAAGGACATCATGTAGCTTTTAGACCTTCTGGGGACCCTCTGACCAGAAAAAAAGTTCAAAAGGTCCCATATGGACAACTGTCTGGGGGACTTGACTTGACTTGACTTGCTTTTCAACATCAGAAAGAGTCTGTAAGGACATCATGTAGCTTTTAGAGAAAAAAGTTCAAAAGGTCCCATATGGACCACTGTCTGGAGGTCCTGACTTGACTTTTTAACATCAGAAAGAGTCTATGAGGACATCATGTAGCTTTTAGACCTTCTGGGGACCCTCTGAGGAGAAAAAAAGTTCAAAAGGTCCCATATGGACTACTGTCTGGAGGACCTGACTTGACTTTTTAACATCAGAAAGAGTCTCTGAGAACATCATGTAGCTTTTAGACCTTCTGGGGACCCTCTTATCAGAAAAAAGTTCAAAAGGTCCCATATGGACCAATGTCTGGAGGACCTGACTTGACTTTTTAACATCAAAAAGAGTCTATGAGGACATCATGTAGCTTTTAGACCTTCTGGGGATCCTCTGAGCAGAAAATAAGTTCAAAAGGTCCCATATGGACCACTGTTTGGAGGACCTGACTTGACTTTTTAACATCAGAAAGAGTCTATGAGGACATCATGTAGCTTTTAGACCTTCTGGGGACCCTCTGAGAAAAAAAAAAGTTCAAAAGGTCCCATATGGACCACTGTCTGGAGGACCTGACTTGACTTTTTAACATCAGAAAGAGTCTATGAGCACATCATGTAGCTTTTAGACCTCCTGGGGACCCTCTTATCAGAAAAAAAGTTCAAAAGGTCACATATGGACCACTGTCTGGAGGTCCTGACTTGACTTTTTAACATCAGAAAGAGTCTATGAGGACATCATGTAGCTTTTAGACCTTCTGGGGACTCTCTGAGAAGAAAAAAGTTCTAAAGGTCCCTTATGGACCACTGTCTGGAGGACCTGACTTGACTTTTTAACATCAGAAAGAGTCTATGAGGACATCATGTAGCTTTTAGACCTTCTGGGGACCCTCTGAGGAGAAAAAAAGTTCAAAAGGTCCCATATGGACTACTGTCTGGAGGTCCTGAATTGACTTTTTAACATCAGAAAGAGTCTATGAGGACATCATGTAGCTTTTAGACCTTCTGGGGATCCTCTGAGGAGAAAAAAAGTTCAAAAGGTCCCATATGGACCACTGTCTGGAGGACCTGACTTGACTTTTTAACATTAGAAAGAGTCTATGAGGACATCATGTAGCTTTTAGACCTTCTGGGGACCCTCTGAGCAGAAAAAAAGTTCAAAATGTCCCATATGGACCACTGTCTGGAGGTCCTGACTTGACTTTTTAACATCAGAAAGAGACTTTGTGGACATCAGGTAGCTTTTAGACCTTCTGGGGACCCTCTGAGCAGAAAAAAAGTTCAAAATGTCCAATATGGACCACTGTCTGGAGATCCTGACTTGACTTTTTAACATCAGAAAGAGTCTATGAGGACATCATGTAGCTTTTAGACCTTCTGGGGACCCTCTGAGCAAAAACAAAGTTCAAAAGGTCCCATATGGACCACTGTGTGGAGGTCCTGACTTGACTTTTTAACATCAGAAAGTGTCTATGTGGACATCAGGTAGCTTTTAGACCTTCTGGGGACCCTCTGAGCAGAAAAATAGTTCAAAAGGTCCCTAATGGACCACTGTCTGGAGGTCCTGACTTGACTTTTTAACATCAAAAAGAGTCTAGGAGGACATCAGGTAGCTTTTAGACCTTCTGGAGACCCCCTGAGCAGAAAAAAGTTCAAAAGGTCCCATATGGACCACTGTCTGGAGGACTTGACTTGACTTTTTAACATCAAAAAGAATCTATGAGGACATCATGTAGCTTTTAGACCTTCTGGGGACCCTCTGAGAAGAAAAAAAGTTCAAAAGGTCCCATATGGACCACTGTCTGGAGGACCTGACTTGACTTTTTAACATTAGAAAGAGTCTATGAGGACATCATGTAGCTTTTAGACCTTCTGGGGACCCTCTGAGGAGAAAAAAAGTTCAAAAGGTCCCATATGGACCACTGTCTGGAGGTCCTGACTTGACTTTTTAACATCCGAAAGAGTCTATGTGGACATCAGGTAGCTTTTAGACCTTCTGGGGACCCTCTGAGCAGAAAAAAAGTTCAAAAGCTCCCATATGGACCACTGTCTGGAGGTCCTGACTTGACTTTTTAACATCAAAAAGAGTCTAGGAGGACATCAGGTAGCTTTTAGACCTTCTGGAGACCCCCTGAGCAGAAAAAAGTTCAAAAGGTCCCATATGGACCAATGTCTGGAGGACCTAACTTGACTTTTTAACATCAAAAAGAGTCGTTGAGGACATCATGTAGCTTTTAGACCTTCTGGGGACCCTCTTATCAGAAAAAAAGTTCAAAAGGTCCCATATGGACCACTGTCTGGAGGACCTGACTTGACTTTTTAACATCATAAAGAGTCTATGAGGACATCATGTAGCTTTTAGACCATCTGGGGACACTCTTATCAGAAAATAAGTTCAAAAGGTCCCATATGGACCACTGTCTGGAGGTCCTGACTTGACTTTTTAACATCAAAAAGAGTCTATGAGGACATCATGTAGCTTTTAGACCTTCTGGGGACCCTCTGAGGAGAAAAAAAGTTCAAAAGGTCCCATATGGACCACTGTCTGGAGGTCCTGACTTGACTTTTTAACATCAGAAAGAGTCTATGAGGACATCATGTAGCTTTTAGACCTTCTGGGGACCCTCTGAGGAGAAAAAAAGTTCAAAAGGTCCCATATGGACCACTGTCTGGAGGTCCTGACTTGACTTTTTAACATCAGAAAGAGTCTATGAGGACATCAGGTAGCTTTTAGACCTTCTGGGGACCCTCTGAGGAGAAAAAAAGTTCAAAAGGTCCCATATGGACTACTGTCTGGAGGATCTGACTTGACTTTTTAACATCAGAAAGAGTCTATGAGAACATCATGTAGCTTTTAGACCTTCTGGGGACCCTCTTATCAGAAAAAAGTTCAAAAGGTCCCATATGGACCAATGTCTGGAGGACCTGACTTGACTTTTTAACATCAAAAAGAGTCTATGAGGACATCATGTAGCTTTTAGACCTTCTGGGGATCCTCTGAGCAGAAAAAAAGTTCAAAAGGTCCCATATGGACCACTGTTTGGAGGACCTGACTTGACTTTTTAACATCAGAAAGAGTCTATGAGGACATCAGGTAGCTTTTAGACCTTCTGGGGACCCTCTGAGCAAAAAAAAAGTTCAAAAGGTCCCATATGGACCACTGTCTGGAGGTCCTGACTTGACTTTTTAACATCAGAAAGAGTCTATGAGGACATCATGTAGCTTTTAGACCTTCTGGGGATCCTCTGAGGAGAAAAAAAGTTCAAAAGGTCCCATATGGACCACTGTCTGGAGGACCTGACTTGACTTTTTAACATTAGAAAGAGTCTATGAGGACATCATGTAGCTTTTAGACCATCTGGGGACACTCTTATCAGAAAATAAGTTCAAAAGGTCCCATATGGACCACTGTCTGGAGGTCCTGACTTGACTTTTTAACATCAAAAAGAGTCTATGAGGACATCATGTAGCTTTTAGACCTTCTGGGGACCCTCTGAGGAGAAAAAAAGTTCAAAAGGTCCCATATGGACCACTGTCTGGAGGTCCTGACTTGACTTTTTAACATCAGAAAGAGTCTATGAGGACATCATGTAGCTTTTAGACCTTCTGGGGACCCTCTGAGGAGAAAAAAAGTTCAAAAGGTCCCATATGGACCACTGTCTGGAGGTCCTGACTTGACTTTTTAACATCAGAAAGAGTCTATGAGGACATCAGGTAGCTTTTAGACCTTCTGGGGACCCTCTGAGGAGAAAAAAAGTTCAAAAGGTCCCATATGGACTACTGTCTGGAGAACCTGACTTGACTTTTTAACATCAGAAAGAGTCTATGAGAACATCATGTAGCTTTTAGACCTTCTGGGGACCCTCTTATCAGAAAAAAGTTCAAAAGGTCCCATATGGACCAATGTCTGGAGGACCTGACTTGACTTTTTAACATCAAAAAGAGTCTATGAGGACATCATGTAGCTTTTAGACCTTCTGGGGATCCTCTGAGCAGAAAAAAAGTTCAAAAGGTCCCATATGGACCACTGTTTGGAGGACCTGACTTGACTTTTTAACATCAGAAAGAGTCTATGAGGACATCAGGTAGCTTTTAGACCTTCTGGGGACCCTCTGAGCAAAAAAAAAGTTCAAAAGGTCCCATATGGACCACTGTCTGGAGGTCCTGACTTGACTTTTTAACATCAGAAAGAGTCTATGAGGACATCATGTAGCTTTTAGACCTTCTGGGGATCCTCTGAGGAGAAAAAAAGTTCAAAAGGTCCCATATGGACCACTGTCTGGAGGACCTGACTTGACTTTTTAACATTAGAAAGAGTCTATGAGGACATCATGTAGCTTTTAGACCTTCTGGGGACCCTCTGAGCAGAAAAAAAGTTCAAAATGTCCCATATGGACCACTGTCTGGAGGTCCTGACTTGACTTTTTAACATCAGAAAGAGACTTTGTGGACATCAGGTAGCTTTTAGACCTTCTGGGGACCCTCTGAGCAGAAAAAAAGTTCAAAATGTCCAATATGGACCACTGTCTGGAGATCCTGACTTGACTTTTTAACATCAGAAAGAGTCTATGAGGACATCATGTAGCTTTTAGACCTTCTGGGGACCCTCTGAGCAAAAAAAAAGTTCAAAAGGTCCCATATGGACCACTGTGTGGAGGTCCTGACTTGACTTTTTAACATCAGAAAGTGTCTATGTGGACATCAGGTAGCTTTTAGACCTTCTGGGGACCCTCTGAGCAGAAAAAAAGTTCAAAAGGTCCCATATGGACCACTGTCTGGAGGTCCTGACTTGACTTTTTAACATCAAAAAGAGTCTATGAGGACATCATGTAGCTTTTAGACCTTCTGGGGACCCTCTGAGGAGAAAAAAAGTTCAAAAGGTCCCATATGGACCACTGTCTGGAGGTCCTGACTTGACTTTTTAACATCAGAAAGAGTCTATGAGGACATCATGTAGCTTTTAGACCTTCTGGGGACCCTCTGAGGAGAAAAAAAGTTCAAAAGGTCCCATATGGACCACTGTCTGGAGGTCCTGACTTGACTTTTTAACATCAGAAAGAGTCTATGAGGACATCAGGTAGCTTTTAGACCTTCTGGGGACCCTCTGAGGAGAAAAAAAGTTCAAAAGGTCCCATATGGACTACTGTCTGGAGAACCTGACTTGACTTTTTAACATCAGAAAGAGTCTATGAGAACATCATGTAGCTTTTAGACCTTCTGGGGACCCTCTTATCAGAAAAAAGTTCAAAAGGTCCCATATGGACCAATGTCTGGAGGACCTGACTTGACTTTTTAACATCAAAAAGAGTCTATGAGGACATCATGTAGCTTTTAGACCTTCTGGGGATCCTCTGAGGAGAAAAAAAGTTCAAAAGGTCCCATATGGACCACTGTCTGGAGGACCTGACTTGACTTTTTAACATTAGAAAGAGTCTATGAGGACATCATGTAGCTTTTAGACCTTCTGGGGACCCTCTGAGCAGAAAAAAAGTTCAAAATGTCCCATATGGACCACTGTCTGGAGGTCCTGACTTGACTTTTTAACATCAAAAAGAGTCTATGAGGACATCATGTAGCTTTTAGACCTTCTGGGGACCCTCTGAGGAGAAAAAAAGTTCAAAAGGTCCCATATGGACCACTGTCTGGAGGTCCTGACTTGACTTTTTAACATCAGAAAGAGTCTATGAGGACATCATGTAGCTTTTAGACCTTCTGGGGACCCTCTGAGGAGAAAAAAAGTTCAAAAGGTCCCATATGGACCACTGTCTGGAGGTCCTGACTTGACTTTTTAACATCAGAAAGAGTCTATGAGGACATCAGGTAGCTTTTAGACCTTCTGGGGACCCTCTGAGGAGAAAAAAAGTTCAAAAGGTCCCATATGGACTACTGTCTGGAGAACCTGACTTGACTTTTTAACATCAGAAAGAGTCTATGAGAACATCATGTAGCTTTTAGACCTTCTGGGGACCCTCTTATCAGAAAAAAGTTCAAAAGGTCCCATATGGACCAATGTCTGGAGGACCTGACTTGACTTTTTAACATCAAAAAGAGTCTATGAGGACATCATGTAGCTTTTAGACCTTCTGGGGATCCTCTGAGGAGAAAAAAAGTTCAAAAGGTCCCATATGGACCACTGTCTGGAGGACCTGACTTGACTTTTTAACATTAGAAAGAGTCTATGAGGACATCATGTAGCTTTTAGACCTTCTGGGGACCCTCTGAGCAGAAAAAAAGTTCAAAATGTCCCATATGGACCACTGTCTGGAGGTCCTGACTTGACTTTTTAACATCAGAAAGAGACTTTGTTGGACATCAGGTAGCTTTTAGACCTTCTGGGGACCCTCTGAGCAGAAAAAAAGTTCAAAATGTCCAATATGGACCACTGTCTGGAGATCCTGACTTGACTTTTTAACATCAGAAAGAGTCTATGAGGACATCATGTAGCTTTTAGACCTTCTGGGGACCCTCTGAGCAAAAAAAAAGTTCAAAAGGTCCCATATGGACCACTGTGTGGAGGTCCTGACTTGACTTTTTAACATCAGAAAGTGTCTATGTGGACATCAGGTAGCTTTTAGACCTTCTGGGGACCCTCTGAGCAGAAAAAAAGTTCAAAAGGTCCCATATGGACCACTGTCTGGAGGTCCTGACTTGACTTTTTAACATCAAAAAGAGTCTAGGAGGACATCAGGTAGCTTTTAGACCTTCTGGAGACCCCCTGAGCAGAAAAAAGTTCAAAAGGTCCCATATGGACCACTGTCTGGAGGACTTGACTTGACTTTTTAACATCAAAAAGAATCTATGAGGACATCATGTAGCTTTTAGACCTTCTGGGGACCCTCTGAGAAGAAAAAAAGTTCAAAAGGTCCCATATGGACCACTGTCAGGAGGACCTGACTTGACTTTTTAACATTAGAAAGAGTCTATGAGGACATCATGTAGCTTTTAGACCTTCTGGGGACCCTCTGAGGAGAAAAAAAGTTCAAAAGGTCCCATATGGACTACTGTCTGGAGGTCCTGACTTGACTTTTTAACATCAAAAAGAGTCTATGAGGACATCATGTAGCTTTTAGACCTTCTGGGGACCCTCTGAGCAGAAAAAAGTTCCAAAGGTCCCATATGGACCACTCTCTGGAGGTCCTGACTTGACTTTTTAACATCAAAAATAGTCTATGAGGACATCATGTAGCTTTTAGACCTTCTGGGGACCCTCTGAGGAGAAAAAAAGTTCAAAAGGTCCCATATGGACCACTGTCTGGAGGTCCTGACTTGACTTTTTAACATCAGAAAGAGTCTATGAGGACATCAGGTAGCTTTTAGACCTTCTGGGGACCCTCTGAGGAGAAAAAAAGTTCAAAAGATCCCATATGGACCACTGTCTGGAGGTCCTGACTTGACTTTTTAACATCAGAAAGAGTCTATGAGAACATCATGTAGCTTTTAGACCTTCTGGGGACCCTCTTATCAGAAAAAAGTTCAAAAGGTCCCATATGGACCAATGTCTGGAGGACCTGACTTGACTTTTTAACATCAAAAAGAGTCTATGAGGACATCATGTAGCTTTTAGACCTTCTGGGGACCCTCTGAGGAGAAAAAAAGTTTGAAAGGTCCCATATGGCCCACTGTCTGGAGGACCTGACTTGACTTTTTAACATCAGAAAGAGTCTATGAGAATATCATGTAGCTTTTAGACCTTCTGGGGACCGTCTTATCAGAAAAAAGTTCAAAAGGTCCCATATGGACCAATGTCTGGAGGACCTGACTTGACTTTTTAACATCAAAAAGAGTCTATGAGGACATCATGTAGCTTTTAGACCTTCTGGGGACCCTCTGAGGATAAAAAAAGTTCAAAAGGTCCCATATGGACCACTGTCTGGAGGTCCTGACTTGACTTTTAAACATCAGAAAGAGTCTATGAGGACATCATGTAGCTTTTAGACCTTCTGGGGACCCTCTGAGCAGAAAAAAAGTTCAAAAGGTCCCATATGGACCACTGTCTGGAGGTCCTGACTTGACTTTTTAACATCAAAAAGAGTCTAGGAGGACATCAGGTAGCTTTTAGACCTTCTGGAGACCCCCTGAGCAGAAAAAAAGTTCAAAAGGTCGCTTGTGCAATGTAATGAAACGCATTAGTGCTTGAATGCATTTTAATGCAACAGAGTGCATATTACTTTTAAATGATAATCTTCCATGCAAAACGCTGTTGCAATGTAATGAAACGCAATAGTTCTTGAATGCATTGCAATGCAAGAGTACATATTACTTTTAAATGTTATTCTTCCATGCAAAACGCTTGTGCAATGCAACAGCACGCTTTTGCAATGTAATGAAACGCATTAGTTCTTAAATGCATTGCAATGCAACAGAGTGCATATTACTTTTAAATGTTATTCTTCCATGCAAAACGCTTGTGCAATGCAACAGCACGCTGTTGCAATGTAATGAAACGCATTAGTTCTTAAATGCATTGCAATGCAACAGAGTGCATATTACTTTTAAATGTTATTCTTCCATGCAAAACGCTTGTGCAATGCAACAGCACGCTGTTGCAATGTAATGAAACGCATTAGTTCTTAAATGCATTGCAATGCAACAGAGTGCATATTACTTTTAAATGTTATTCTTCCATGCAAAACGCTTGTGCAATGCAACAGCACGCTGTTGCAATGTAATGAAACGCATTAGTTCTTAAATGCATTGCAATGCAACAGAGTGCATATTACTTTTAAATGTTATTCTTCCATGCAAAACGCTTGTGCAATGCAACAGCACGCTGTTGCAATGTAATGAAACGCATTAGTTCTTAAATGCATTGCAATGCAACAGAGTGCATATTACTTTTAAATGTTATTCTTCCATGCAAAACGCTTGTGCAATGCAACAGCACGCTGTTGCAATGTAATGAAACGCATTAGTTCTTAAATGCATTGCAATGCAACAGAGTGCATATTACTTTTAAATGTTATTCTTCCATGCAAAACACTTGTGCAATGTACAGAAAAGCATTAGTTCTTGAATGCATTGCAATGTAACAGAGTGCATATTACTTTTAAACGTTATTCTTCCATGCAAAACGCTTGTGCAATGCAACAGCACGCTGTTGCAATAGAATGAATAGCATTAGTTCTTGAATGCATTTGCAATGCAACAAAGTGCATACTACTTTTAAAGTGCATATTGCTTATAGGTCATTCTTCGATGCTTTTTGTTGGTATTCTTCGTTACGCTTGATCGTATGTACAATGCAATGCAACAGCAGATTGCATTGCAGATCTCTTAATGCACTACGGAATGAGTTAGTTCTTGAACGCATTGCAATGCAAAAAAAGTGCATATCGCTTATATGTCATTCTAACGCTTTATCATATGTAAAATGCAACAGCAGTTTTTTTAAGCGTTAGTTTTTTTCATTGCACAAAAGAATAAGTTAGTCATTTTATGTAATTGAATGAAACAACAAAACGTTTTTAAAACAGCAGATTGCGTTGCCCATCTCTTTAATGCACTACAAAAAGAGTTAGTTCTTGAGTGCATTGCAAAAAAAGTGCATATTGCTTATGCACAACGCTTTAACTTATGTGCAATGCAATTCAATCTCTTCAATGCACTACTGAATGAGTTAGTTATTGAATGCTTTGCAATGCAAAAAAGTGCATATCGCTTATATGTTATTCTACTGCTTTATCATATGTGCAATGCAAAAGCAGTTTTTAAGCGTTATTTATTTTCATTGCACAAAAGAATAAGTTAGTCCTTTTATGCAATGGAATGAAACAATAAAAATGTTATTAAAACAACAGATTGCATTGCCCATCTCTTTAATGCACTACAAAATGAGTTAGTTCTTGAATGCATTGCAATTCAACAATGCCTTTTGACTTTTTAACATCAGAAAGAGTCTATAAGGACATCATGTAGCTTTTAGACCTTCTGGGGACCCTCTGACCAGAAAAAAAGTTCAAAAGGTCCCATATGGACAACTGTCTGGGGGACTTGACTTGACTTGACTTGCTTTTCAACATCAGAAAGAGTCTGTAAGGACATCATGTAGCTTTTAGAGAAAAAAGTTCAAAAGGTCCCATATGGACCACTGTCTGGAGGTCCTGACTTGACTTTTTAACATCAGAAAGAGTCTATGAGGACATCATGTAGCTTTTAGACCTTCTGGGGACCCTCTGAGGAGAAAAAAAGTTCAAAAGGTCCCATATGGACTACTGTCTGGAGGACCTGACTTGACTTTTTAACATCAGAAAGAGTCTCTGAGAACATCATGTAGCTTTTAGACCTTCTGGGGACCCTCTTATCAGAAAAAAGTTCAAAAGGTCCCATATGGACCAATGTCTGGAGGACCTGACTTGACTTTTTAACATCAAAAAGAGTCTATGAGGACATCATGTAGCTTTTAGACCTTCTGGGGATCCTCTGAGCAGAAAATAAGTTCAAAAGGTCCCATATGGACCACTGTTTGGAGGACCTGACTTGACTTTTTAACATCAGAAAGAGTCTATGAGGACATCATGTAGCTTTTAGACCTTCTGGGGACCCTCTGAGAAAAAAAAAAGTTCAAAAGGTCCCATATGGACCACTGTCTGGAGGACCTGACTTGACTTTTTAACATCAGAAAGAGTCTATGAGCACATCATGTAGCTTTTAGACCTCCTGGGGACCCTCTTATCAGAAAAAAAGTTCAAAAGGTCACATATGGACCACTGTCTGGAGGTCCTGACTTGACTTTTTAACATCAGAAAGAGTCTATGAGGACATCATGTAGCTTTTAGACCTTCTGGGGACTCTCTGAGAAGAAAAAAGTTCTAAAGGTCCCTTATGGACCACTGTCTGGAGGACCTGACTTGACTTTTTAACATCAGAAAGAGTCTATGAGGACATCATGTAGCTTTTAGACCTTCTGGGGACCCTCTGAGGAGAAAAAAAGTTCAAAAGGTCCCATATGGACTACTGTCTGGAGGTCCTGAATTGACTTTTTAACATCAGAAAGAGTCTATGAGGACATCATGTAGCTTTTAGACCTTCTGGGGATCCTCTGAGGAGAAAAAAAGTTCAAAAGGTCCCATATGGACCACTGTCTGGAGGACCTGACTTGACTTTTTAACATTAGAAAGAGTCTATGAGGACATCATGTAGCTTTTAGACCTTCTGGGGACCCTCTGAGCAGAAAAAAAGTTCAAAATGTCCCATATGGACCACTGTCTGGAGGTCCTGACTTGACTTTTTAACATCAGAAAGAGACTTTGTGGACATCAGGTAGCTTTTAGACCTTCTGGGGACCCTCTGAGCAGAAAAAAAGTTCAAAATGTCCAATATGGACCACTGTCTGGAGATCCTGACTTGACTTTTTAACATCAGAAAGAGTCTATGAGGACATCATGTAGCTTTTAGACCTTCTGGGGACCCTCTGAGCAAAAACAAAGTTCAAAAGGTCCCATATGGACCACTGTGTGGAGGTCCTGACTTGACTTTTTAACATCAGAAAGTGTCTATGTGGACATCAGGTAGCTTTTAGACCTTCTGGGGACCCTCTGAGCAGAAAAATAGTTCAAAAGGTCCCTAATGGACCACTGTCTGGAGGTCCTGACTTGACTTTTTAACATCAAAAAGAGTCTAGGAGGACATCAGGTAGCTTTTAGACCTTCTGGAGACCCCCTGAGCAGAAAAAAGTTCAAAAGGTCCCATATGGACCACTGTCTGGAGGACTTGACTTGACTTTTTAACATCAAAAAGAATCTATGAGGACATCATGTAGCTTTTAGACCTTCTGGGGACCCTCTGAGAAGAAAAAAAGTTCAAAAGGTCCCATATGGACCACTGTCTGGAGGACCTGACTTGACTTTTTAACATTAGAAAGAGTCTATGAGGACATCATGTAGCTTTTAGACCTTCTGGGGACCCTCTGAGGAGAAAAAAAGTTCAAAAGGTCCCATATGGACCACTGTCTGGAGGTCCTGACTTGACTTTTTAACATCCGAAAGAGTCTATGTGGACATCAGGTAGCTTTTAGACCTTCTGGGGACCCTCTGAGCAGAAAAAAAGTTCAAAAGCTCCCATATGGACCACTGTCTGGAGGTCCTGACTTGACTTTTTAACATCAAAAAGAGTCTAGGAGGACATCAGGTAGCTTTTAGACCTTCTGGAGACCCCCTGAGCAGAAAAAAGTTCAAAAGGTCCCATATGGACCAATGTCTGGAGGACCTAACTTGACTTTTTAACATCAAAAAGAGTCGTTGAGGACATCATGTAGCTTTTAGACCTTCTGGGGACCCTCTTATCAGAAAAAAAGTTCAAAAGGTCCCATATGGACCACTGTCTGGAGGACCTGACTTGACTTTTTAACATCATAAAGAGTCTATGAGGACATCATGTAGCTTTTAGACCATCTGGGGACACTCTTATCAGAAAATAAGTTCAAAAGGTCCCATATGGACCACTGTCTGGAGGTCCTGACTTGACTTTTTAACATCAAAAAGAGTCTATGAGGACATCATGTAGCTTTTAGACCTTCTGGGGACCCTCTGAGGAGAAAAAAAGTTCAAAAGGTCCCATATGGACCACTGTCTGGAGGTCCTGACTTGACTTTTTAACATCAGAAAGAGTCTATGAGGACATCATGTAGCTTTTAGACCTTCTGGGGACCCTCTGAGGAGAAAAAAAGTTCAAAAGGTCCCATATGGACCACTGTCTGGAGGTCCTGACTTGACTTTTTAACATCAGAAAGAGTCTATGAGGACATCAGGTAGCTTTTAGACCTTCTGGGGACCCTCTGAGGAGAAAAAAAGTTCAAAAGGTCCCATATGGACTACTGTCTGGAGGACCTGACTTGACTTTTTAACATCAGAAAGAGTCTATGAGAACATCATGTAGCTTTTAGACCTTCTGGGGACCCTCTTATCAGAAAAAAGTTCAAAAGGTCCCATATGGACCAATGTCTGGAGGACCTGACTTGACTTTTTAACATCAAAAAGAGTCTATGAGGACATCATGTAGCTTTTAGACCTTCTGGGGATCCTCTGAGCAGAAAAAAAGTTCAAAAGGTCCCATATGGACCACTGTTTGGAGGACCTGACTTGACTTTTTAACATCAGAAAGAGTCTATGAGGACATCAGGTAGCTTTTAGACCTTCTGGGGACCCTCTGAGCAAAAAAAAAGTTCAAAAGGTCCCATATGGACCACTGTCTGGAGGTCCTGACTTGACTTTTTAACATCAGAAAGAGTCTATGAGGACATCATGTAGCTTTTAGACCTTCTGGGGATCCTCTGAGGAGAAAAAAAGTTCAAAAGGTCCCATATGGACCACTGTCTGGAGGACCTGACTTGACTTTTTAACATTAGAAAGAGTCTATGAGGACATCATGTAGCTTTTAGACCATCTGGGGACACTCTTATCAGAAAATAAGTTCAAAAGGTCCCATATGGACCACTGTCTGGAGGTCCTGACTTGACTTTTTAACATCAAAAAGAGTCTATGAGGACATCATGTAGCTTTTAGACCTTCTGGGGACCCTCTGAGGAGAAAAAAAGTTCAAAAGGTCCCATATGGACCACTGTCTGGAGGTCCTGACTTGACTTTTTAACATCAGAAAGAGTCTATGAGGACATCATGTAGCTTTTAGACCTTCTGGGGACCCTCTGAGGAGAAAAAAAGTTCAAAAGGTCCCATATGGACCACTGTCTGGAGGTCCTGACTTGACTTTTTAACATCAGAAAGAGTCTATGAGGACATCAGGTAGCTTTTAGACCTTCTGGGGACCCTCTGAGGAGAAAAAAAGTTCAAAAGGTCCCATATGGACTACTGTCTGGAGAACCTGACTTGACTTTTTAACATCAGAAAGAGTCTATGAGAACATCATGTAGCTTTTAGACCTTCTGGGGACCCTCTTATCAGAAAAAAGTTCAAAAGGTCCCATATGGACCAATGTCTGGAGGACCTGACTTGACTTTTTAACATCAAAAAGAGTCTATGAGGACATCATGTAGCTTTTAGACCTTCTGGGGATCCTCTGAGCAGAAAAAAAGTTCAAAAGGTCCCATATGGACCACTGTTTGGAGGACCTGACTTGACTTTTTAACATCAGAAAGAGTCTATGAGGACATCAGGTAGCTTTTAGACCTTCTGGGGACCCTCTGAGCAAAAAAAAAGTTCAAAAGGTCCCATATGGACCACTGTCTGGAGGTCCTGACTTGACTTTTTAACATCAGAAAGAGTCTATGAGGACATCATGTAGCTTTTAGACCTTCTGGGGATCCTCTGAGGAGAAAAAAAGTTCAAAAGGTCCCATATGGACCACTGTCTGGAGGACCTGACTTGACTTTTTAACATTAGAAAGAGTCTATGAGGACATCATGTAGCTTTTAGACCTTCTGGGGACCCTCTGAGCAGAAAAAAAGTTCAAAATGTCCCATATGGACCACTGTCTGGAGGTCCTGACTTGACTTTTTAACATCAGAAAGAGACTTTGTGGACATCAGGTAGCTTTTAGACCTTCTGGGGACCCTCTGAGCAGAAAAAAAGTTCAAAATGTCCAATATGGACCACTGTCTGGAGATCCTGACTTGACTTTTTAACATCAGAAAGAGTCTATGAGGACATCATGTAGCTTTTAGACCTTCTGGGGACCCTCTGAGCAAAAAAAAAGTTCAAAAGGTCCCATATGGACCACTGTGTGGAGGTCCTGACTTGACTTTTTAACATCAGAAAGTGTCTATGTGGACATCAGGTAGCTTTTAGACCTTCTGGGGACCCTCTGAGCAGAAAAAAAGTTCAAAAGGTCCCATATGGACCACTGTCTGGAGGTCCTGACTTGACTTTTTAACATCAAAAAGAGTCTATGAGGACATCATGTAGCTTTTAGACCTTCTGGGGACCCTCTGAGGAGAAAAAAAGTTCAAAAGGTCCCATATGGACCACTGTCTGGAGGTCCTGACTTGACTTTTTAACATCAGAAAGAGTCTATGAGGACATCATGTAGCTTTTAGACCTTCTGGGGACCCTCTGAGGAGAAAAAAAGTTCAAAAGGTCCCATATGGACCACTGTCTGGAGGTCCTGACTTGACTTTTTAACATCAGAAAGAGTCTATGAGGACATCAGGTAGCTTTTAGACCTTCTGGGGACCCTCTGAGGAGAAAAAAAGTTCAAAAGGTCCCATATGGACTACTGTCTGGAGAACCTGACTTGACTTTTTAACATCAGAAAGAGTCTATGAGAACATCATGTAGCTTTTAGACCTTCTGGGGACCCTCTTATCAGAAAAAAGTTCAAAAGGTCCCATATGGACCAATGTCTGGAGGACCTGACTTGACTTTTTAACATCAAAAAGAGTCTATGAGGACATCATGTAGCTTTTAGACCTTCTGGGGATCCTCTGAGGAGAAAAAAAGTTCAAAAGGTCCCATATGGACCACTGTCTGGAGGACCTGACTTGACTTTTTAACATTAGAAAGAGTCTATGAGGACATCATGTAGCTTTTAGACCTTCTGGGGACCCTCTGAGCAGAAAAAAAGTTCAAAATGTCCCATATGGACCACTGTCTGGAGGTCCTGACTTGACTTTTTAACATCAAAAAGAGTCTATGAGGACATCATGTAGCTTTTAGACCTTCTGGGGACCCTCTGAGGAGAAAAAAAGTTCAAAAGGTCCCATATGGACCACTGTCTGGAGGTCCTGACTTGACTTTTTAACATCAGAAAGAGTCTATGAGGACATCATGTAGCTTTTAGACCTTCTGGGGACCCTCTGAGGAGAAAAAAAGTTCAAAAGGTCCCATATGGACCACTGTCTGGAGGTCCTGACTTGACTTTTTAACATCAGAAAGAGTCTATGAGGACATCAGGTAGCTTTTAGACCTTCTGGGGACCCTCTGAGGAGAAAAAAAGTTCAAAAGGTCCCATATGGACTACTGTCTGGAGAACCTGACTTGACTTTTTAACATCAGAAAGAGTCTATGAGAACATCATGTAGCTTTTAGACCTTCTGGGGACCCTCTTATCAGAAAAAAGTTCAAAAGGTCCCATATGGACCAATGTCTGGAGGACCTGACTTGACTTTTTAACATCAAAAAGAGTCTATGAGGACATCATGTAGCTTTTAGACCTTCTGGGGATCCTCTGAGGAGAAAAAAAGTTCAAAAGGTCCCATATGGACCACTGTCTGGAGGACCTGACTTGACTTTTTAACATTAGAAAGAGTCTATGAGGACATCATGTAGCTTTTAGACCTTCTGGGGACCCTCTGAGCAGAAAAAAAGTTCAAAATGTCCCATATGGACCACTGTCTGGAGGTCCTGACTTGACTTTTTAACATCAGAAAGAGACTTTGTGGACATCAGGTAGCTTTTAGACCTTCTGGGGACCCTCTGAGCAGAAAAAAAGTTCAAAATGTCCAATATGGACCACTGTCTGGAGATCCTGACTTGACTTTTTAACATCAGAAAGAGTCTATGAGGACATCATGTAGCTTTTAGACCTTCTGGGGACCCTCTGAGCAAAAAAAAAGTTCAAAAGGTCCCATATGGACCACTGTGTGGAGGTCCTGACTTGACTTTTTAACATCAGAAAGTGTCTATGTGGACATCAGGTAGCTTTTAGACCTTCTGGGGACCCTCTGAGCAGAAAAAAAGTTCAAAAGGTCCCATATGGACCACTGTCTGGAGGTCCTGACTTGACTTTTTAACATCAAAAAGAGTCTAGGAGGACATCAGGTAGCTTTTAGACCTTCTGGAGACCCCCTGAGCAGAAAAAAGTTCAAAAGGTCCCATATGGACCACTGTCTGGAGGACTTGACTTGACTTTTTAACATCAAAAAGAATCTATGAGGACATCATGTAGCTTTTAGACCTTCTGGGGACCCTCTGAGAAGAAAAAAAGTTCAAAAGGTCCCATATGGACCACTGTCAGGAGGACCTGACTTGACTTTTTAACATTAGAAAGAGTCTATGAGGACATCATGTAGCTTTTAGACCTTCTGGGGACCCTCTGAGGAGAAAAAAAGTTCAAAAGGTCCCATATGGACCACTGTCTGGAGGTCCTGACTTGACTTTTTAACATCCGAAAGAGTCTATGTGGACATCAGGTAGCTTTTAGACCTTCTGGGGACCCTCTGAGCAGAAAAAAAGTTCAAAAGCTCCCATATGGACCACTGTCTGGAGGTCATGACTTGACTTTTTAACATCAAAAAGAGTCTAGGAGGACATCAGGTAGCTTTTAGACCTTCTGGAGACCCCCTGAGCAGAAAAAAGTTCAAAAGGTCCCATATGGACCAATGTCTGGAGGACCTAACTTGACTTTTTAACATCAAAAAGAGTCGTTGAGGACATCATGTAGCTTTTAGACCTTCTGGGGACCCTCTTATCAGAAAAAAAGTTCAAAAGGTCCCATATGGACCACTGTCTGGAGGACCTGACTTGACTTTTTAACATCATAAAGAGTCTATGAGGACATCATGTAGCTTTTAGACCATCTGGGGACACTCTTATCAGAAAATAAGTTCAAAAGGTCCCATATGGACCACTGTCTGGAGGTCCTGACTTGACTTTTTAACATCAAAAAGAGTCTATGAGGACATCATGTAGCTTTTAGACCTTCTGGGGACCCTCTGAGGAGAAAAAAAGTTCAAAAGGTCCCATATGGACCACTGTCTGGAGGTCCTGACTTGACTTTTTAACATCAGAAAGAGTCTATGAGGACATCAGGTAGCTTTTAGACCTTCTGGGGACCCTCTGAGGAGAAAAAAAGTTCAAAAGGTCCCATATGGACTACTGTCTGGAGGACCTGACTTGACTTTTTAACATCAGAAAGAGTCTATGAGAACATCATGTAGCTTTTAGACCTTCTGGGGATCCTCTGAGGAGAAAAAAAGTTCAAAAGGTCCCATATGGACCACTGTCTGGAGGACCTGACTTGACTTTTTAACATTAGAAAGAGTCTATGAGGACATCATGTAGCTTTTAGACCTTCTGGGGACCCTCTGAGCAGAAAAAAAGTTCAAAATGTCCCATATGGACCACTGTCTGGAGGTCCTGACTTGACTTTTTAACATCAGAAAGAGACTTTGTGGACATCAGGTAGCTTTTAGACCTTCTGGGGACCCTCTGAGCAGAAAAAAAAGTTCAAAATGTCCAATATGGACCACTGTCTGGAGATCCTGACTTGACTTTTTAACATCAGAAAGAGTCTATGAGGACATCATGTAGCTTTTGACCTTCTGGGGACCCTCTGAGCAAAAAAAAAGTTCAAAAGGTCCCATATGGACCACTGTGTGGAGGTCCTGACTTGACTTTTTAACATCAGAAAGTGTCTATGTGGACGTCAGGTAGCTTTTAGACCTTCTGGGGACCCTCTGAGCAGAAAAAAAGTTCAAAAGGTCCCATATGGACCACTGTCTGGAGGTCCTGACTTGGCTTTTTAACATCAGAAAGAGTCTATGAGGACATCATGTAGCTTTTAGACCTTCTGGGGACCCTCTGAGGAGAAAAAAAGTTCAAAAAAGGTCCCATATGGACCACTGTCTGGAGGACCTGACTTGACTTTTTAACATCAGAAAGAGTCTTTGAGGACATCGTGTAGCTTTTAGACCTTCTGGGGACCCTCTGAGGAGAAAAAAAGTTCAAAAGATCCCATATGGACCCCTGTCTGGAGGTCCTGACTTGACTTTTCAACATCAGAAAGAGTCTATGAGGATATCATGTAGCTTTTAGACCTTCTGGGGACCCTCTTATCAGAAAAAAAATTCAAAAGGTCCCATATGGACCACTGTCTGGAGGTCCTGACTTGACTTTTTAACATCAAAAAGAGTCTATGAGGACATCATGTAGCTTTTAGACCTTCTGGGGACCCTCTGAGGAGAAAAAAAGTTCAAAAGATCCCATATGGACTACTGTCTGGAGGTCCTGACTTGACTTTTTAACATCAGAAAGAGTCTATGAGGACATCATGTAGCTTTTAGACCTTCTGGGGACCCTCTGAGGAGAAAAAAAGTTTGAAAGGTCCCATATGGCCCACTGTCTGGAGGACCTGACTTGACTTTTTAACATCAGAAAGAGTCTATGAGAACATCATGTAGCTTTTAGACCTTCTGGGGACCCTCTTATCAGAAAAAAGTTCAAAAGGTCCCATATGGACCAATGTCTGGAGGACCTGACTTGACTTTTTAACATCAAAAAGAGTCTATGAGGACATCATGTAGCTTTTAGACCTTCTGGGGATCCTCTGAGCAGAAAAAAAGTTCAAAAGGTCCCATATGGACCACTGTTTGGAGGACCTGACTTGACTTTTTAACATCAGAAAGAGTCTATGAGGACATCAGGTAGCTTTCAGACCTTCTGGGGACCCTCTGAGGAGAAAAAAAGTTCAAAAGATCCCATATGGACCCCTGTCTGGAGGTCCTGACTTGACTTTTCAACATCAGAAATAGTGTAGGAGGACATCAGGTAGCTTTTAGACCTTCTGGGGACCCTCTGAGGAGAAAAAAAGTTCAAAAGATCCCATATGGACCCCTGTCTGGAGGTCCTGACTTGACTTTTCAACATCAGAAAGAGTCTATGAGGATATCATGTAGCTTTTAGACCTTCTGGGGACCCTCTTATCAGAAAAAAAGTTCAAAAGGTCCCATATGGACCACTGTCTGGAGGTCCTGACTTGACTTTTTAACATCAAAAAGAGTCTATGAGGACATCATGTAGCTTTTAGACCTTCTGGGGACCCTCTGAGGAGAAAAAAAGTTTGAAAGGTCCCATATGGCCCATTGTCTGGAGGACCTGACTTGACTTTTTAACATCAGAAAGAGTCTATGAGAACATCAGGTAGCTTTTAGACCTTCTGGGGACCCTCTGAGGAGAAAAAAAGTTCAAAAGATCCCATATGGACTACTGTCTGGAGGTCCTGACTTGACTTTTTAACATCAGAAAGAGTCTGAGGACTTCATGTAGCTTTTAGACCTTCTGGGGACTCTCTGAGGAGAAAAAAAGTTTGAAAGGTCCAATATGGCCCACTGTCTGGAGGACCTGACTTGACTTTTTAACATCAGAAAGAGTCTATGAGAACATCATGTAGCTTTTAGACTTTCTGGGGACCCTCTGAGGATAAAAAAAGTTCAAAAGGTCCCATATGGACCACTGTCTGGAGGTCCTGACTTGACTTTTTAACATCAGAAAGAGTCTATGAGGACATCATGTAGCTTTTAGACCTTCTGGGGACCCTCTAAGGAGAAAAAAAGTTCAAAAGGTCCCATATGGACTACTGTCTGGAGGTCCTGACTTGACTTTTTAACATCAGAAAGAGTCTATGAGGACATCATGTAGCTTTAAGACCTTCTGGGGACCCTCTGAGGAGAAAAAAAGTTCAAAAAAGGTCCCAAATGGACCACTGTCTGGAGGACCTGACTTGACTTTTTAACATCAGAAAGAGTCTTTGAGGACATCGTGTAGCTTTTAGACCTTCTGGGGACCCTCTGAGGACAAAAAAAGTTCAAAAGGTCCTATATGGACCACTGTCTGGAGGTCCTGACTTGACTTTTTAACATCAAAAAGAGTCTATGAGGACATAGTGTAGCTTTTAGACCTTCTGGGGACCCTCTGAGGAGAAAAAAAGTTCAAAAGATCCCATATGGACCCCTGTCTGGAGGTCCTGACTTGACTTTTCAACATCAGAAAGAGTCTATGAGGATATTATGTAGCTTTTAGACCTTCTGGGGACCCTCTTATCAGAAAAAAAGTTCAAAAGGTCCCATATGGACCACTGTCTGGAGGACCTGACTTGACTTTTTAACATCAGAAAGAGTCTTTGAGGACATCGTGTAGCTTTTAGACCTTCTGGAGACCCTCTGAGGACAAAAAAAGTTCAAAAGGTCCTATATGGACCACTGTCTGGAGGTCCTGACTTGACTTTTTAACATCAAAAAGAGTCTATGAGGACATAGTGTAGCTTTTAGACCTTCTGGGGACCCTCTGAGGAGAAAAAAAGTTCAAAAGATCCCATATGGACCCCTGTCTGGAGGTCCTGACTTGACTTTTCAACATCAGAAAGAGTCTATGAGGATATTATGTAGCTTTTAGACCTTCTGGGGACCCTCTTATCAGAAAAAAAGTTCAAAAGGTCCCATATGGACCACTGTCTGGAGGTCCTGACTTGACTTTTTAACATCAAAAAGAGTCTATGAGGACATCATGTAGCTTTTAGACCTTCTGGGGACCCTCTGAGCAGAAAAAAGTTCAAAAGGTCCCATATGGACCACTGTCTGGAGGTCCTGACTTGACTTTTTAACATCAAAAAGAGTCTATGAGGACATCATGTAGCTTTTAGACCTTCTGGGGACCCTCTGAGGAGAAAAAAAGTTTGAAAGGTCCCATATGGCCCACTGTCTGGAGGACCTGACTTGACTTTTTAACATCAGAAAGAGTCTATGAGAACATCATGTAGCTTTTAGACCTTCTGGGGACCCTCTTATCAGAAAAAAGTTCAAAAGGTCCCATATGGACCAATGTCTGGAGGACCTGACTTGACTTTTTAACATCAAAAAGAGTCTATGAGGACATCATGTAGCTTTTAGACCTTCTGGGGATCCTCTGAGCAGAAAAAAAGTTCAAAAGGTCCCATATGGACCACTGTTTGGAGGACCTGACTTGACTTTTTAACATCAGAAAGAGTCTATGAGGACATCAGGTAGCTTTCAGACCTTCTGGGGACCCTCTGAGGAGAAAAAAAGTTCAAAAGATCCCATATGGACCCCTGTCTGGAGGTCCTGACTTGACTTTTCAACATCAGAAATAGTGTAGGAGGACATCAGGTAGCTTTTAGACCTTCTGGGGACCCTCTGAGGAGAAAAAAAGTTCAAAAGATCCCATATGGACCCCTGTCTGGAGGTCCTGACTTGACTTTTCAACATCAGAAAGAGTCTATGAGGATATCATGTAGCTTTTAGACCTTCTGGGGACCCTCTTATCAGAAAAAAAGTTCAAAAGGTCCCATATGGACCACTGTCTGGAGGTCCTGACTTGACTTTTTAACATCAAAAAGAGTCTATGAGGACATCATGTAGCTTTTAGACCTTCTGGGGACCCTCTGAGGAGAAAAAAAGTTTGAAAGGTCCCATATGGCCCACTGTCTGGAGGACCTGACTTGACTTTTTAACATCAGAAAGAGTCTATGAGAACATCAGGTAGCTTTTAGACCTTCTGGGGACCCTCTGAGGAGAAAAAAAGTTCAAAAGATTCCATATGGACTACTGTCTGGAGGTCCTGACTTGACTTTTTAACATCAGAAAGAGTCTGAGGACTTCATGTAGCTTTTAGACCTTCTGGGGACTCTCTGAGGAGAAAAAAAGTTTGAAAGGTCCAATATGGCCCACTGTCTGGAGGACCTGACTTGACTTTTTAACATCAGAAAGAGTCTATGAGAACATCATGTAGCTTTTAGACCTTCTGGGGACCCTCTGAGGATAAAAAAAGTTCAAAAGGTCCCATATGGACTACTGTCTGGAGGTCCTGACTTGACTTTTTAACATCAGAAAGAGTCTATGAGGACATCATGTAGCTTTTAGACCTTCTGGGGACCCTCTAAGGAGAAAAAAAGTTCAAAAGGTCCCATATGGACTACTGTCTGGAGGTCCTGACTTGACTTTTTAACATCAGAAAGAGTCTATGAGGACATCATGTAGCTTTAAGACCTTCTGGGGACCCTCTGAGGAGAAAAAAAGTTCAAAAAAGGTCCCAAATGGACCACTGTCTGGAGGACCTGACTTGACTTTTTAACATCAGAAAGAGTCTTTGAGGACATCGTGTAGCTTTTAGACCTTCTGGGGACCCTCTGAGGACAAAAAAAGTTCAAAAGGTCCTATATGGACCACTGTCTGGAGGTCCTGACTTGACTTTTTAACATCAAAAAGAGTCTATGAGGACATAGTGTAGCTTTTAGACCTTCTGGGGACCCTCTGAGGAGAAAAAAAGTTCAAAAGATCCCATATGGACCCCTGTCTGGAGGTCCTGACTTGACTTTTCAACATCAGAAAGAGTCTATGAGGATATTATGTAGCTTTTAGACCTTCTGGGGACCCTCTTATCAGAAAAAAAGTTCAAAAGGTCCCATATGGACCACTGTCTGGAGGACCTGACTTGACTTTTTAACATCAGAAAGAGTCTTTGAGGACATCGTGTAGCTTTTAGACCTTCTGGAGACCCTCTGAGGACAAAAAAAGTTCAAAAGGTCCTATATGGACCACTGTCTGGAGGTCCTGACTTGACTTTTTAACATCAAAAAGAGTCTATGAGGACATAGTGTAGCTTTTAAGGTCCCAAATGGACCACTGTCTGGAGGACCTGACTTGACTTTTTAACATCAGAAAGAGTCTTTGAGGACATCGTGTAGCTTTTAGACCTTCTGGGGACCCTCTGAGGACAAAAAAAGTTCAAAAGGTCCTATATGGACCACTGTCTGGAGGTCCTGACTTGACTTTTTAACATCAAAAAGAGTCTATGAGGACATAGTGTAGCTTTTAGACCTTCTGGGGACCCTCTGAGGAGAAAAAAAGTTCAAAAGATCCCATATGGACCACTGTCTGGAGGTCCTGACTTGACTTTTTAACATCAGAAAGAGTCTATGAGGACATCAGGTAGCTTTTAGACCTTCTGGGGACCCTCTGAGGAGAAAAAAAGTTCAAAAGATCCCATATGGACTACTGTCTGGAGGTCCTGACTTGACTTTTTAACATCAGAAAGAGTCTATGTGGACATCAGGTAGCTTTTAGACCTTCTGGGGACCCTCTGAGCAGAAAAAAAGTTCAAAAGGTCCCATATGGACCACTGTCTGGAGGTCCTGACTTGACTTTTTAACATCAAAAAGAGTCTAGGAGGACATCAGGTAGCTTTTAGACCTTCTGGAGACCCCCTGAGCAGAAAAAAGTTCAAAAGGTCCCATATGGACCACTGTCTGGAGGACTTGACTTGACTTTTTAACATCAAAAAGAATCTATGAGGACATCATGTAGCTTTTAGACCTTCTGGGGACCCTCTGAGAAGAAAAAAAGTTCAAAAGGTCCCATATGGACCACTGTCAGGAGGACCTGACTTGACTTTTTAACATTAGAAAGAGTCTATGAGGACATCATGTAGCTTTTAGACCTTCTGGGGACCCTCTGAGGAGAAAAAAAGTTCAAAAGGTCCCATATGGACCACTGTCTGGAGGTCCTGACTTGACTTTTTAACATCCGAAAGAGTCTATGTGGACATCAGGTAGCTTTTAGACCTTCTGGGGACCCTCTGAGCAGAAAAAAAGTTCAAAAGCTCCCATATGGACCACTGTCTGGAGGTCATGACTTGACTTTTTAACATCAAAAAGAGTCTAGGAGGACATCAGGTAGCTTTTAGACCTTCTGGAGACCCCCTGAGCAGAAAAAAGTTCAAAAGGTCCCATATGGACCAATGTCTGGAGGACCTAACTTGACTTTTTAACATCAAAAAGAGTCGTTGAGGACATCATGTAGCTTTTAGACCTTCTGGGGACCCTCTTATCAGAAAAAAAGTTCAAAAGGTCCCATATGGACCACTGTCTGGAGGACCTGACTTGACTTTTTAACATCATAAAGAGTCTATGAGGACATCATGTAGCTTTTAGACCATCTGGGGACACTCTTATCAGAAAATAAGTTCAAAAGGTCCCATATGGACCACTGTCTGGAGGTCCTGACTTGACTTTTTAACATCAAAAAGAGTCTATGAGGACATCATGTAGCTTTTAGACCTTCTGGGGACCCTCTGAGGAGAAAAAAAGTTCAAAAGGTCCCATATGGACCACTGTCTGGAGGTCCTGACTTGACTTTTTAACATCAGAAAGAGTCTATGAGGACATCAGGTAGCTTTTAGACCTTCTGGGGACCCTCTGAGGAGAAAAAAAGTTCAAAAGGTCCCATATGGACTACTGTCTGGAGGACCTGACTTGACTTTTTAACATCAGAAAGAGTCTATGAGAACATCATGTAGCTTTTAGACCTTCTGGGGATCCTCTGAGGAGAAAAAAAGTTCAAAAGGTCCCATATGGACCACTGTCTGGAGGACCTGACTTGACTTTTTAACATTAGAAAGAGTCTATGAGGACATCATGTAGCTTTTAGACCTTCTGGGGACCCTCTGAGCAGAAAAAAAGTTCAAAATGTCCCATATGGACCACTGTCTGGAGGTCCTGACTTGACTTTTTAACATCAGAAAGAGACTTTGTGGACATCAGGTAGCTTTTAGACCTTCTGGGGACCCTCTGAGCAGAAAAAAAAGTTCAAAATGTCCAATATGGACCACTGTCTGGAGATCCTGACTTGACTTTTTAACATCAGAAAGAGTCTATGAGGACATCATGTAGCTTTTGACCTTCTGGGGACCCTCTGAGCAAAAAAAAAGTTCAAAAGGTCCCATATGGACCACTGTGTGGAGGTCCTGACTTGACTTTTTAACATCAGAAAGTGTCTATGTGGACATCAGGTAGCTTTTAGACCTTCTGGGGACCCTCTGAGCAGAAAAAAAGTTCAAAAGGTCCCATATGGACCACTGTCTGGAGGTCCTGACTTGGCTTTTTAACATCAGAAAGAGTCTATGAGGACATCATGTAGCTTTTAGACCTTCTGGGGACCCTCTGAGGAGAAAAAAAGTTCAAAAAAGGTCCCATATGGACCACTGTCTGGAGGACCTGACTTGACTTTTTAACATCAGAAAGAGTCTTTGAGGACATCGTGTAGCTTTTAGACCTTCTGGGGACCCTCTGAGGAGAAAAAAAGTTCAAAAGATCCCATATGGACCCCTGTCTGGAGGTCCTGACTTGACTTTTCAACATCAGAAAGAGTCTATGAGGATATCATGTAGCTTTTAGACCTTCTGGGGACCCTCTTATCAGAAAAAAAATTCAAAAGGTCCCATATGGACCACTGTCTGGAGGTCCTGACTTGACTTTTTAACATCAAAAAGAGTCTATGAGGACATCATGTAGCTTTTAGACCTTCTGGGGACCCTCTGAGGAGAAAAAAAGTTCAAAAGATCCCATATGGACTACTGTCTGGAGGTCCTGACTTGACTTTTTAACATCAGAAAGAGTCTATGAGGACATCATGTAGCTTTTAGACCTTCTGGGGACCCTCTGAGGAGAAAAAAAGTTTGAAAGGTCCCATATGGCCCACTGTCTGGAGGACCTGACTTGACTTTTTAACATCAGAAAGAGTCTATGAGAACATCATGTAGCTTTTAGACCTTCTGGGGACCCTCTTATCAGAAAAAAGTTCAAAAGGTCCCATATGGACCAATGTCTGGAGGACCTGACTTGACTTTTTAACATCAAAAAGAGTCTATGAGGACATCATGTAGCTTTTAGACCTTCTGGGGATCCTCTGAGCAGAAAAAAAGTTCAAAAGGTCCCATATGGACCACTGTTTGGAGGACCTGACTTGACTTTTTAACATCAGAAAGAGTCTATGAGGACATCAGGTAGCTTTCAGACCTTCTGGGGACCCTCTGAGGAGAAAAAAAGTTCAAAAGATCCCATATGGACCCCTGTCTGGAGGTCCTGACTTGACTTTTCAACATCAGAAATAGTGTAGGAGGACATCAGGTAGCTTTTAGACCTTCTGGGGACCCTCTGAGGAGAAAAAAAGTTCAAAAGATCCCATATGGACCCCTGTCTGGAGGTCCTGACTTGACTTTTCAACATCAGAAAGAGTCTATGAGGATATCATGTAGCTTTTAGACCTTCTGGGGACCCTCTTATCAGAAAAAAAGTTCAAAAGGTCCCATATGGACCACTGTCTGGAGGTCCTGACTTGACTTTTTAACATCAAAAAGAGTCTATGAGGACATCATGTAGCTTTTAGACCTTTTGGGGACCCTCTGAGGAGAAAAAAAGTTTGAAAGGTCCCATATGGCCCATTGTCTGGAGGACCTGACTTGACTTTTTAACATCAGAAAGAGTCTATGAGAACATCAGGTAGCTTTTAGACCTTCTGGGGACCCTCTGAGGAGAAAAAAAGTTCAAAAGATCCCATATGGACTACTGTCTGGAGGTCCTGACTTGACTTTTTAACATCAGAAAGAGTCTGAGGACTTCATGTAGCTTTTAGACCTTCTGGGGACTCTCTGAGGAGAAAAAAAGTTTGAAAGGTCCAATATGGCCCACTGTCTGGAGGACCTGACTTGACTTTTTAACATCAGAAAGAGTCTATGAGAACATCATGTAGCTTTTAGACTTTCTGGGGACCCTCTGAGGATAAAAAAAGTTCAAAAGGTCCCATATGGACTACTGTCTGGAGGTCCTGACTTGACTTTTTAACATCAGAAAGAGTCTATGAGGACATCATGTAGCTTTTAGACCTTCTGGGGACCCTCTAAGGAGAAAAAAGTTCAAAAGGTCCCATATGGACTACTGTCTGGAGGTCCTGACTTGACTTTTTAACATCAGAAAGAGTCTATGAGGACATCATGTAGCTTTAAGACCTTCTGGGGACCCTCTGAGGAGAAAAAAAGTTCAAAAAAGGTCCCAAATGGACCACTGTCTGGAGGACCTGACTTGACTTTTTAACATCAGAAAGAGTCTTTGAGGACATCGTGTAGCTTTTAGACCTTCTGGGGACCCTCTGAGGACAAAAAAAGTTCAAAAGGTCCTATATGGACCACTGTCTGGAGGTCCTGACTTGACTTTTTAACATCAAAAAGAGTCTATGAGGACATAGTGTAGCTTTTAGACCTTCTGGGGACCCTCTGAGGAGAAAAAAAGTTCAAAAGATCCCATATGGACCCCTGTCTGGAGGTCCTGACTTGACTTTTCAACATCAGAAAGAGTCTATGAGGATATTATGTAGCTTTTAGACCTTCTGGGGACCCTCTTATCAGAAAAAAAGTTCAAAAGGTCCCATATGGACCACTGTCTGGAGGACCTGACTTGACTTTTTAACATCAGAAAGAGTCTTTGAGGACATCGTGTAGCTTTTAGACCTTCTGGAGACCCTCTGAGGACAAAAAAAGTTCAAAAGGTCCTATATGGACCACTGTCTGGAGGTCCTGACTTGACTTTTTAACATCAAAAAGAGTCTATGAGGACATAGTGTAGCTTTTAGACCTTCTGGGGACCCTCTGAGGAGAAAAAAAGTTCAAAAGATCCCATATGGACCCCTGTCTGGAGGTCCTGACTTGACTTTTCAACATCAGAAAGAGTCTATGAGGATATTATGTAGCTTTTAGACCTTCTGGGGACCCTCTTATCAGAAAAAAAGTTCAAAAGGTCCCATATGGACCACTGTCTGGAGGTCCTGACTTGACTTTTTAACATCAAAAAGAGTCTATGAGGACATCATGTAGCTTTTAGACCTTCTGGGGACCCTCTGAGCAGAAAAAAGTTCAAAAGGTCCCATATGGACCACTGTCTGGAGGTCCTGACTTGACTTTTTAACATCAAAAAGAGTCTATGAGGACATCATGTAGCTTTTAGACCTTCTGGGGACCCTCTGAGGAGAAAAAAAGTTTGAAAGGTCCCATATGGCCCACTGTCTGGAGGACCTGACTTGACTTTTTAACATCAGAAAGAGTCTATGAGAACATCATGTAGCTTTTAGACCTTCTGGGGACCCTCTTATCAGAAAAAAGTTCAAAAGGTCCCAAATGGACCAATGTCTGGAGGACCTGACTTGACTTTTTAACATCAAAAAGAGTCTATGAGGACATCATGTAGCTTTTAGACCTTCTGGGGATCCTCTGAGCAGAAAAAAAGTTCAAAAGGTCCCATATGGACCACTGTTTGGAGGACCTGACTTGACTTTTTAACATCAGAAAGAGTCTATGAGGACATCAGGTAGCTTTCAGACCTTCTGGGGACCCTCTGAGGAGAAAAAAAGTTCAAAAGATCCCATATGGACCCCTGTCTGGAGGTCCTGACTTGACTTTTCAACATCAGAAATAGTGTAGGAGGACATCAGGTAGCTTTTAGACCTTCTGGGGACCCTCTGAGGAGAAAAAAAGTTCATAAGATCCCATATGGACCCCTGTCTGGAGGTCCTGACTTGACTTTTCAACATCAGAAAGAGTCTATGAGGATATCATGTAGCTTTTAGACCTTCTGGGGACCCTCTTATCAGAAAAAAAGTTCAAAAGGTCCCATATGGACCACTGTCTGGAGGTCCTGACTTGACTTTTTAACATCAAAAAGAGTCTATGAGGACATCATGTAGCTTTTAGACCTTCTGGGGACCCTCTGAGGAGAAAAAAAGTTTGAAAGGTCCCATATGGCCCACTGTCTGGAGGACCTGACTTGACTTTTTAACATCAGAAAGAGTCTATGAGAACATCAGGTAGCTTTTAGACCTTCTGGGGACCCTCTGAGGAGAAAAAAAGTTCAAAAGATCCCATATGGACTACTGTCTGGAGGTCCTGACTTGACTTTTTAACATCAGAAAGAGTCTGAGGACTTCATGTAGCTTTTAGACCTTCTGGGGACTCTCTGAGGAGAAAAAAAGTTTGAAAGGTCCAATATGGCCCACTGTCTGGAGGACCTGACTTGACTTTTTAACATCAGAAAGAGTCTATGAGAACATCATGTAGCTTTTAGACCTTCTGGGGACCCTCTGAGGATAAAAAAAGTTCAAAAGGTCCCATATGGACTACTGTCTGGAGGTCCTGACTTGACTTTTTAACATCAGAAAGAGTCTATGAGGACATCATGTAGCTTTTAGACCTTCTGGGGACCCTCTAAGGAGAAAAAAAGTTCAAAAGGTCCCATATGGACTACTGTCTGGAGGTCCTGACTTGACTTTTTAACATCAGAAAGAGTCTATGAGGACATCATGTAGCTTTAAGACCTTCTGGGGACCCTCTGAGGAGAAAAAAAGTTCAAAAAAGGTCCCAAATGGACCACTGTCTGGAGGACCTGACTTGACTTTTTAACATCAGAAAGAGTCTTTGAGGACATCGTGTAGCTTTTAGACCTTCTGGGGACCCTCTGAGGACAAAAAAAGTTCAAAAGGTCCTATATGGACCACTGTCTGGAGGTCCTGACTTGACTTTTTAACATCAAAAAGAGTCTATGAGGACATAGTGTAGCTTTTAGACCTTCTGGGGACCCTCTGAGGAGAAAAAAAGTTCAAAAGATCCCATATGGACCCCTGTCTGGAGGTCCTGACTTGACTTTTCAACATCAGAAAGAGTCTATGAGGATATTATGTAGCTTTTAGACCTTCTGGGGACCCTCTTATCAGAAAAAAAGTTCAAAAGGTCCCATATGGACCACTGTCTGGAGGACCTGACTTGACTTTTTAACATCAGAAAGAGTCTTTGAGGACATCGTGTAGCTTTTAGACCTTCTGGAGACCCTCTGAGGACAAAAAAAGTTCAAAAGGTCCTATATGGACCACTGTCTGGAGGTCCTGACTTGACTTTTTAACATCAAAAAGAGTCTATGAGGACATAGTGTAGCTTTTAGACCTTCTGGGGACCCTCTGAGGAGAAAAAAAGTTCAAAAGATCCCATATGGACCCCTGTCTGGAGGTCCTGACTTGAATTTTCAACATCAGAAAGAGTCTATGAGGATATTATGTAGCTTTTAGACCTTCTGGGGACCCTCTTATCAGAAAAAAAGTTCAAAAGGTCCCATATGGACCACTGTCTGGAGGTCCTGACTTGACTTTTTAACATCAAAAAGAGTCTATGAGGACATCATGTAGCTTTTAGACCTTCTGGGGACCCTCTGAGCAGAAAAAAGTTCAAAAGGTCCCATATGGACCACTGTCTGGAGGTCCTGACTTGACTTTTTAACATCAAAAAGAGTCTATGAGGACATCATGTAGCTTTTAGACCTTCTGGGGACCCTCTGAGGAGAAAAAAAGTTCAAAAGGTCCCATATGGACCACTGTCTGGAGGTCCTGACTTGACTTTTTAACATCAGAAAGAGTCTATGAGGACATCAGGTAGCTTTTAGACCTTCTGGGGACCCTCTGAGGAGAAAAAAAGTTCAAAAGATCCCATATGGACCACTGTCTGGAGGTCCTGACTTGACTTTTTAACATCAGAAAGAGTCTATGAGGACATCAGGTAGCTTTTAGACCTTCTGGGGACCCTCTGAGGAGAAAAAAAGTTCAAAAGATCCCATATGGACTACTGTCTGGAGGTCCTGACTTGACTTTTTAACATCAGAAAGAGTCTATGTGGACATCAGGTAGCTTTTAGACCTTCTGGGGACCCTCTGAGCAGAAAAAAAGTTCAAAAGGTCCCATATGGACCACTGTCTGGAGGTCCTGACTTGACTTTTTAACATCAAAAAGAGTCTAGGAGGACATCAGGTAGCTTTTAGACCTTCTGGAGACCCCCTGAGCAGAAAAAAAGTTCAAAAGGTCGCTTGTGCAATGTAATGAAACGCATTAGTGCTTGAATGCATTTTAATGCAACAGAGTGCATATTACTTTTAAATGATAATCTTCCATGCAAAACGCTGTTGCAATGTAATGAAACGCAATAGTTCTTGAATGCATTGCAATGCAAGAGTACATATTACTTTTAAATGTTATTCTTCCATGCAAAACGCTTGTGCAATGCAACAGCACGCTGTTGCAATGTAATGAAACGCATTAGTTCTTAAATGCATTGCAATGCAACAGAGTGCATATTACTTTTAAATGTTATTCTTCCATGCAAAACGCTTGTGCAATGCAACAGCACGCTGTTGCAATGTAATGAAACGCATTAGTTCTTAAATGCATTGCAATGCAACAGAGTGCATATTACTTTTAAATGTTATTCTTCCATGCAAAACGCTTGTGCAATGCAACAGCACGCTGTTGCAATGTAATGAAACGCATTAGTTCTTAAATGCATTGCAATGCAACAGAGTGCATATTACTTTTAAATGTTATTCTTCCATGCAAAACGCTTGTGCAATGCAACAGCACGCTGTTGCAATGTAATGAAACGCATTAGTTCTTAAATGCATTGCAATGCAACAGAGTGCATATTACTTTTAAATGTTATTCTTCCATGCAAAACGCTTGTGCAATGCAACAGCACGCTGTTGCAATGTAATGAACCGCATTAGTTCTTAAATGCATTGCAATGCAACAGAGTGCATATTACTTTTAAATGTTATTCTTCCATGCAAAACGCTTGTGCAATGCAACAGCACGCTGTTGCAATGTAATGAAACGCATTAGTTCTTAAATGCATTGCAATGCAACAGAGTGCATATTACTTTTAAATGTTATTCTTCCATGCAAAACGCTTGTGCAATGCAACAGCACGCTGTTGCAATAGAATGAATAGCATTAGTTCTTGAATGCATTTGCAATGCAACAAAGTGCATACTACTTTTAAAGTGCATATTGCTTATAGGTCATTCTTCGATGCTTTTTGTTGGTATTCTTCGTTACGCTTGATCGTATGTACAATGCAATGCAACAGCAGATTGCATTGCAGATCTCTTAATGCACTACGGAATGAGTTAGTTCTTGAACGCATTGCAATGCAAAAAAAGTGCATATCGCTTATATGTCATTCTAACGCTTTATCATATGTAAAATGCAACAGCAGTTTTTTTAAGCGTTAGTTTTTTTCATTGCACAAAAGAATAAGTTAGTCATTTTATGTAATTGAATGAAACAACAAAACGTTTTTAAAACAGCAGATTGCGTTGCCCATCTCTTTAATGCACTACAAAAAGAGTTAGTTCTTGAGTGCATTGCAAAAAAAGTGCATATTGCTTATGCACAACGCTTTAACTTATGTGCAATGCAATTCAATCTCTTCAATGCACTACTGAATGAGTTAGTTATTGAATGCTTTGCAATGCAAAAAAGTGCATATCGCTTATATGTTATTCTACTGCTTTATCATATGTGCAATGCAAAAGCAGTTTTTAAGCGTTATTTATTTTCATTGCACAAAAGAATAAGTTAGTCCTTTTATGCGATGGAATGAAACAATAAAAATGTTATTAAAACAACAGATTGCATTGCCCATCTCTTTAATGCACTACAAAATGAGTTAGTTCTTGAATGTATTGCAATTCAACAATGCCTTTTGACTTTTTAACATCAGAAAGAGTCTATAAGGACATCATGTAGCTTTTAGACCTTCTGGGGACCCTCTGACCAGAAAAAAAGTTCAAAAGGTCCCATATGGACAACTGTCTGGGGGACTTGACTTGACTTGCTTTTCAACATCAGAAAGAGTCTGTAAGGACATCATGTAGCTTTTAGAGAAAAAAGTTCAAAAGGTCCCATATGGACCACTGTCTGGAGGTCCTGACTTAACTTTTAAACATCAGAAAGAGTCTATGAGGACATCATGTAGCTTTTAGACCTTCTTGGGACCCTCTGAGCAGAAAAAAAGTTCAAAAGGTCCCATATGGACCACTGTCTGGAGGTCCTGACTTGACTATTTAACATCAGAAAGAGTCTATGAGGACATCAGGTAGCTTTTAGACCTTCTGGGGACCCTCTGAGGAGAAAAAAAGTTCAAAAGGTCCCATGTGGACCACTGTCTGGAGGTCCTGACTTGACTTTTTAACATCAGAAAGAGTCTATGAGGACATCAGGTAGCTTTTAGACCTTCTGGGGACCCTCTGAGGAGAAAAAAAGTTCAAAAGGTCCCATATGGACTACTGTCTGGAGGACCTGACTTGACTTTTTAACATCAGAAAGAGTCTATGAGAACATCATGTAGCTTTTAGACCTTCTGGGGACCCTCTTATCAGAAAAAAGTTCAAAAGGTCCCATATGGACCAATGTCTGGAGGACCTGACTTGACTTTTTAACATCAAAAAGAGTCTATGAGGACATCATGTAGCTTTTAGACCTTCTGGGGATCCTCTGAGCAGAAAAAAAGTTCAAAAGGTCCCATATGGACCACTGTTTGGAGGACCTGACTTGACTTTTTAACATCAGAAAGAGTCTATGAGGACATCATGTAGCTTTTAGACCTTCTGGGGACCCTCTGAGAAAAAAAAAAGTTCAAAAGGTCCCATATGGACCACTGTCTGGAGGACCTGACTTGACTTTTTAACATCAGAAAGAGTCTATGAGCACATCATGTAGCTTTTAGACCTCCTGGGGACCCTCTTATCAGACAAAAAGTTCAAAAGGTCACATATGGACCACTGTCTGGAGGTCCTGACTTGACTTTTTAACATCAGAAAGAGTCTATGAGGACATCATGTAGCTTTTAGACCTTCTGGGGACCCTCTGAGAAGAAAAAAGTTCTAAAGGTCCCTTATGGACCACTGTCTGGAGGACCTGACTTGACTTTTTAACATCAGAAAGAGTCTATGAGGACATCATGTAGCTTTTAGACCTTCTGGGGACCCTCTGAGGAGAAAAAAAGTTCAAAAGGTCCCATATGGACTACTGTCTGGAGGTCCTGAATTGACTTTTTAACATCAGAAAGAGTCTATGAGGACATCATGTAGCTTTTAGACCTTCTGGGGATCCTCTGAGGAGAAAAAAAGTTCAAAAGGTCCCATATGGACCACTGTCTGGAGGACCTGACTTGACTTTTTAACATTAGAAAGAGTCTATGAGGACATCATGTAGCTTTTAGACCTTCTGGGGACCCTCTGAGCAGAAAAAAAGTTCAAAATGTCCCATATGGACCACTGTCTGGAGGTCCTGACTTGACTTTTTAACATCAGAAAGAGACTTTGTGGACATCAGGTAGCTTTTAGACCTTCTGGGGACCCTCTGAGCAGAAAAAAAGTTCAAAATGTCCAATATGGACCACTGTCTGGAGATCCTGACTTGACTTTTTAACATCAGAAAGAGTCTATGAGGACATCATGTAGCTTTTAGACCTTCTGGGGACCCTCTCAGCAAAAACAAAGTTCAAAAGGTCCCATATGGACCACTGTGTGGAGGTCCTGACTTGACTTTTTAACATCAGAAAGTGTCTATGTGGACATCAGGTAGCTTTTAGACCTTCTGGGGACCCTCTGAGCAGAAAAAAAGTTCAAAAGGTCCCATATGGACCACTGTCTGGAGGTCCTGACTTGACTTTTTAACATCAAAAAGAGTCTAGGAGGACATCAGGTAGCTTTTAGACCTTCTGGAGACCCCCTGAGCAGAAAAAAGTTCAAAAGGTCCCATATGGACCACTGTCTGGAGGACTTGACTTGACTTTTTAACATCAAAAAGAATCTATGAGGACATCATGTAGCTTTTAGACCTTCTGGGGACCCTCTGAGAAGAAAAAAAGTTCAAAAGGTCCCATATGGACCACTGTCTGGAGGACCTGACTTGACTTTTTAACATCATAAAGAGTCTATGAGGACATCATGTAGCTTTTAGACCATCTGGGGACACTCTTATCAGAAAATAGGTTCAAAAGGTCCCATATGGACCACTGTCTGGAGGTCCTGACTTGACTTTTTAACATCAAAAAGAGTCTATGAGGACATCATGTAGCTTTTAGACCTTCTGGGGACCCTCTGAGGAGAAAAAAAGTTCAAAAGGTCCCATATGGACCACTGTCTGGAGGTCCTGACTTGACTTTTTAACATCAGAAAGAGTCTATGAGGACATCATGTAGCTTTTAGACCTTCTGGGGACCCTCTGAGGAGAAAAAACGTTCAAAAGGTCCCATATGGACCACTGTCTGGAGGTCCTGACTTGACTTTTTAACATCAGAAAGAGTCTATGAGGACATCAGGTAGCTTTTAGACCTTCTGGGGACCCTCTGAGGAGAAAAAAAGTTCAAAAGGTCCCATATGGACTACTGTCTGGAGGACCTGACTTGACTTTTTAACATCAGAAAGAGTCTATGAGAACATCATGTAGCTTTTAGACCTTCTGGGGACCCTCTTATCAGAAAAAAGTTCAAAAGGTCCCATAGGGACCAATGTCTGGAGGACCTGACTTGACTTTTTAACATCAAAAAGAGTCTATGAGGACATCATGTAGCTTTTAGACCTTCTGGGGATCCTCTGAGCAGAAAAAAAGTTCAAAAGGTCCCATATGGACCACTGTTTGGAGGACCTGACTTGACTTTTTAACATCAGAAAGAGTCTATGAGGACATCAGGTAGCTTTTAGACCTTCTGGGGACCCTCTGAGCAAAAAAAAAGTTGAAAAAGGTCCCATATGGACCACTGTCTGGAGGTCCTGACTTGACTTTTTAACATCAGAAAGAGTCTATGAGGACATCATGTAGCTTTTAGACCTTCTGGGGATCCTCTGAGGAGAAAAAAAGTTCAAAAGGTCCCATATGGACCACTGTCTGGAGGACCTGACTTGACTTTTTAACATTAGAAAGAGTCTATGAGGACATCATGTAGCTTTTAGACCTTCTGGGGACCCTCTGAGCAGAAAAAAAGTTCAAAATGTCCCATATGGACCACTGTCTGGAGGTCCTGACTTGACTTTTTAACATCAGAAAGAGACTTTGTGGACATCAGGTAGCTTTTAGACCTTCTGGGGACCCTCTGAGCAGAAAAAAAGTTCAAAATGTCCAATATGGACCACTGTCTGGAGATCCTGACTTGACTTTTTAACATCAGAAAGAGTCTATGAGGACATCATGTAGCTTTTAGACCTTCTGGGGACCCTCTGAGCAAAAAAAAAGTTCAAAAGGTCCCATATGGACCACTGTGTGGAGGTCCTGACTTGACTTTTTAACATCAGAAAGTGTCTATGTGGACATCAGGTAGCTTTTAGACCTTCTGGGGACCCTCTGAGCAGAAAAAAAGTTCAAAAGGTCCCATATGGACCACTGTCTGGAGGTCCTGACTTGACTTTTTAACATCAAAAAGAGTCTAGGAGGACATCAGGTAGCTTTTAGACCTTCTGGAGACCCCCTGAGCAGAAAAAAGTTCAAAAGGTCCCATATGGACCACTGTCTGGAGGACTTGACTTGACTTTTTAACATCAAAAAGAATCTATGAGGACATCATGTAGCTTTTAGACCTTCTGGGGACCCTCTGAGAAGAAAAAAAGTTCAAAAGGTCCCATATGGACCACTGTCTGGAGGACCTGACTTGACTTTTTAACATTAGAAAGAGTCTATGAGGACATCATGTAGCTTTTAGACCTTCTGGGGACCCTCTGAGGAGAAAAAAAGTTCAAAAGGTCCCATATGGACCACTGTCTGGAGGTCCTGACTTGACTTTTTAACATCCGAAAGAGTCTATGTGGACATCAGGTAGCTTTTAGACCTTCTGGGGACCCTCTGAGCAGAAAAAAAGTTCAAAAGCTCCCATATGGACCACTGTCTGGAGGTCCTGACTTGACTTTTTAACATCAAAAAGAGTCTAGGAGGACATCAGGTAGCTTTTAGACCTTCTGGAGACCCCCTGAGCAGAAAAAAGTTCAAAAGGTCCCATATGGACCAATGTCTGGAGGACCTAACTTGACTTTTTAACATCAAAAAGAGTCGTTGAGGACATCATGTAGCTTTTAGACCTTCTGGGGACCCTCTTATCAGAAAAAAAGTTCAAAAGGTCCCATATGGACCACTGTCTGGAGGACCTGACTTGACTTTTTAACATCATAAAGAGTCTATGAGGACATCATGTAGCTTTTAGACCATCTGGGGACACTCTTATCAGAAAATAAGTTCAAAAGGTCCCATATGGACCACTGTCTGGAGGTCCTGACTTGACTTTTTAACATCAAAAAGAGTCTATGAGGACATCATGTAGCTTTTAGACCTTCTGGGGACCCTCTGAGGAGAAAAAAAGTTCAAAAGGTCCCATATGGACCACTGTCTGGAGGTCCTGACTTGACTTTTTAACATCAGAAAGAGTCTATGAGGACATCATGTAGCTTTTAGACCTTCTGGGGACCCTCTGAGGAGAAAAAAAGTTCAAAAGGTCCCATATGGACCACTGTCTGGAGGTCCTGACTTGACTTTTTAACATCAGAAAGAGTCTATGAGGACATCAGGTAGCTTTTAGACCTTCTGGGGACCCTCTGAGGAGAAAAAAAGTTCAAAAGGTCCCATATGGACTACTGTCTGGAGGACCTGACTTGACTTTTTAACATCAGAAAGAGTCTATGAGAACATCATGTAGCTTTTAGACCTTCTGGGGATCCTCTGAGGAGAAAAAAAGTTCAAAAGGTCCCATATGGACCACTGTCTGGAGGACCTGACTTGACTTTTTAACATTAGAAAGAGTCTATGAGGACATCATGTAGCTTTTAGACCTTCTGGGGACCCTCTGAGGAGAAAAAAAGTTCAAAAGGTCCCATATGGACCACTGTCTGGAGGTCCTGACTTGACTTTTTAACATCCGAAAGAGTCTATGTGGACATCAGGTAGCTTTTAGACCTTCTGGGGACCCTCTGAGCAGAAAAAAAGTTCAAAAGGTCCCATATGGACCACTGTCTGGAGGTCCTGACTTGACTTTTTAACATCAAAAAGAGTCTAGGAGGACATCAGGTAGCTTTTAGACCTTCTGGAGACCCCCTGAGCAGAAAAAAGTTCAAAAGGTCCCATATGGACCAATGTGTGGAGGACCTAACTTGACTTTTTAACATCAAAAAGAGTCGTTGAGGACATCATGTAGCTTTTAGACCTTCTGGGGACCCTCTTATCAGAAAAAAAGTTCAAAAGGTCCCATATGGACCACTGTCTGGAGGACCTGACTTGACTTTTTAACATCATAAAGAATCTATGAGGACATCATGTAGCTTTTAGACCATCTGGGGACACTCTTATCAGAAAATAAGTTCAAAAGGTCCCATATGGACCACTGTCTGGAGGTCCTGACTTGACTTTTTAACATCAAAAAGAGTCTATGAGGACATCATGTAGCTTTTAGACCTTCTGGGGACCCTCTGAGGAGAAAAAAAGTTCAAAAGGTCCCATATGGACCACTGTCTGGAGGTCCTGACTTGACTTTTTAACATCAGAAAGAGTCTATGAGGACATCATGTAGCTTTTAGGCCTTCTGGGGACCCTCTGAGTAGAAAAAAAGTTCAAAAGGTCCCATATGGACCACTGTCTGGAGGACCTGACTTGACTTTTTAACATCAGAAAGAGTCTATGAGGACATCAGGTAGCTTTTAGACCTTCTGGGGACCCTCTGAGGAGAAAAAAAGTTCAAAAGGTCCCATATGGACTACTGTCTGGAGGACCTGACTTGACTTTTTAACATCAGAAAGAGTCTATGAGAACATCATGTAGCTTTTAGACCTTCTGGGGACCCTCTTATCAGAAAAAAGTTCAAAAGGTCCCATATGGACCAATGTCTGGAGGACCTGACTTGACTTTTTAACATCAAAAAGAGTCTATGAGGACATCATGTAGCTTTTAGACCTTCTGGGGATCCTCTGAGCAGAAAAAAAGTTCAAAAGGTCCCATATGGACCACTGTTTGGAGGACCTGACTTGACTTTTTAACATCAGAAAGAGTCTATGAGGACATCATGTAGCTTTTAGACCTTCTGGGGACCCTCTGAGCAGAAAAAAAGTTCAAAATGTCCCATATGGACCACTGTCTGGAGGTCCTGACTTGACTTTTTAACATCAGAAAGAGACTTTGTGGACATCAGGTAGCTTTTAGACCTTCTGGGGACCCTCTGAGCAGAAAAAAAGTTCAAAATGTCCAATATGGACCACTGTCTGGAGATCCTGACTTGACTTTTTAACATCAGAAAGAGTCTATGAGGACATCATGTAGCTTTTAGACCTTCTGGGGACCCTCTGAGCAAAAAAAAAGTTCAAAAGGTCCCATATGGACCACTGTGTGGAGGTCCTGACTTGACTTTTTAACATCAGAAAGTGTCTATGTGGACATCAGGTAGCTTTTAGACCTTCTGGGGACCCTCTGAGCAGAAAAAAAGTTCAAAAGGTCCCATATGGACCACTGTCTGGAGGTCCTGACTTGACTTTTTAACATCAAAAAGAGTCTAGGAGGACATCAGGTAGCTTTTAGACCTTCTGGAGACCCCCTGAGCAGAAAAAAGTTCAAAAGGTCCCATATGGACCACTGTCTGGAGGACTTGACTTGACTTTTTAACATCAAAAAGAATCTATGAGGACATCATGTAGCTTTTAGACCTTCTGGGGACCCTCTGAGAAGAAAAAAAGTTCAAAAGGTCCCATATGGACCACTGTCTGGAGGACCTGACTTGACTTTTTAACATTAGAAAGAGTCTATGAGGACATCATGTAGCTTTTAGACCTTCTGGGGACTCTCTGAGGAGAAAAAAAGTTCAAAAGGTCCCATATGGACCACTGTCTGGAGGTCCTGACTTGACTTTTTAACATCCGAAAGAGTCTATGTGGACATCAGGTAGCTTTTAGACCTTCTGGCGACCCTCTGAGCAGAAAAAAAGTTCAAAAGCTCCCATATGGACCACTGTCTGGAGGTCATGACTTGACTTTTTAACATCAAAAAGAGTCTAGGAGGACATCAGGTAGCTTTTAGACCTTCTGGAGACCCCCTGAGCAGAAAAAAGTTCAAAAGGTCCCATATGGACCAATGTCTGGAGGACCTAACTTGACTTTTTAACATCAAAAAGAGTCGTTGAGGACATCATGTAGCTTTTAGACCTTCTGGGGACCCTCTGAGCAAAAAAAAAGTTCAAAAGGTCCCATATGGACCACTGTGTGGAGGTCCTGACTTGACTTTTTAACATCAGAAAGTGTCTATGTGGACATCAGGTAGCTTTTAGATCTTCTGGGGACCCTCTGAGCAGAAAAAAAGTTCAAAAGGTCCCATATGGACCACTGTCTGGAGGTCCTGACTTGACTTTTTAACATCAAAAAGAGTCTAGGAGGACATCAGGTAGCTTTTAGACCTTCTGGAGACCCCCTGAGCAGAAAAAAGTTCAAAAGGTCCCATATGGACCACTGTCTGGAGGACTTGACTTGACTTTTTAACATCAAAAAGAATCTATGAGGACATCATGTAGCTTTTAGACCTTCTGGGGACCCTCTGAGAAGAAAAAAAGTTCAAAAGGTCCCATATGGACCACTGTCTGGAGGACCTGACTTGACTTTTTAACATTAGAAAGAGTCTATGAGGACATCATGTAGCTTTTAGACCTTCTGGGGACCCTCTGAGGAGAAAAAAAGTTCAAAAGGTCCCATATGGACCACTGTCTGGAGGTCCTGACTTGACTTTTTAACATCCGAAAGAGTCTATGTGGACATCAGGTAGCTTTTAGACCTTCTGGGGACCCTCTGAGCAGAAAAAAAGTTCAAAAGCTCCCATATGGACCACTGTCTGGAGGTCCTGACTTGACTTTTTAACATCAAAAAGAGTCTAGGAGGACATCAGGTAGCTTTTAGACCTTCTGGAGACCCCCTGAGCAGAAAAAAGTTCAAAAGGTCCCATATGGACCAATGTCTGGAGGACCTAACTTGACTTTTTAACATCAAAAAGAGTCGTTGAGGACATCATGTAGCTTTTAGACCTTCTGGGGACCCTCTTATCAGAAAAAAAGTTCAAAAGGTCCCATATGGACCACTGTCTGGAGGACCTGACTTGACTTTTTAACATCATAAAGAGTCTATGAGGACATCATGTAGCTTTTAGACCATCTGGGGACACTCTTATCAGAAAATAAGTTCAAAAGGTCCCATATGGACCACTGTCTGGAGGTCCTGACTTGACTTTTTAACATCAAAAAGAGTCTATGAGGACATCATGTAGCTTTTAGACCTTCTGGGGACCCTCTGAGGAGAAAAAAAGTTCAAAAGGTCCCATATGGACCACTGTCTGGAGGTCCTGACTTGACTTTTTAACATCAGAAAGAGTCTATGAGGACATCATGTAGCTTTTAGACCTTCTGGGGACCCTCTGAGGAGAAAAAAAGTTCAAAAGGTCCCATATGGACCACTGTCTGGAGGTCCTGACTTGACTTTTTAACATCAGAAAGAGTCTATGAGGACATCAGGTAGCTTTTAGACCTTCTGGGGACCCTCTGAGGAGAAAAAAAGTTCAAAAGGTCCCATATGGACTACTGTCTGGAGGACCTGACTTGACTTTTTAACATCAGAAAGAGTCTATGAGAACATCATGTAGCTTTTAGACCTTCTGGGGATCCTCTGAGGAGAAAAAAAGTTCAAAAGGTCCCATATGGACCACTGTCTGGAGGACCTGACTTGACTTTTTAACATTAGAAAGAGTCTATGAGGACATCATGTAGCTTTTAGACCTTCTGGGGACCCTCTGAGGAGAAAAAAAGTTCAAAAGGTCCCATATGGACCACTGTCTGGAGGTCCTGACTTGACTTTTTAACATCCGAAAGAGTCTATGTGGACATCAGGTAGCTTTTAGACCTTCTGGGGACCCTCTGAGCAGAAAAAAAGTTCAAAAGGTCCCATATGGACCACTGTCTGGAGGTCCTGACTTGACTTTTTAACATCAAAAAGAGTCTAGGAGGACATCAGGTAGCTTTTAGACCTTCTGGAGACCCCCTGAGCAGAAAAAAGTTCAAAAGGTCCCATATGGACCAATGTGTGGAGGACCTAACTTGACTTTTTAACATCAAAAAGAGTCGTTGAGGACATCATGTAGCTTTTAGACCTTCTGGGGACCCTCTTATCAGAAAAAAAGTTCAAAAGGTCCCATATGGACCACTGTCTGGAGGACCTGACTTGACTTTTTAACATCATAAAGAATCTATGAGGACATCATGTAGCTTTTAGACCATCTGGGGACACTCTTATCAGAAAATAAGTTCAAAAGGTCCCATATGGACCACTGTCTGGAGGTCCTGACTTGACTTTTTAACATCAAAAAGAGTCTATGAGGACATCATGTAGCTTTTAGACCTTCTGGGGACCCTCTGAGGAGAAAAAAAGTTCAAAAGGTCCCATATGGACCACTGTCTGGAGGTCCTGACTTGACTTTTTAACATCAGAAAGAGTCTATGAGGACATCATGTAGCTTTTAGGCCTTCTGGGGACCCTCTGAGTAGAAAAAAAGTTCAAAAGGTCCCATATGGACCACTGTCTGGAGGACCTGACTTGACTTTTTAACATCAGAAAGAGTCTATGAGGACATCAGGTAGCTTTTAGACCTTCTGGGGACCCTCTGAGGAGAAAAAAAGTTCAAAAGGTCCCATATGGACTACTGTCTGGAGGACCTGACTTGACTTTTTAACATCAGAAAGAGTCTATGAGAACATCATGTAGCTTTTAGACCTTCTGGGGACCCTCTTATCAGAAAAAAGTTCAAAAGGTCCCATATGGACCAATGTCTGGAGGACCTGACTTGACTTTTTAACATCAAAAAGAGTCTATGAGGACATCATGTAGCTTTTAGACCTTCTGGGGATCCTCTGAGCAGAAAAAAAGTTCAAAAGGTCCCATATGGACCACTGTTTGGAGGACCTGACTTGACTTTTTAACATCAGAAAGAGTCTATGAGGACATCAGGTAGCTTTTAGACCTTCTGGGGACCCTCTGAGCAGAAAAAAAGTTCAAAATGTCCCATATGGACCACTGTCTGGAGGTCCTGACTTGACTTTTTAACATCAGAAAGAGACTTTGTGGACATCAGGTAGCTTTTAGACCTTCTGGGGACCCTCTGAGCAGAAAAAAAGTTCAAAATGTCCAATATGGACCACTGTCTGGAGATCCTGACTTGACTTTTTAACATCAGAAAGAGTCTATGAGGACATCATGTAGCTTTTAGACCTTCTGGGGACCCTCTGAGCAAAAAAAAAGTTCAAAAGGTCCCATATGGACCACTGTGTGGAGGTCCTGACTTGACTTTTTAACATCAGAAAGTGTCTATGTGGACATCAGGTAGCTTTTAGACCTTCTGGGGACCCTCTGAGCAGAAAAAAAGTTCAAAAGGTCCCATATGGACCACTGTCTGGAGGTCCTGACTTGACTTTTTAACATCAAAAAGAGTCTAGGAGGACATCAGGTAGCTTTTAGACCTTCTGGAGACCCCCTGAGCAGAAAAAAGTTCAAAAGGTCCCATATGGACCACTGTCTGGAGGACTTGACTTGACTTTTTAACATCAAAAAGAATCTATGAGGACATCATGTAGCTTTTAGACCTTCTGGGGACCCTCTGAGAAGAAAAAAAGTTCAAAAGGTCCCATATGGACCACTGTCTGGAGGACCTGACTTGACTTTTTAACATTAGAAAGAGTCTATGAGGACATCATGTAGCTTTTAGACCTTCTGGGGACTCTCTGAGGAGAAAAAAAGTTCAAAAGGTCCCATATGGACCACTGTCTGGAGGTCCTGACTTGACTTTTTAACATCCGAAAGAGTCTATGTGGACATCAGGTAGCTTTTAGACCTTCTGGCGACCCTCTGAGCAGAAAAAAAGTTCAAAAGCTCCCATATGGACCACTGTCTGGAGGTCATGACTTGACTTTTTAACATCAAAAAGAGTCTAGGAGGACATCAGGTAGCTTTTAGACCTTCTGGAGACCCCCTGAGCAGAAAAAAGTTCAAAAGGTCCCATATGGACCAATGTCTGGAGGACCTAACTTGACTTTTTAACATCAAAAAGAGTCGTTGAGGACATCATGTAGCTTTTAGACCTTCTGGGGAGCCTCTTATCAGAAAAAAAGTTCAAAAGGTCCCATATGGACCACTGTCTGGAGGACCTGACTTGACTTTTTAACATCATAAAGAGTCTATGAGGACATCATGTAGCTTTTAGACCATCTGGGGACACTATTATCAGAAAATAAGTTCAAAAGGTCCCATATGGACCACTGTCTGGAGGTCCTGACTTGACTTTTTAACATCAAAAAGAGTCTATGAGGACATCATGTAGCTTTTAGACCTTCTGGGGACCCTCTGAGGAGAAAAAAAGTTCAAAAGGTCCCATATGGACCACTGTCTGGAGGTCCTGACTTGACTTTTTAACATCAGAAAGAGTCTATGAGGACATCATGTAGCTTTTAGACCTTCTGGGGACCCTCTGAGGAGAAAAAAAGTTCAAAAGGTCCCATATGGACCACTGTCTGGAGGTCCTGACTTGACTTTTTAACATCAGAAAGAGTCTATGAGGACATCAGGTAGCTTTTAGACCTTCTGGGGACCCTCTGAGGAGAAAAAAAGTTCAAAAGGTCCCATATGGACTACTGTCTGGAGGACCTGACTTGACTTTTTAACATCAGAAAGAGTCTATGAGAACATCATGTAGCTTTTAGACCTTCTGGGGACCCTCTTATCAGAAAAAAGTTCAAAAGGTCCCATATGGACCAATGTCTGGAGGACCTGACTTGACTTTTTAACATCAAAAAGAGTCTATGAGGACATCATGTAGCTTTTAGACCTTCTGGGGATCCTCTGAGCAGAAAAAAAGTTCAAAAGGTCCCATATGGACCACTGTTTGGAGGACCTGACTTGACTTTTTAACATCAGAAAGAGTCTATGAGGACATCAGGTAGCTTTTAGACCTTCTGGGGACCCTCTGAGCAAAAAAAAAGTTCAAAAGGTCCCATATGGACCACTGTCTGGAGGTCCTGACTTGACTTTTGAACATCAGAAAGAGTCTATGAGGACATCATGTAGCTTTTAGACCTTCTGGGGACCCTCTGAGAAGAAAAAAGTTCTAAAGGTCCCATATGGACCACTGTCTGGTGGACCTGACTTGACTTTTTAACATCAGAAAGAGTCTATGAGGACATCATGTAGCTTTTAGACCTTCTGGGGACCCTCTGAGGAGAAAAAAAGTTCAAAAGGTCCCATATGGACTACTGTCTGGAGGTCCTGAATTGACTTTTTAACATCAGAAAGAGTCTATGAGAACATCATGTAGCTTTTAGACCTTCTGGGGACCCACTGAGGAGAAAAAAAGTTCAAAAGGTCCCATATGGACTACTGTCTGGAGGTCCTGACTTGACTTTTTAACATCAGAAAGAGTCTATGAGGACATCATGTAGCTTTTAGACCTTCTGGGGACCCTCTGAGCAGAAAAAAAGTTCAAAAGGTCCCATATGGACCACTGTCTGGAGGACCTGACTTGTCTTTTTAACATCAGAAAGAGTCTATGAGGACATCATGTAAATTTTAGACCTTCTGGGGACCCTCTGAGCAGAAAAAAGTTCAAAAGGTCCCATATGGACCACTGTCTGGAGGTCCTGACTTGGCTTTTTAACATCAGAAAGAGTCTATGAGGACATCATGTAGCTTTTAGACCTTCTGGGGACCCTCTGAGGAGAAAAAAAGTTCAAAAAAGGTCCCATATGGACCACTGTCTGGAGGACCTGACGACTTTTTAACATCAGAAAGAGTCTTTGAGGACATCGTGTAGCTTTTAGACCTTCTGGGGACCCTCTGAGGAGAAAAAAAGTTCAAAAGGTCCCATATGGACCACTGTCTGGAGGTCCTGACTTGACTTTTTAACATCAAAAAGAGTCTATGAGGACATCGTGTAGCTTTTAGACCTTCTGGGGACCCTCTGAGGAGAAAAAAAGTTCAAAAGATCCCATATGGACCACTGTCTGGAGGTCCTGACTTGACTTTTCAACATCAGAAAGAGTCTATGAGGATATCATTTAGCTTTTAGACCTTCTGGGGACCCTCTTATCAGAAAAAAAGTTCAAAAGGTCCCATATGGACCACTGTCTGGAGGTCCTGACTTGACTTTTTAACATCAAAAAGAGTCTCTGAGGACATCATGTAGCTTTTAGACCTTCTGGGGACCCTCTGAGCAGAAAAAAGTTCAAAAGGTCCCATATGGACCACTCTCTGGAGGTCCTGACTTGACTTTTTAACATCAAAAAGAGTCTATGAGGACATCATGTAGCTTTTAGACCTTCTGGGGACCCTCTGAGGAGAAAAAAAGTTCAAAAGGTCCCATATGGACCACTGTCTGGAGGTCCTGACTTGACTTTTTAACATCAGAAAGAGTCTATGAGGACATCATGTAGCTTTTAGACCTTCTGGGGACCCTCTGAGGAGAAAAAAAGTTTGAAAGGTCCCATATGGCCCACTGTCTGGAGGACCTGACTTAACTTTTTAACATCAGAAAGAGTCTATGAGAACATCATGTAGCTTTTAGACCTTCTGGGGACCGTCTTATCAGAAAAAAGTTCAAAAGGTCCCATATGGACCAATGTCTGGAGGACCTGACTTGACTTTTTAACATCAAAAAGAGTCTATGAGGACATCATGTAGCTTTTAGACCTTCTGGGGACTCTCTGAGGAGAAAAAAAGTTCAAAAGGTCCCATATGGACCACTGTCTGGAGGTCCTGACTTGACTTTTTAACATCCGAAAGAGTCTATGTGGACATCAGGTAGCTTTTAGACCTTCTGGCGACCCTCTGAGCAGAAAAAAAGTTCAAAAGCTCCCATATGGACCACTGTCTGGAGGTCATGACTTGACTTTTTAACATCAAAAAGAGTCTAGGAGGACATCAGGTAGCTTTTAGACCTTCTGGAGACCCCCTGAGCAGAAAAAAGTTCAAAAGGTCCCATATGGACCAATGTCTGGAGGACCTAACTTGACTTTTTAACATCAAAAAGAGTCGTTGAGGACATCATGTAGCTTTTAGACCTTCTGGGGAGCCTCTTATCAGAAAAAAAGTTCAAAAGGTCCCATATGGACCACTGTCTGGAGGACCTGACTTGACTTTTTAACATCATAAAGAGTCTATGAGGACATCATGTAGCTTTTAGACCATCTGGGGACACTATTATCAGAAAATAAGTTCAAAAGGTCCCATATGGACCACTGTCTGGAGGTCCTGACTTGACTTTTTAACATCAAAAAGAGTCTATGAGGACATCATGTAGCTTTTAGACCTTCTGGGGACCCTCTGAGGAGAAAAAAAGTTCAAAAGGTCCCATATGGACCACTGTCTGGAGGTCCTGACTTGACTTTTTAACATCAGAAAGAGTCTATGAGGACATCATGTAGCTTTTAGACCTTCTGGGGACCCTCTGAGGAGAAAAAAAGTTCAAAAGGTCCCATATGGACCACTGTCTGGAGGTCCTGACTTGACTTTTTAACATCAGAAAGAGTCTATGAGGACATCAGGTAGCTTTTAGACCTTCTGGGGACCCTCTGAGGAGAAAAAAAGTTCAAAAGGTCCCATATGGACTACTGTCTGGAGGACCTGACTTGACTTTTTAACATCAGAAAGAGTCTATGAGAACATCATGTAGCTTTTAGACCTTCTGGGGACCCTCTTATCAGAAAAAAGTTCAAAAGGTCCCATATGGACCAATGTCTGGAGGACCTGACTTGACTTTTTAACATCAAAAAGAGTCTATGAGGACATCATGTAGCTTTTAGACCTTCTGGGGATCCTCTGAGCAGAAAAAAAGTTCAAAAGGTCCCATATGGACCACTGTTTGGAGGACCTGACTTGACTTTTTAACATCAGAAAGAGTCTATGAGGACATCAGGTAGCTTTTAGACCTTCTGGGGACCCTCTGAGCAAAAAAAAAGTTCAAAAGGTCCCATATGGACCACTGTCTGGAGGTCCTGACTTGACTTTTTAACATCAGAAAGAGTCTATGAGGACATCATGTAGCTTTTAGACCTTCTGGGGACCCTCTGAGAAGAAAAAAGTTCTAAAGGTCCCATATGGACCACTGTCTGGTGGACCTGACTTGACTTTTTAACATCAGAAAGAGTCTATGAGGACATCATGTAGCTTTTAGACCTTCTGGGGACCCTCTGAGGAGAAAAAAAGTTCAAAAGGTCCCATATGGACTACTGTCTGGAGGTCCTGAATTGACTTTTTAACATCAGAAAGAGTCTATGAGAACATCATGTAGCTTTTAGACCTTCTGGGGACCCACTGAGGAGAAAAAAAGTTCAAAAGGTCCCATATGGACTACTGTCTGGAGGTCCTGACTTGACTTTTTAACATCAGAAAGAGTCTATGAGGACATCATGTAGCTTTTAGACCTTCTGGGGACCCTCTGAGCAGAAAAAAAGTTCAAAAGGTCCCATATGGACCACTGTCTGGAGGACCTGACTTGTCTTTTTAACATCAGAAAGAGTCGATGAGGACATCATGTAAATTTTAGACCTTCTGGGGACCCTCTGAGCAGAAAAAAGTTCAAAAGGTCCCATATGGACCACTGTCTGGAGGTCCTGACTTGGCTTTTTAACATCAGAAAGAGTCTATGAGGACATCATGTAGCTTTTAGACCTTCTGGGGACCCTCTGAGGAGAAAAAAAGTTCAAAAAAGGTCCCATATGGACCACTGTCTGGAGGACCTGACGACTTTTTAACATCAGAAAGAGTCTTTGAGGACATTGTGTAGCTTTTAGACCTTCTGGGGACCCTCTGAGGAGAAAAAAAGTTCAAAAGGTCCCATATGGACCACTGTCTGGAGGTCCTGACTTGACTTTTTAACATCAAAAAGAGTCTATGAGGACATCGTGTAGCTTTTAGACCTTCTGGGGACCCTCTGAGGAGAAAAAAAGTTCAAAAGATCCCATATGGACCACTGTCTGGAGGTCCTGACTTGACTTTTCAACATCAGAAAGAGTCTATGAGGATATCATTTAGCTTTTAGACCTTCTGGGGACCCTCTTATCAGAAAAAAAGTTCAAAAGGTCCCATATGGACCACTGTCTGGAGGTCCTGACTTGACTTTTTAACATCAAAAAGAGTCTATGAGGACATCATGTAGCTTTTAGACCTTCTGGGGACCCTCTGAGCAGAAAAAAGTTCAAAAGGTCCCATATGGACCACTCTCTGGAGGTCCTGACTTGACTTTTTAACATCAAAAAGAGTCTATGAGGACATCATGTAGCTTTTAGACCTTCTGGGGACCCTCTGAGGAGAAAAAAAGTTCAAAAGGTCCCATATGGACCACTGTCTGGAGGTCCTGACTTGACTTTTTAACATCAGAAAGAGTCTATGAGGACATCATGTAGCTTTTAGACCTTCTGGGGACCCTCTGAGGAGAAAAAAAGTTTGAAAGGTCCCATATGGCCCACTGTCTGGAGGACCTGACTTGACTTTTTAACATCAGAAAGAGTCTATGAGAACATCATGTAGCTTTTAGACCTTCTGGGGACCGTCTTATCAGAAAAAAGTTCAAAAGGTCCCATATGGACCAATGTCTGGAGGACCTGACTTGACTTTTTAACATCAGAAAGAGTCTATGAGGACATCAGGTAGCTTTTAGACCTTCTGGGGACCCTCTGAGGAGAAAAAAAGTTCAAAAGATCCCATATGGACTACTGTCTGGAGGTCCTGACTTGACTTTTTAACATCAGAAAGAGTCTATGTGGACATCAGGTAGCTTTTAGACCTTCTGGGGACCCTCTGAGCAGAAAAAAAGTTCAAAAGGTCCCATATGGACCACTGTCTGGAGGTCCTGACTTGACTTTTTAACATCAAAAAGAGTCTAGGAGGACATCAGGTAGCTTTTAGACCTTCTGGAGACCCCCTGAGCAGAAAAAAAGTTCAAAAGGTCGCTTGTGCAATGTAATGAAACGCATTAGTGCTTGAATGCATTTTAATGCAACAGAGTGCATATTACTTTTAAATGATAATCTTCCATGCAAAACGCTGTTGCAATGTAATGAAACGCAATAGTTCTTGAATGCATTGCAATGCAAGAGTACATATTACTTTTAAATGTTATTCTTCCATGCAAAACGCTTGTGCAATGCAACAGCACGCTTTTGCAATGTGATGAAACGCATTAGTTCTTAAATGCATTGCAATGCAACAGAGTGCATATTACTTTTAAATGTTATTCTTCCATGCAAAACGCTTGTGCAATGCAACAGCACGCTGTTGCAATGTAATGAAACGCATTAGTTCTTAAATGCATTGCAATGCAACAGAGTGCATATTACTTTTAAATGTTATTCTTCCATGCAAAACGCTTGTGCAATGCAACAGCACGCTGTTGCAATGTAATGAAACGCATTAGTTCTTAAATGCATTGCAATGCAACAGAGTGCATATTACTTTTAAATGTTATTCTTCCATGCAAAACGCTTGTGCAATGCAACAGCACGCTGTTGCAATGTAATGAAACGCATTAGTTCTTAAATGCATTGCAATGCAACAGAGTGCATATTACTTTTAAATGTTATTCTTCCATGCAAAACGCTTGTGCAATGCAACAGCACGCTGTTGCAATGTAATGAACCGCATTAGTTCTTAAATGCATTGCAATGCAACAGAGTGCATATTACTTTTAAATGTTATTCTTCCATGCAAAACGCTTGTGCAATGCAACAGCACGCTGTTGCAATGTAATGAAACGCATTAGTTCTTAAATGCATTGCAATGCAACAGAGTGCATATTACTTTTAAATGTTATTCTTCCATGCAAAACGCTTGTGCAATGCAACAGCACGCTGTTGCAATAGAATGAATAGCATTAGTTCTTGAATGCATTTGCAATGCAACAAAGTGCATACTACTTTTAAAGTGCATATTGCTTATAGGTCATTCTTCGATGCTTTTTGTTGGTATTCTTCGTTACGCTTGATCGTATGTACAATGCAATGCAACAGCAGATTGCATTGCAGATCTCTTAATGCACTACGGAATGAGTTAGTTCTTGAACGCATTGCAATGCAAAAAAAGTGCATATCGCTTATATGTCATTCTAACGCTTTATCATATGTAAAATGCAACAGCAGTTTTTTTAAGCGTTAGTTTTTTTCATTGCACAAAAGAATAAGTTAGTCATTTTATGTAATTGAATGAAACAACAAAACGTTTTTAAAACAGCAGATTGCGTTGCCCATCTCTTTAATGCACTACAAAAAGAGTTAGTTCTTGAGTGCATTGCAAAAAAAGTGCATATTGCTTATGCACAACGCTTTAACTTATGTGCAATGCAATTCAATCTCTTCAATGCACTACTGAATGAGTTAGTTATTGAATGCTTTGCAATGCAAAAAAGTGCATATCGCTTATATGTTATTCTACTGCTTTATCATATGTGCAATGCAAAAGCAGTTTTTAAGCGTTATTTATTTTCATTGCACAAAAGAATAAGTTAGTCCTTTTATGCAATGGAATGAAACAATAAAAATGTTATTAAAACAACAGATTGCATTGCCCATCTCTTTAATGCACTACAAAATGAGTTAGTTCTTGAATGCATTGCAATTCAACAATGCCTTTTGACTTTTTAACATCAGAAAGAGTCTATAAGGACATCATGTAGCTTTTAGACCTTCTGGGGACCCTCTGACCAGAAAAAAAGTTCAAAAGGTCCCATATGGACAACTGTCTGGGGGACTTGACTTGACTTGCTTTTCAACATCAGAAAGAGTCTGTAAGGACATCATGTAGCTTTTAGAGAAAAAAGTTTAAAAGGTCCCATATGGACCACTGTCTGGAGGTCCTGACTTAACTTTTAAACATCAGAAAGAGTCTATGAGGACATCATGTAGCTTTTAGACCTTCTTGGGACCCTCTGAGCAGAAAAAAAGTTCAAAAGGTCCCATATGGACCACTGTCTGGAGGTCCTGACTTGACTATTTAACATCAGAAAGAGTCTATGAGGACATCAGGTAGCTTTTAGACCTTCTGGGGACCCTCTGAGGAGAAAAAAAGTTCAAAAGGTCCCATATGGACCACTGTCTGGAGGTCCTGACTTGACTTTTTAACATCAGAAAGAGTCTATGAGGACATCAGGTAGCTTTTAGACCTTCTGGGGACCCTCTGAGGAGAAAAAAAGTTCAAAAGGTCCCATATGGACTACTGTCTGGAGGACCTGACTTGACTTTTTAACATCAGAAAGAGTCTATGAGAACATCATGTAGCTTTTAGACCTTCTGGGGACCCTCTTATCAGAAAAAAGTTCAAAAGGTCCCATATGGACCAATGTCTGGAGGACCTGACTTGACTTTTTAACATCAAAAAGAGTCTATGAGGACATCATGTAGCTTTTAGACCTTCTGGGGATCCTCTGAGCAGAAAAAAAGTTCAAAAGGTCCCATATGGACCACTGTTTGGAGGACCTGACTTGACTTTTTAACATCAGAAAGAGTCTATGAGGACATCATGTAGCTTTTAGACCTTCTGGGGACCCTCTGAGAAAAAAAAAAGTTCAAAAGGTCCCATATGGACCACTGTCTGGAGGACCTGACTTGACTTTTTAACATCAGAAAGAGTCTATGAGCACATCATGTAGCTTTTAGACCTCCTGGGGACCCTCTTATCAGACAAAAAGTTCAAAAGGTCACATATGGACCACTGTCTGGAGGTCCTGACTTGACTTTTTAACATCAGAAAGAGTCTATGAGGACATCATGTAGCTTTTAGACCTTCTGGGGACCCTCTGAGAAGAAAAAAGTTCTAAAGGTCCCTTATGGACCACTGTCTGGAGGACCTGACTTGACTTTTTAACATCAGAAAGAGTCTATGAGGACATCATGTAGCTTTTAGACCTTCTGGGGACCCTCTGAGGAGAAAAAAAGTTCAAAAGGTCCCATATGGACTACTGTCTGGAGGTCCTGAATTGACTTTTTAACATCAGAAAGAGTCTATGAGGACATCATGTAGCTTTTAGACCTTCTGGGGATCCTCTGAGGAGAAAAAAAGTTCAAAAGGTCCCATATGGACCACTGTCTGGAGGACCTGACTTGACTTTTTAACATTAGAAAGAGTCTATGAGGACATCATGTAGCTTTTAGACCTTCTGGGGACCCTCTGAGCAGAAAAAAAGTTCAAAATGTCCCATATGGACCACTGTCTGGAGGTCCTGACTTGACTTTTTAACATCAGAAAGAGACTTTGTGGACATCAGGTAGCTTTTAGACCTTCTGGGGACCCTCTGAGCAGAAAAAAAGTTCAAAATGTCCAATATGGACCACTGTCTGGAGATCCTGACTTGACTTTTTAACATCAGAAAGAGTCTATGAGGACATCATGTAGCTTTTAGACCTTCTGGGGACCCTCTGAGCAAAAACAAAGTTCAAAAGGTCCCATATGGACCACTGTGTGGAGGTCCTGACTTGACTTTTTAACATCAGAAAGTGTCTATGTGGACATCAGGTAGCTTTTAGACCTTCTGGGGACCCTCTGAGCAGAAAAAAAGTTCAAAAGGTCCCATATGGACCACTGTCTGGAGGTCCTGACTTGACTTTTTAACATCAAAAAGAGTCTAGGAGGACATCAGGTAGCTTTTAGACCTTCTGGAGACCCCCTGAGCAGAAAAAAGTTCAAAAGGTCCCATATGGACCACTGTCTGGAGGACTTGACTTGACTTTTTAACATCAAAAAGAATCTATGAGGACATCATGTAGCTTTTAGACCTTCTGGGGACCCTCTGAGAAGAAAAAAAGTTCAAAAGGTCCCATATGGACCACTGTCTGGAGGACCTGACTTGACTTTTTAACATCATAAAGAGTCTATGAGGACATCATGTAGCTTTTAGACCATCTGGGGACACTCTTATCAGAAAATAGGTTCAAAAGGTCCCATATGGACCACTGTCTGGAGGTCCTGACTTGACTTTTTAACATCAAAAAGAGTCTATGAGGACATCATGTAGCTTTTAGACCTTCTGGGGACCCTCTGAGGAGAAAAAAAGTTCAAAAGGTCCCATATGGACCACTGTCTGGAGGTCCTGACTTGACTTTTTAACATCAGAAAGAGTCTATGAGGACATCATGTAGCTTTTAGACCTTCTGGGGACCCTCTGAGGAGAAAAAAAGTTCAAAAGGTCCCATATGGACCACTGTCTGGAGGTCCTGACTTGACTTTTTAACATCAGAAAGAGTCTATGAGGACATCAGGTAGCTTTTAGACCTTCTGGGGACCCTCTGAGGAGAAAAAAAGTTCAAAAGGTCCCATATGGACTACTGTCTGGAGGACCTGACTTGACTTTTTAACATCAGAAAGAGTCTATGAGAACATCATGTAGCTTTTAGACCTTCTGGGGACCCTCTTATCAGAAAAAAGTTCAAAAGGTCCCATATGGACCAATGTCTGGAGGACCTGACTTGACTTTTTAACATCAAAAAGAGTCTATGAGGACATCATGTAGCTTTTAGACCTTCTGGGGATCCTCTGAGCAGAAAAAAAGTTCAAAAGGTCCCATATGGACCACTGTTTGGAGGACCTGACTTGACTTTTTAACATCAGAAAGAGTCTATGAGGACATCAGGTAGCTTTTAGACCTTCTGGGGACCCTCTGAGCAAAAAAAAAGTTGAAAAAGGTCCCATATGGACCACTGTCTGGAGGTCCTGACTTGACTTTTTAACATCAGAAAGAGTCTATGAGGACATCATGTAGCTTTTAGACCTTCTGGGGATCCTCTGAGGAGAAAAAAAGTTCAAAAGGTCCCATATGGACCACTGTCTGGAGGACCTGACTTGACTTTTTAACATCAGAAAGAGTCTATGAGGACATCATGTAGCTTTTAGACCTTCTGGGGACCCTCTGAGCAGAAAAAAAGTTCAAAATGTCCCATATGGACCACTGTCTGGAGGTCCTGACCTGACTTTTTAACATCAGAAAGAGACTTTGTGGACATCAGGTAGCTTTTAGACCTTCTGGGGACCCTCTGAGCAGAAAAAAAGTTCAAAATGTCCAATATGGACCACTGTCTGGAGATCCTGACTTGACTTTTTAACATCAGAAAGAGTCTATGAGGACATCATGTAGCTTTTAGACCTTCTGGGGACCCTCTGAGCAAAAAAAAAGTTCAAAAGGTCCCATATGGACCACTGTGTGGAGGTCCTGACTTGACTTTTTAACATCAGAAAGTGTCTATGTGGACATCAGGTAGCTTTTAGACCTTCTGGGGACCCTCTGAGCAGAAAAAAAGTTCAAAAGGTCCCATATGGACCACTGTCTGGAGGTCATGACTTGACTTTTTAACATCAAAAAGAGTCTAGGAGGACATCAGGTAGCTTTTAGACCTTCTGGAGACCCCCTGAGCAGAAAAAAGTTCAAAAGGTCCCATATGGACCACTGTCTGGAGGACTTGACTTGACTTTTTAACATCAAAAAGAATCTATGAGGACATCATGTAGCTTTTAGACCTTCTGGGGACCCTCTGAGAAGAAAAAAAGTTCAAAAGGTCCCATATGGACCACTGTCTGGAGGACCTGACTTGACTTTTTAACATTAGAAAGAGTCTATGAGGACATCATGTAGCTTTTAGACCTTCTGGGGACCCTCTGAGGAGAAAAAAAGTTCAAAAGGTCCCATATGGACCACTGTCTGGAGGTCCTGACTTGACTTTTTAACATCAGAAAGAGTCGTTGAGGACATCATGTAGCTTTTAGACCTTCTGGGGACCCTCTTATCAGAAAAAAAGTTCAAAAGGTCCCATATGGACCACTGTCTGGAGGACCTGACTTGACTTTTTAACATCATAAAGAGTCTATGAGGACATCATGTAGCTTTTAGACCATCTGGGGACACTCTTATCAGAAAATAAGTTCAAAAGGTCCCATATGGACCACTGTCTGGAGGTCCTGACTTGACTTTTTAACATCAAAAAGAGTCTATGAGGACATCATGTAGCTTTTAGACCTTCTGGGGACCCTCTGAGGAGAAAAAAAGTTCAAAAGGTCCCATATGGACCACTGTCTGGAGGTCCTGACTTGACTTTCTAACATCAGAAAGAGTCTATGAGGACATCATGTAGCTTTTAGACCTTCTGGGGACCCTCTGAGGAGAAAAAAAGTTCAAAAGGTCCCATATGGACCACTGTCTGGAGGTCCTGACTTGACTTTTTAACATCAGAAAGAGTCTATGAGGACATCAGGTAGCTTTTAGACCTTCTGGGGACCCTCTGAGGAGAAAAAAAGTTCAAAAGGTCCCATATGGACTACTGTCTGGAGGACCTGACTTGACTTTTTAACATCAGAAAGAGTCTATGAGAACATCATGTAGCTTTTAGACCTTCTGGGGATCCTCTGAGGAGAAAAAAAGTTCAAAAGGTCCCATATGGACCACTGTCTGGAGGACCTGACTTGACTTTTTAACATTAGAAAGAGTCTATGAGGACATCATGTAGCTTTTAGACCTTCTGGGGACCCTCTGAGGAGAAAAAAAGTTCAAAAGGTCCCATATGGACCACTGTCTGGAGGTCCTGACTTGACTTTTTAACATCCGAAAGAGTCTATGCTGACATCAGGTAGCTTTTAGACCTTCTGGGGACCCTCTGAGCAGAAAAAAAGTTCAAAAGGTCCCATATGGACCACTGTCTGGAGGTCCTGACTTGACTTTTTAACATCAAAAAGAGTCTAGGAGGACATCAGGTAGCTTTTAGACCTTCTGGAGACCCCCTGAGCAGAAAAAAGTTCAAAAGGTCCCATATGGACCAATGTGTGGAGGACCTAACTTGACTTTTTAACATCAAAAAGAGTCGTTGAGGACATCATGTAGCTTTTAGACCTTCTGGGGACCCTCTTATCAGAAAAAAAGTTCAAAAGGTCCCATATGGACCACTGTCTGGAGGACCTGACTTGACTTTTTAACATCATAAAGAATCTATGAGGACATCATGTAGCTTTTAGACCATCTGGGGACACTCTTATCAGAAAATAAGTTCAAAAGGTCCCATATGGACCACTGTCTGGAGGTCCTGACTTGACTTTTTAACATCAAAAAGAGCTTATGAGGACATCATGTAGCTTTTAGACCTTCTGGGGACCCTCTGAGGAGAAAAAAAGTTCAAAAGGTCCCATATGGACCACTGTCTGGAGGTCCTGACTTGACTTTTTAACATCAGAAAGAGTCTATGAGGACATCATGTAGCTTTTAGGCCTTCTGGGGACCCTCTGAGTAGAAAAAAAGTTCAAAAGGTCCCATATGGACCACTGTCTGGAGGACCTGACTTGACTTTTTAACATCAGAAAGAGTCTATGAGGACATCAGGTAGCTTTTAGACCTTCTGGGGACCCTCTGAGGAGAAAAAAAGTTCAAAAGGTCCCATATGGACTACTGTCTGGAGGACCTGACTTGACTTTTTAACATCAGAAAGAGTCTATGAGAACATCATGTAGCTTTTAGACCTTCTGGGGACCCTCTTATCAGAAAAAAGTTCAAAAGGTCCCATATGGACCAATGTCTGGAGGACCTGACTTGACTTTTTAACATCAAAAAGAGTCTATGAGGACATCATGTAGCTTTTAGACCTTCTGGGGATCCTCTGAGCAGAAAAAAAGTTCAAAAGGTCCCATATGGACCACTGTTTGGAGGACCTGACTTGACTTTTTAACATCAGAAAGAGTCTATGAGGACATCAGGTAGCTTTTAGACCTTCTGGGGACCCTCTGAGCAAAAAAAAAGTTCAAAAGGTCCCATATGGACCACTGTCTGGAGGTCCTGACTTGACTTTTTAACATCAGAAAGAGTCTATGAGGACATCATGTAGCTTTTAGACCTTCTGGGGATCCTCTGAGGAGAAAAAAAGTTCAAAAGGTCCCATATGGACCACTGTCTGGAGGACCTGACTTGACTTTTTAACATTAGAAAGAGTCTATGAGGACATCATGTAGCTTTTAGACCTTCTGGGGACCCTCTGAGCAGAAAAAAAGTTCAAAATGTCCCATATGGACCACTGTCTGGAGGTCCTGACTTGACTTTTTAACATCAGAAAGAGACTTTGTGGACATCAGGTAGCTTTTAGACCTTCTGGGGACCCTCTGAGCAGAAAAAAAGTTCAAAATGTCCAATATGGACCACTGTCTGGAGATCCTGACTTGACTTTTTAACATCAGAAAGAGTCTATGAGGACATCATGTAGCTTTTAGACCTTCTGGGGACCCTCTGAGCAAAAAAAAAGTTCAAAAGGTCCCATATGGACCACTGTGAGGAGGTCCTGACTTGACTTTTTAACATCAGAAAGTGTCTATGTGGACATCAGGTAGCTTTTAGACCTTCTGGGGACCCTCTGAGCAGAAAAAAAGTTCAAAAGGTCCCATATGGACCACTGTCTGGAGGTCCTGACTTGACTTTTTAACATCAAAAAGAGTCTAGGAGGACATCAGGTAGCTTTTAGACCTTCTGGAGACCCCCTGAGCAGAAAAAAGTTCAAAAGGTCCCATATGGACCACTGTCTGGAGGACTTGACTTGACTTTTTAACATCAAAAAGAATCTATGAGGACATCATGTAGCTTTTAGACCTTCTGGGGACCCTCTGAGAAGAAAAAAAGTTCAAAAGGTCCCATATGGACCACTGTCTGGAGGACCTGACTTGACTTTTTTAACATTAGAAAGAGTCTATGAGGACATCATGTAGCTTTTAGACCTTCTGGGGACTCTCTGAGGAGAAAAAAAGTTCAAAAGGTCCCATATGGACCACTGTCTGGAGGTCCTGACTTTACTTTTTAACATCCGAAAGAGTCTATGTGGACATCAGGTAGCTTTTAGACCTTCTGGCGACCCTCTGAGCAGAAAAAAAGTTCAAAAGCTCCCATATGGACCACTGTCTGGAGGTCATGACTTGACTTTTTAACATCAAAAAGAGTCTAGGAGGACATCAGGTAGCTTTTAGACCTTCTGGAGACCCCCTGAGCAGAAAAAAGTTCAAAAGGTCCCATATGGACCAATGTCTGGAGGACCTAACTTGACTTTTTAACATCAAAAAGAGTCGTTGAGGACATCATGTAGCTTTTAGACCTTCTGGGGAGCCTCTTATCAGAAAAAAAGTTCAAAAGGTCCCATATGGACCACTGTGTGGAGGACCTGACTTGACTTTTTAACATCATAAAGAGTCTATGAGGACATCATGTAGCTTTTAGACCATCTGGGGACACTATTATCAGAAAATAAGTTCAAAAGGTCCCATATGGACCACTGTCTGGAGGTCCTGATTTGACTTTTTAACATCAAAAAGAGTCTATGAGGACATCATGTAGCTTTTAGACCTTCTGGGGATCCTCTGAGGAGAAAAAAAGTTCAAAAGGTCCCATATGGACCACTGTCTGGAGGTCCTGACTTGACTTTTTAACATCAGAAAGAGTCTATGAGGACATCATGTAGCTTTTAGACCTTCTGGGGACCCTCTGAGGAGAAAAAAAGTTCAAAAGGTCCCATATGGACCACTGTCTGGAGGTCCTGACTTGACTTTTTAACATCAGAAAGAGTCTATGAGGACATCAGGTAGCTTTTAGACCTTCTGGGGACCCTCTGAGGAGAAAAAAAGTTCAAAAGGTCCCATATGGACTACTGTCTGGAGGACCTGACTTGACTTTTTAACATCAGAAAGAGTCTATGAGAACATCATGTAGCTTTTAGACCTTCTGGGGACCCTCTTATCAGAAAAAAGTTCAAAAGGTCCCATATGGACCAATGTCTGGAGGACCTGACTTGACTTTTTAACATCAAAAAGAGTCTATGAGGACATCATGTAGCTTTTAGACCTTCTGGGGATCCTCTGAGCAGAAAAAAAGTTCAAAAGGTCCCATATGGACCACTGTTTGGAGGACCTGACTTGACTTTTTAACATCAGAAAGAGTCTATGAGGACATCAGGTAGCTTTTAGACCTTCTGGGGACCCTCTGAGCAAAAAAAAAGTTCAAAAGGTCCCATATGGACCACTGTCTGGAGGTCCTGACTTGACTTTTTAACATCAGAAAGAGTCTATGAGGACATCATGTAGCTTTTAGACCTTCTGGGGACCCTCTGAGAAGAAAAAAGTTCTAAAGGTCCCATATGGACCACTGTCTGGTGGACCTGACTTGACTTTTTAACATCAGAAAGAGTCTATGAGGACATCATGTAGCTTTTAGACCTTCTGGGGACCCTCTGAGGAGAAAAAAAGTTCAAAAGGTCCCATATGGACTACTGTCTGGAGGTCCTGAATTGACTTTTTAACATCAGAAAGAGTCTATGAGAACATCATGTAGCTTTTAGACCTTCTGGGGACCCACTGAGGAGAAAAAAAGTTCAAAAGGTCCCATATGGACTACTGTCTGGAGGTCCTGACTTGACTTTTTAACATCAGAAAGAGTCTATGAGGACATCATGTAGCTTTTAGACCTTCTGGGGACCCTCTGAGCAGAAAAAAAGTTCAAAAGGTCCCATATGGACCACTGTCTGGAGGACCTGACTTGTCTTTTTAACATCAGAAAGAGTCTATGAGGACATCATGTAAATTTTAGACCTTCTGGGGACCCTCTGAGCAGAAAAAAGTTCAAAAGGTCCCATATGGACCACTGTCTGGAGGTCCTGACTTGGCTTTTTAACATCAGAAAGAGTCTATGAGGACATCATGTAGCTTTTAGACCTTCTGGGGACCCTCTGAGGAGAAAAAAAGTTCAAAAAAGGTCCCATATGGACCACTGTCTGGAGGACCTGACGACTTTTTAACATCAGAAAGAGTCTTTGAGGACATCGTGTAGCTTTTAGACCTTCTGGGGACCCTCTGAGGAGAAAAAAAGTTCAAAAGGTCCCATATGGACCACTGTCTGGAGGTCCTGACTTGACTTTTTAACATCAAAAAGAGTCTATGAGGACATCGTGTAGCTTTTAGACCTTCTGGGGACCCTCTGAGGAGAAAAAAAGTTCAAAAGATCCCATATGGACCACTGTCTGGAGGTCCTGACTTGACTTTTCAACATCAGAAAGAGTCTATGAGGATATCATTTAGCTTTTAGACCTTCTGGGGACCCTCTTATCAGAAAAAAAGTTCAAAAGGTCCCATATGGACCACTGTCTGGAGGTCCTGACTTGACTTTTTAACATCAAAAAGAGTCTATGAGGACATCATGTAGCTTTTAGACCTTCTGGGGACCCTCTGAGCAGAAAAAAGTTCAAAAGGTCCCATATGGACCACTCTCTGGAGGTCCTGACTTGACTTTTTAACATCAAAAAGAGTCTATGAGGACATCATGTAGCTTTTAGACCTTCTGGGGACCCTCTGAGGAGAAAAAAAGTTCAAAAGGTCCCATATGGACCACTGTCTGGAGGTCCTGACTTGACTTTTTAACATCAGAAAGAGTCTATGAGGACATCAGGTAGCTTTTAGACCTTCTGGGGACCCTCTGAGGAGAAAAAAAGTTCAAAAGATCCCATATGGACCACTGTCTGGAGGTCCTGACTTGACTTTTTAACATCAGAAAGAGTCTATGAGGACATCAGGTAGCTTTTAGACTTTCTGGGGACCCTCTGAGGAGAAAAAAAGTTCAAAAGATCCCATATGGACTACTGTCTGGAGGTCCTGACTTGACTTTTTAACATCAGAAAGAGTCTATGAGGACATCATGTAGCTTTTAGACCTTCTGGGGACCCTCTGAGGAGAAAAAAAGTTTGAAAGGTCCCATATGGCCCACTGTCTGGAGGACCTGACTTGACTTTTTAACATCAGAAAGAGTCTATGAGAACATCATGTAGCTTTTAGACCTTCTGGGGACCGTCTTATCAGAAAAAAGTTCAAAAGGTCCCATATGGACCAATGTCTGGAGGACCTGACTTGACTTTTTAACATCAAAAAGAGTCTATGAGGACATGTAGCTTTTAGACCTTCTGGGGACCCTCTGAGGATAAAAAAAGTTCAAAAGGTCCCATATGGACCACTGTCTGGAGGTCCTGACTTGACTTTTAAACATCAGAAAGAGTCTATGAGGACATCATGTAGCTTTTAGACCTTCTGGGGACCCTCTGAGCAGAAAAAAAGTTCAAAAGGTCCCATATGGACCACTGTCTGGAGGTCCTGACTTGACTTTTTAACATCAAAAAGAGTCTAGGAGGACATCAGGTAGCTTTTAGACCTTCTGGAGACCCCCTGAGCAGAAAAAAAGTTCAAAAGGTCGCTTGTGCAATGTAATGAAACGCATTAGTGCTTGAATGCATTTTAATGCAACAGAGTGCATATTACTTTTAAATGATAATCTTCCATGCAAAACGCTGTTGCAATGTAATGAAACGCAATAGTTCTTGAATGCATTGCAATGCAAGAGTACATATTACTTTTAAACGTTATTCTTCCATGCAAAACGCGTGTGCAATGCAACAGCACGCTTTTGCAATGTGATGAAACGCATTAGTTCTTAAATGCATTGCAATGCAACAGAGTGCATATTACTTTTAAATGTTATTCTTCCATGCAAAACGCTTGTGCAATGCAACAGCACGCTGTTGCAATGTAATGAAACGCATTAGTTCTTAAATGCATTGCAATGCAACAGAGTGCATATTACTTTTAAATGTTATTCTTCCATGCAAAACGCTTGTGCAATGCAACAGCACGCTGTTGCAATGTAATGAAACGCATTAGTTCTTAAATGCATTGCAATGCAACAGAGTGCATATTACTTTTAAATGTTATTCTTCCATGCAAAACGCTTGTGCAATGCAACAGCACGCTGTTGCAATGTAATGAAACGCATTAGTTCTTAAATGCATTGCAATGCAACAGAGTGCATATTACTTTTAAATGTTATTCTTCCATGCAAAACGCTTGTGCAATGCAACAGCACGCTGTTGCAATGTAATGAAACGCATTAGTTCTTAAATGCATTGCAATGCAACAGAGTGCATATTACTTTTAAATGTTATTCTTCCATGCAAAACACTTGTGCAATGTACAGAAAAGCATTAGTTCTTGAATGCATTGCAATGTAACAGAGTGCATATTACTTTTAAACGTTATTCTTCCATGCAAAACGCTTGTGCAATGCAACAGCACGCTGTTGCAATAGAATGAATAGCATTAGTTCTTGAATGCATTTGCAATGCAACAAAGTGCATACTACTTTTAAAGTGCATATTGCTTATAGGTCATTCTTCGATGCTTTTTGTTGCTATTCTTCGTTACGCTTGATCGTATGTACAATGCAATGCAACAGCAGATTGCATTGCAGATCTCTTAATGCACTACGGAATGAGTTAGTTCTTGAACGCATTGCAATGCAAAAAAAGTGCATATCGCTTATATGTCATTCTAACGCTTTATCATATGTAAAATGCAACAGCAGTTTTTTTAAGCGTTAGTTTTTTTCATTGCACAAAAGAATAAGTTAGTCATTTTATGTAATTGAATGAAACAACAAAACGTTTTTAAAACAGCAGATTGCGTTGCCCATCTCTTTAATGCACTACAAAAAGAGTTAGTTCTTGAGTGCATTGCAAAAAAAGTGCATATTGCTTATGCACAACGCTTTAACTTATGTGCAATGCAATTCAATCTCTTCAATGCACTACTGAATGAGTTAGTTATTGAATGCTTTGCAATGCAAAAAAGTGCATATCGCTTATATGTTATTCTACTGCTTTATCATATGTGCAATGCAAAAGCAGTTTTTAAGCGTTATTTATTTTCATTGCACAAAAGAATAAGTTAGTCCTTTTATGCAATGGAATGAAACAATAAAAATGTTATTAAAACAACAGATTGCATTGCCCATCTCTTTAATGCACTACAAAATGAGTTATTTCTTGAATGCATTGCAATTCAACAATGCCTTTTGACTTTTTAACATCAGAAAGAGTCTATAAGGACATCATGTAGCTTTTAGACCTTCTGGGGACCCTCTGAGGAGAAAAAAAGTTCAAAAGGTCCCATATGGACTACTGTCTGGAGGTCCTAAATTGACTTTTTAACATCAGAAAGAGTCTATGAGGACATCATGTAGCTTTTAGACCTTCTGGGGATCCTCTGAGGAGAAAAAAAGTTCAAAAGGTCCCATATGGACCACTGTCTGGAGGACCTGACTTGACTTTTTAACATTAGAAAGAGTCTATGAGGACATCATGTAGCTTTTAGACCTTCTGGGGACCCTCTGAGCAGAAAAAAAGTTCAAAATGTCCCATATGGACCACTGTCTGGAGGTCCTTACTTGACTTTTTAACATCAGAAAGAGACTTTGTGGACATCAGGTAGCTTTTAGACCTTCTGGGGACCCTCTGAGCAGAAAAAAAGTTCAAAATGTCCAATATGGACCACTGTCTGGAGATCCTGACTTGACTTTTTAACATCAGAAAGAGTCTATGAGGACATCATGTAGCTTTTAGACCTTCTGGGGACCCTCTGAGCAAAAAAAAAGTTCAAAAGGTCCCATATGGACCACTGTGTGGAGGTCCTGACTTGACTTTTTAACATCAGAAAGTGTCTATGTGGACATCAGGCAGCTTTTAGACCTTCTGGGGACCCTCTGAGCAGAAAAAAAGTTCAAAAGGTCCCATATGGACCACTGTCTGGAGGTCCTGACTTGACTTTTTAACATCAAAAAGAGTCTAGGAGGACATCAGGTAGCTTTTAGACCTTCTGGAGACCCCCTGAGCAGAAAAAAGTTCAAAAGGTCCCATATGGACCACTGTCTGGAGGACTTGACTTGACTTTTTAACATCAAAAAGAATCTATGAGGACATCATGTAGCTTTTAGACCTTCTGGGGACCCTCTGAGAAGAAAAAAAGTTCAAAAGGTCCCATATGGACCACTGTCTGGAGGACTTGACTTGACTTTTTAACATCAAAAAGAATCTATGAGGACATCATGTAGCTTTTAGACCTTCTGGGGACCCTCTGAGGAGAAAAAAAGTTCAAAAGGTCCCATATGGACCACTGTCTGGAGGTCCTGACTTGACTTTTTAACATCCGAAAGAGTCTATGTGGACATCAGGTAGCTTTTAGACCTTCTGGGGACCCTCTGAGCAGAAAAAAAGTTCAAAAGCTCCCATATGGACCACTGTCTGGAGGTCCTGACTTGACTTTTTAACATCAAAAAGAGTCTAGGAGGACATCAGGTAGCTTTTAGACCTTCTGGAGACCCCCTGAGCAGAAAAAAGTTCAAAAGGTCCCATATGGACCAATGTCTGGAGGACCTAACTTGACTTTTTAACATCAAAAAGAGTCGTTGAGGACATCATGTAGCTTTTAGACCTTCTGGGGACCCTCTTATCAGAAAAAAAGTTCAAAAGGTCCCATATGGACCACTGTCTGGAGGACCTGACTTGACTTTTTAACATCATAAAGAGTCTATGAGGACATCATGTAGCTTTTAGACCATCTGGGGACACTCTTATCAGAAAATAAGTTCAAAAGGTCCCATATGGACCACTGTCTGGAGGTCCTGACTTGACTTTTTAACATCAAAAAGAGTCTATGAGGACATCATGTAGCTTTTAGACCTTCTGGGGACCCTCTGAGGAGAAAAAAAGTTCAAAAGGTCCCATATGGACCACTGTCTGGAGGTCCTGACTTGACTTTTTAACATCAGAAAGAGTCTATGAGGACATCATGTAGCTTTTAGACCTTCTGGGGACCCTCTGAGGAGAAAAAAAGTTCAAAAGGTCCCATATGGACCACTGTCTGGAGGTCCTGACTTGACTTTTTAACATCAGAAAGAGTCTATGAGGACATCAGGTAGCTTTTAGACCTTCTGGGGACCCTCTGAGGAGAAAAAAAGTTCAAAAGGTCCCATATGGACTACTGTCTGGAGGACCTGACTTGACTTTTTAACATCAGAAAGAGTCTATGAGAACATCATGTAGCTTTTAGACCTTCTGGGGACCCTCTTATCAGAAAAAAGTTCAAAAGGTCCCATATGGACCAATGTCTGGAGGACCTGACTTGACTTTTTAACATCAAAAAGAGTCTATGAGGACATCATGTAGCTTTTAGACCTTCTGGGGATCCTCTGAGCAGAAAAAAAGTTCAAAAGGTCCCATATGGACCACTGTTTGGAGGACCTGACTTGACTTTTTAACATCAGAAAGAGTCTATGAGGACATCATGTAGCTTTTAGACCTTCTGGGGACCCTCTGAGCAGAAAAAAAGTTCAAAATGTCCCATATGGACCACTGTCTGGAGGTCCTGACTTGACTTTTTAACATCAGAAAGAGACTTTGTGGACATCAGGTAGCTTTTAGACCTTTTGGGGACCCTCTGAGCAGAAAAAAAGTTCAAAATGTCCAATATGGACCACTGTCTGGAGATCCTGACTTGACTTTTTAACATCAGAAAGATTCTATGAGGACATCATGTAGCTTTTAGACCTTCTGGGGACCCTCTGAGCAAAAAAAAAGTTCAAAAGGTCCCATATGGACCACTGTGTGGAGGTCCTGACTTGACTTTTTAACATCAGAAAGTGTCTATGTGGACATCAGGTAGCTTTTAGACCTTCTGGGGATCCTCTGAGGAGAAAAAAAGTTCAAAAGGTCCCATATGGACCACTGTCTGGAGGACCTGACTTGACTTTTTAACATTAGAAAGAGTCTATGAGGACATCATGTAGCTTTTAGACCTTCTGGGGACCCTCTGAGCAGAAAAAAAGTTCAAAATGTCCCATATGGACCACTGTCTGGAGGTCCTGACTTGACTTTTTAACATCAGAAAGAGACTTTGTGGACATCAGGTAGCTTTTAGACCTTCTGGGGACCCTCTGAGCAGAAAAAAAGTTCAAAATGTCCAATATGGACCACTGTCTGGAGATCCTGACTTGACTTTTTAACATCAGAAAGAGTCTATGAGGACATCATGTAGCTTTTAGACCTTCTGGGGACCCTCTGAGCAAAAAAAAAGTTCAAAAGGTCCCATATGGACCACTGTGTGGAGGTCCTGACTTGACTTTTTAACATCAGAAAGTGTCTATGTGGACATCAGGCAGCTTTTAGACCTTCTGGGGACCCTCTGAGCAGAAAAAAAGTTCAAAAGGTCCCATATGGACCACTGTCTGGAGGTCCTGACTTGACTTTTTAACATCAAAAAGAGTCTAGGAGGACATCAGGTAGCTTTTAGACCTTCTGGAGACCCCCTGAGCAGAAAAAAGTTCAAAAGGTCCCATATGGACCACTGTCTGGAGGACTTGACTTGACTTTTTAACATCAAAAAGAATCTATGAGGACATCATGTAGCTTTTAGACCTTCTGGGGACCCTCTGAGAAGAAAAAAAGTTCAAAAGGTCCCATATGGACCACTGTCTGGAGGACCTGACTTGACTTTTTAACATTAGAAAGAGTCTATGAGGACATCATGTAGCTTTTAGACCTTCTGGGGACCCTCTGAGGAGAAAAAAAGTTCAAAAGGTCCCATATGGACCACTGTCTGGAGGTCCTGACTTGACTTTTTAACATCCGAAAGAGTCTATGTGGACATCAGGTAGCTTTTAGACCTTCTGGGGACCCTCTGAGCAGAAAAAAAGTTCAAAAGCTCCCATATGGACCACTGTCTGGAGGTCCTGACTTGACTTTTTAACATCAAAAAGAGTCTAGGAGGACATCAGGTAGCTTTTAGACCTTCTGGAGACCCCCTGAGCAGAAAAAAGTTCAAAAGGTCCCATATGGACCAATGTCTGGAGGACCTAACTTGACTTTTTAACATCAAAAAGAGTCGTTGAGGACATCATGTAGCTTTTAGACCTTCTGGGGACCCTCTTATCAGAAAAAAAGTTCAAAAGGTCCCATATGGACCACTGTCTGGAGGATCTGACTTGACTTTTTAACATCATAAAGAGTCTATGAGGACATCATGTAGCTTTTAGACCATCTGGGGACACTCTTATCAGAAAATAAGTTCAAAAGGTCCCATATGGACCACTGTCTGGAGGTCCTGACTTGACTTTTTAACATCAAAAAGAGTCTATGAGGACATCATGTAGCTTTTAGACCTTCTGGGGACCCTCTGAGGAGAAAAAAAGTTCAAAAGGTCCCATATGGACCACTGTCTGGAGGTCCTGACTTGACTTTTTAACATCAGAAAGAGTCTATGAGGACATCATGTAGCTTTTAGACCTTCTGGGGACCCTCTGAGGAGAAAAAAAGTTCAAAAGGTCCCATATGGACCACTGTCTGGAGGTCCTGACTTGACTTTTTAACATCAGAAAGAGTCTATGAGGACATCAGGTAGCTTTTAGACCTTCTGGGGACCCTCTGAGGAGAAAAAAAGTTCAAAAGGTCCCATATGGACTACTGTCTGGAGGACCTGACTTGACTTTTTAACATCAGAAAGAGTCTATGAGAACATCATGTAGCTTTTAGACCTTCTGGGGACCCTCTTATCAGAAAAAAGTTCAAAAGGTCCCATATGGACCAATGTCTGGAGGACCTGACTTGACTTTTTAACATCAAAAAGAGTCTATGAGGACATCATGTAGCTTTTAGACCTTCTGGGGATCCTCTGAGCAGAAAAAAAGTTCAAAAGGTCCCATATGGACCACTGTTTGGAGGACCTGACTTGACTTTTTAACATCAGAAAGAGTCTATGAGGACATCAGGTAGCTTTTAGACCTTCTGGGGACCCTCTGAGCAAAAAAAAAGTTCAAAAGGTCCCATATGGACCACTGTCTGGAGGTCCTGACTTGACTTTTTAACATCAGAAAGAGTCTATGAGGACATCATGTAGCTTTTAGACCTTCTGGGGATCCTCTGAGGAGAAAAAAAGTTCAAAAGGTCCCATATGGACCACTGTCTGGAGGACCTGACTTGACTTTTTAACATTAGAAAGAGTCTATGAGGACATCATGTAGCTTTTAGACCTTCTGGGGACCCTCTGAGCAGAAAAAAAGTTCAAAATGTCCCATATGGACCACTGTCTGGAGGTCCTGACTTGACTTTTTAACATCAGAAAGAGACTTTGTGGACATCAGGTAGCTTTTAGACCTTCTGGGGACCCTCTGAGCAGAAAAAAAGTTCAAAATGTCCAATATGGACCACTGTCTGGAGATCCTGACTTGACTTTTTAACATCAGAAAGATTCTATGAGGACATCATGTAGCTTTTAGACCTTCTGGGGACCCTCTGAGCAAAAAAAAAGTTCAAAAGGTCCCATATGGACCACTGTGTGGAGGTCCTGACTTGACTTTTTAACATCAGAAAGTGTCTATGTGGACATCAGGTAGCTTTTAGACCTTCTGGGGACCCTCTGAGCAGAAAAAAAGTTCAAAAGGTCCCATATGGACCACTGTCTGGAGGTCCTGACTTGACTTTTTAACATCAAAAAGAGTCTAGGAGGACATCAGGTAGCTTTTAGACCTTCTGGAGACCCCCTGAGCAGAAAAAAGTTCAAAAGGTCCCATATGGACCACTGTCTGGAGGACTTGACTTGACTTTTTAACATCAAAAAGAATCTATGAGGACATCATGTAGCTTTTAGACCTTCTGGGGACCCTCTGAGAAGAAAAAAAGTTCAAAAGGTCCCATATGGACCACTGTCTGGAGGACCTGACTTGACTTTTTAACATTAGAAAGAGTCTATGAGGACATCATGTAGCTTTTAGACCTTCTGGGGACCCTCTGAGGAGAAAAAAAGTTCAAAAGGTCCCATATGGACCACTGTCTGGAGGTCCTGACTTGACTTTTTAACATCCGAAAGAGTCTATGTGGACATCATGTAGATTTTAGACCTTTTGGGGACCCTCTTATCAGAAAAAAAGTTCAAAAGGTCACATATGGACCACTGTCTGGAGGTCCTGACTTGACTTTTTAACATCAGAAAGAGTCTATGAGGACATCATGTAGCTTTTAGACCTTCTGGGGACCCTCTGAGAAGAAAAAAGTTCTAAAGGTCCCATATGGACCACTGTCTGGAGGACCTGACTTGACTTTTTAACATCAGAAAGAGTCTATGAGGACATCATGTAGCTTTTAGACCTTCTGGGGACCCTCTGAGGAGATAAAAAGTTCAAAAGGTCCCATATGGACCACTTTCTGGAGGTCCTGACTTGACTTTTTAACATCAGAAAGAGTCTATGAGGACATCATGTAGCTTTTAGACCTTCTGGGGACCCCCAGAGGAGAAAAAAAGTTCAAAAAGTCCTATATGGACCACTGTCTGGAGGACCTGACTTGACTTTTTAACATCAAAAAGAGTCTATGAGGACATCATGTAGCTTTTAGACCTTCTGGGGACCCTCTGAGAAGAAAAAAAGTTCAAAAGGTCCCATATGGACCACTGTCTGGAGGACCTGACTTGACTTTTTAACATTAGAAAGAGTCTATGAGGACATCATGTAGCTTTTAGACCTTCTGGGGACCCTCTGAGGAGAAAAAAAGTTCAAAAGGTCCCATATGGACCACTGTCTGGAGGTCCTGACTTGACTTTTTAACATCCGAAAGAGTCTATGTGGACATCAGGTAGCTTTTAGACCTTCTGGGGACCCTCTGAGCAGAAAAAAAGTTCAAAAGCTCCCATATGGACCACTGTCTGGAGGTCCTGACTTGACTTTTTAACATCAAAAAGAGTCTAGGAGGACATCAGGTAGCTTTTAGACCTTCTGGAGACCCCCTGAGCAGAAAAAAGTTCAAAAGGTCCCATATGGACCAATGTCTGGAGGACCTAACTTGACTTTTTAACATCAAAAAGAGTCGTTGAGGACATCATGTAGCTTTTAGACCTTCTGGGGACCCTCTTATCAGAAAAAAAGTTCAAAAGGTCCCATATGGACCACTGTCTGGAGGATCTGACTTGACTTTTTAACATCATAAAGAGTCTATGAGGACATCATGTAGCTTTTAGACCATCTGGGGACACTCTTATCAGAAAATAAGTTCAAAAGGTCCCATATGGACCACTGTCTGGAGGTCCTGACTTGACTTTTTAACATCAAAAAGAGTCTATGAGGACATCATGTAGCTTTTAGACCTTCTGGGGACCCTCTGAGGAGAAAAAAAGTTCAAAAGGTCCCATATGGACCACTGTCTGGAGGTCCTGACTTGACTTTTTAACATCAGAAAGAGTCTATGAGGACATCATGTAGCTTTTAGACCTTCTGGGGACCCTCTGAGGAGAAAAAAAGTTCAAAAGGTCCCATATGGACCACTGTCTGGAGGTCCTGACTTGACTTTTTAACATCAGAAAGAGTCTATGAGGACATCAGGTAGCTTTTAGACCTTCTGGGGACCCTCTGAGGAGAAAAAAAGTTCAAAAGGTCCCATATGGACTACTGTCTGGAGGACCTGACTTGACTTTTTAACATCAGAAAGAGTCTATGAGAACATCATGTAGCTTTTAGACCTTCTGGGGACCCTCTTATCAGAAAAAAGTTCAAAAGGTCCCATATGGACCAATGTCTGGAGGACCTGACTTGACTTTTTAACATCAAAAAGAGTCTATGAGGACATCATGTAGCTTTTAGACCTTCTGGGGATCCTCTGAGCAGAAAAAAAGTTCAAAAGGTCCCATATGGACCACTGTTTGGAGGACCTGACTTGACTTTTTAACATCAGAAAGAGTCTATGAGGACATCAGGTAGCTTTTAGACCTTCTGGGGACCCTCTGAGCAAAAAAAAAGTTCAAAAGGTCCCATATGGACCACTGTCTGGAGGTCCTGACTTGACTTTTTAACATCAGAAAGAGTCTATGAGGACATCATGTAGCTTTTAGACCTTCTGGGGATCCTCTGAGGAGAAAAAAAGTTCAAAAGGTCCCATATGGACCACTGTCTGGAGGACCTGACTTGACTTTTTAACATTAGAAAGAGTCTATGAGGACATCATGTAGCTTTTAGACCTTCTGGGGACCCTCTGAGCAGAAAAAAAGTTCAAAATGTCCCATATGGACCACTGTCTGGAGGTCCTGACTTGACTTTTTAACATCAGAAAGAGACTTTGTGGACATCAGGTAGCTTTTAGACCTTCTGGGGACCCTCTGAGCAGAAAAAAAGTTCAAAATGTCCAATATGGACCACTGTCTGGAGATCCTGACTTGACTTTTTAACATCAGAAAGATTCTATGAGGACATCATGTAGCTTTTAGACCTTCTGGGGACCCTCTGAGCAAAAAAAAAGTTCAAAAGGTCCCATATGGACCACTGTGTGGAGGTCCTGACTTGACTTTTTAACATCAGAAAGTGTCTATGTGGACATCAGGTAGCTTTTAGACCTTCTGGGGACCCTCTGAGCAGAAAAAAAGTTCAAAAGGTCCCATATGGACCACTGTCTGGAGGTCCTGACTTGACTTTTTAACATCAAAAAGAGTCTAGGAGGACATCAGGTAGCTTTTAGACCTTCTGGGGACCCTCTGAGAAGAAAAAAAGTTCAAAAGGTCCCATATGGACCACTGTCTGGAGGACCTGACTTGACTTTTTAACATTAGAAAGAGTCTATGAGGACATCATGTAGCTTTTAGACCTTCTGGGGACCCTCTGAGGAGAAAAAAAGTTCAAAAGGTCCCATATGGACCACTGTCTGGAGGTCCTGACTTGACTTTTTAACATCCGAAAGAGTCTATGTGGACATCATGTAGATTTTAGACCTTTTGGGGACCCTCTTATCAGAAAAAAAGTTCAAAAGGTCACATATGGACCACTGTCTGGAGGTCCTGACTTGACTTTTTAACATCAGAAAGAGTCTATGAGGACATCATGTAGCTTTTAGACCTTCTGGGGACCCTCTGAGAAGAAAAAAGTTCTAAAGGTCCCATATGGACCACTGTCTGGAGGACCTGACTTGACTTTTTAACATCAGAAAGAGTCTATGAGGACATCATGTAGCTTTTAGACCTTCTGGGGACCCTCTGAGGAGATAAAAAGTTCAAAAGGTCCCATATGGACCACTTTCTGGAGGTCCTGACTTGACTTTTTAACATCAGAAAGAGTCTATGAGGACATCATGTAGCTTTTAGACCTTCTGGGGACCCCCAGAGGAGAAAAAAAGTTCAAAAAGTCCTATATGGACCACTGTCTGGAGGACCTGACTTGACTTTTTAACATCAAAAAGAGTCTATGAGGACATCATGTAGCTTTTAGACCTTCTGGGGACCCTCTGAGAAGAAAAAAAGTTCAAAAGGTCCCATATGGACCACTGTCTGGAGGACCTGACTTGACTTTTTAACATCAGAAAGAGTCTATGAGGACATCATGTAGCTTTTAGACCTTCTGGGGACCCTTTTATCAGAAAAAAGTTCAAAAGGTCACATTTGGACCACTGTCTGGAGGTCCTGACTTGACTTTTTAACATCAGAAAGAGTCTATGAGGACATCATGTAGCTTTTAGACCTGCTGGGGACCCTCTTATCAGAAAAAAGTTCAAAAGGTCACATATGGACCACTGTCTGGAGGTCCTGACTTGACTTTTTAACATCAGAAAGAGTCTATGAGGACATCATGTAGCTTTTAGACCTTCTGGGGACCCTCTGAGGAGAAAAAAAGTTCAAAAGGTCCCATATGGACTACTGTCTGGAGGACCTGACTTGACTTTTTAACATCAGAAAGAGTCTATGAGAACATCATGTAGCTTTTAGACCTTCTGGGGATCCTCTGAGCAGAAAAAAAGTTCAAAAGGTCCCATATGGACCACTGTTTGGAGGACCTGACTTGACTTTTTAACATCAGAAAGAGTCTATGAGGACATCAGGTAGCTTTTAGACCTTCTGGGGACCCTCTTATCAGAAAAAAGTTCAAAAGGTCCCATATGGACCAATGTCTGGAGGACCTGACTTGACTTTTTAACATCAAAAAGAGTCTATGAGGACATCATGTAGCTTTTAGACCTTCTGGGGATCCTCTGAGCAGAAAAAAAGTTCAAAAGGTCCCATATGGACCACTGTTTGGAGGACCTGACTTGACTTTTTAACATCAGAAAGAGTCTATGAGGACATCAGGTAGCTTTTAGACCTTCTGGGGACCCTCTGAGCAAAAAAAAAGTTCAAAAGGTCCCATATGGACCACTGTCTGGAGGTCCTGACTTGACTTTTTAACATCAGAAAGAGTCTATGAGGACATCATGTAGCTTTTAGACCTTCTGGGGACCCTCTGAGAAGAAAAAAGTTCTAAAGGTCCCATATGGACCACTGTCTGGTGGACCTGACTTGACTTTTTAACATCAGAAAGAGTCTATGAGGACATCATGTAGCTTTTAGACTTTCTGGGGACCCTCTGAGGAGAAAAAAAGTTCAAAAGGTCCCATATGGACTACTGTCTGGAGGTCCTGAATTGACTTTTTAACATCAGAAAGAGTCTATGAGGACATCATGTAGCTTTTAGACCTTCTGGGGATCCTCTGAGGAGAAAAAAAGATCAAAAGGTCCCATATGGACCACTGTCTGGAGGACTTGACTTGACTTTTTAACATCAGAAAGAGTCTATGAGAACATCATGTAGCTTTTAGACCTTCTGGGGACCCTCTGAGGAGAAAAAAAGTTCAAAAGGTCCCATATGGACCACTGTCTGGAGGACCTGACTTGACTTTTTAACATCAGAAAGAGTCTATGAGAACATCATGTAGCTTTTAGACCTTCTGGGGACCCTCTTATCAGAAAAAAAGTTCAAAAGGTCCCACATGGACCAACGTCGAGAGGACCTGACTTGACTTTTAACATCAGAAAGAGTCTATGAGGACATCATGTAGCTTTTAGACAATCTGGGGATCCTCTGAGCAGAAAAAAAGTTCAAAAGGTCACATATGGACCACTGTCTGGAGGTCCTGACTTGACTTTTTAACATCAGAAAGAGTCTATGAGGACATCATGTAGCTTTTAGTTCTTCTGGGGACCCTCTGAGAAGAAAAAAGTTCTAAAGGTCCCATATGGACCACTGTCTGGAGGACCTGACTTGACTTTTTAACATCAAAAAGAGTCTATGAGGACATCATGTAGATTTTAGACCTTCTGGGGACCCTCTTATAAGAAAAAAAGTTCAAAAGGTCACAAATGGACCACTGTCTGGAGGTCCTGACTTGACTTTTTAACATCAGAAAGAGTCTATGAGGACATCATGTAGCTTTTAGACCTTCTGGGGACCCTCTGAGAAGAAAAAAGTTCTAAAGGTCCCATATGGACCACTGTTTGGAGGACCTGACTTGACTTTTTAACATCAGAAAGAGTCTATGAGGACATCATGTAGCTTTTAGACTTTCTGGGGACCCTCTGAGGAGAAAAAAAGTTCAAAAGGTCCCATATGGACTACTGTCTGGAGGTCCTGACTTGACTTTTTAACATCAGAAAGAGTCTATGAGGACATCATGTAGCTTTTAGACCTTCTGGGGACCCCCTGAGGAGAAAAAAAGTTCAAAAAGTCCTATATGGACCACTGTCTGGAGGACCTGACTTGACTTTTTAACATCAAAAAGAGTCTATGAGGACATCATGTAGCTTTTAGACCTTCTGGGGACCCTATGAGAAGAAAAATAGTTCAAAAAGGTCCCATATGGACCACTGTCTGGAGGACCTGACTTGACTTTTTAACATCAGAAAGAGTCTATGAGGACATCATGTAGCTTTTAGACCTTCTGGGGACCCTCTGAGGAGAAAAAAAGTTCAAAAGGTCCCATATGGACCACTGTCTGGAGGACCTGACTTGACTTTTTAACATCAGAAAGAGTCTATGAGAACATCATGTAGCTTTTAGACCTTCTGGGGACCCTCTTATCAGAAAAAAAGTTCAAAAGGTCCCACATGGACCAACGTCGAGAGGACCTGACTTGACTTTTAACATCAGAAAGAGTCTATGAGGACATCATGTAGCTTTTAGACAATCTGGGGATCCTCTGAGCAGAAAAAAAGTTCAAAAGGTCCCATATGGACCACTGTCTGGAGGACCTGACTTGACTTTTTAACATCAGAGAGAGTCTATGAGGACATCATGTAGCTTTTAGACCTCCTGGGGACCCTCTGAGGAGAAAAAAAGTTCAAAAGGTCCCATATGGACAACTGTCTGGAGGTCCTGACTTGACTTTTTAACATCAGAAAGAGTCTATGAGGACATCATGTAGCTTTTAGACCTTCTGTTGACCCTCTGAGCAAAAAAAAGTTTCAAAACGTCCCATATGGACCACTGTCTGGAGGACCTGACTTGACTTTTAACATCAGAAAGAGTCTATGAGGACATCATGTAGCTTTTAGACCATCTGGGGACCCTCTTATCAGAAAAAAGTTTCAAAAGGTCCCATATGGACCACTGTCTGGAGGACCTGACTTGACTTTTTAACATCAGAGAGAGTCTATGAGGACATCATGTAGCTTTTAGACCTCCTGGGGACCCTCTGAGGAGAAAAAAAGTTCAAAAGGTCCCATATGGACCACTGTCTGGAGGTCCTGACTTGACTTTTTAACATCAGAAAGAGTCTATGAGGACATCATGTAGCTTTTAGACCTTCTGGGGACCCTCTGAGCAAAAAAAAGTTTCAAAACGTCCCATATGGACCACTGTCTGGAGGACCTGACTTGACTTTTAACATCAGAAAGAGTCTATGAGGACATCATGTAGCTTTTAGACCATCTGGGGACCCTCTGAGGAGAAAAAAGTTTCAAAAGGTCCCATATGGACCACTGTCTGGAGGACCTGACTTGACTTTTAACATCAGAAAGAGTCTATGAGGACATCATGTAGCTTTTAGACCATCTGGGGACCCTCTTATCAGAAAAAAGTTTCAAAAGGTCCCATATGGACCACTGTCTGGAGGACCTGACTTGACTTTTTAACATCAAAAAGAGTGTAGGAGGACATCAGGTAGCTTTTAGACCTTCTGGAGACCCCCTGAGCAGAAAAAAAGTTCAAAAGGTCCCATATGGACCAATGTCTGGAGGACCTAAATTGACTTTTTAACATCAAAAAAAGTCTTTGAGGACATCATGTAGCTTTTAGACCTTCTGGGGACCCCCTTATCAGAAAAAAAGTTCAAAAGGTCCCATATGGACCACTGTCTGGAGGACCTGACTTGACTTTTTAACATCAAAAAAAGTCTTTGAGGACATCATGTAGCTTTTAGACCTTCTGGGGACCCTCTTATCAGAAAAAAAGTTCAAAAGGTCCCATATGGACCACTGTCTGGAGGACCTGACTTGACTTTTTAACATCAGAAAGAGTCTATGAGGACATCATGTAGCTTTTAGACAATCTGGGGATCCTCTGAGCAGAAAAAAAGTTCAAAAGGTCCCATATGGACCACTGTCTGGAGGACCTGACTTGACTTTTTAACATCAGAGAGAGTCTATGAGGACATCATCTAGCTTTTAGACCTTCTGGGGACCCTCTGAGCAGAAAAAAAGATCAAAAGGTCCCATATGGCCCACTGTCTGGAGGACCTGACTGGACTTTTTAACATCAGAGAGAGTCTATGAGGACATCATGTAGCTTTTAGACCTTCTGGGGACCCTCTTATCAGAAAAAAAGTTCAAAAGGTCCCATATGGACCACTGTCTGGAGGTCCTGACTTTACTTTTTAACATCAGAAAGAGTCTATGAGGACATCATGTAGCTTTTAGACCTTCTGGAGACCCCCTGAGCAGAAAAAAAGTTCAAAAGGTCGCTTGTGCAATGTAATGAAACGCATTAGTGCTTGAATGCATTTTAATGCAACAGAGTGCATATTACTTTTAAATGTTAATCTTCCATGCAAAACGCTGTTGCAATGTAATGAAACGCAATAGTTCTTGAATGCATTGCAATGCAAGAGTGCATATTACTTTTAAATGTTATTCTTCCATGCAAAACGCTTGTGCAATGCAACAGCACGCTTTTGCAATGTGATGAAACGCATTAGTTCTTAAATGCATTGCAATACAACAGAGTGCATATTACTTTTAAATGTTATTCTTCCATGCAAAACGCTTGTGCAATGCAACAGCACGCTGTTGCAATGTAATGAAACGCATTAGTTCTTAAATGCATTGCAATGCAACAGAGTGCATATTACTTTTAAATGTTATTCTTCCATGCAAAACGCTTGTGCAATGCAACAGCACGCTGTTGCAATGTAATGAAACGCATTAGTTCTTAAATGCATTGCAATGCAACAGAGTGCATATTACTTTTAAAATGTTATTCTTCCATGCAAAACGCTTGTGCAATGCAACAGCACGCTGTTGCAATGTAATGAAACGCATTAGTTCTTAAATGCATTGCAATGCAACAGAGTGCATATTACTTTTAAATGTTATTCTTCCATGCAAAACGCTTGTGCAATGCAACAGCACGCTGTTGCAATGTAATGAAACGCATTAGTTCTTAAATGCATTGCAATGCAACAGAGTGCATATTACTTTTAAATGTTATTCTTCCATGCAAAACACTTGTACAATGTACAGAAAAGTATTAGTTCTTGAATGCATTGCAATGTAACAGAGTGCATATTACTTTTAAACGTTATTCTTCCATGCAAAACGCTTGTGCAATGCAACAGCACGCTGTTGCAATAGAATGAATAGCATTAGTTCTTGAATGCATTTGCAATGCAACAAAGTGCATACTACTTTTAAAGTGCATTTTGCTTATAGGTCATTCTTCGATGCTTTTTGTTGGTATTCTTCGTTACGCTTGATCGTATGTACAATGCAATGCAACAGCAGATTGCATTGCAGATCTCTTAATGCACTATGGAATGAGTTAGTTCTTGAACGCATTGCAATGCAAAAAAAGTGCATATCGCTTATATGTCATTCTAACGCTTTATCATATGTAAAATGCAACAGCAGGTTTTTTTAAGCGTTAGTTTTTTTCATTGCACAAAAGAATAAGTTAGTCATTTTATGTAATTGAATGAAACAACAAAACGTTTTTAAAACAGCAGATTGCGTTGCCCATCTCTTTAATGCACTACAAAAAGAGTTAGTTCTTGAGTGCATTGCAAAAAAAGTGCATATTGCTTATGCACAACGCTTTAACTTATGTGCAATGCAATTCAATCTCTTCAATGCACTACTGAATGAGTTAGTTCTTGAATGCTTTGCAATGCAAAAAAGTGCATATCGCTTATATGTTATTCTACTGCTTTATCATATGTGCAATGCAAAAGCAGTTTTTAAGCGTTATTTATTTTCATTGCACAAAAGAATAAGTTAGTCCTTTTATGCAATGGAATGAAACAATAAAAATGTTATTAAAACAACAGATTGCATTGCCCATCTCTTTAATGCACTACAAAATGAGTTAGTTCTTGAATGCATTGCAATTCAACAATGCCTTTTGACTTTTTAACATCAGAAAGAGTCTATGAGGACATCATGTAGCTTTTAGACCTTCTGGGGACCCTCTGAGGAGAAAAAAAGTTCAAAAGGTCCCATATGGACCACTGTCTGGAGGACCTGACTTGACTTTTTAACATCATAAAGAGTCTATGAGAACATCATGTAGCTTTTAGACCTTCTGGGGATCCTCTGAACAGAAAAAAAGTTCAAAAGGTCCCATATGGACAACAGTCTGGAGGAGCTGACTTGACTTTTTAAAATCAGAAAGAAACTATGAGGACATCATGTAGCTTTTAGACCTTCTGGGGACCCTCTTATCAGAAAAAAAGTTCAAAAGGTCCCATATGGACCACTGTCTGGAGGTCCTGACTTTACTTTTTAACATCAGAAAGAGTCTATGAGGACATCAGGTAGCTTTTAGACCTTCTGGGGACACTCTGAGGAGAAAAAAAGTTCAAAAGGTCACATATGGACCACTGTCTGGAGGTCCTGACTTGACTTTTTAACATCAGAAAGAGTCTATGAGGACATCATGTAGCTTTTAGACCTTCTGGGGACCCCCTGAGGAGAAAAAAAGTTCAAAAAGTCCTATATGGACCACTGTCTGGAGGACCTGACTTGACTTTTTAACATCAAAAAGAGTCTATGAGGACATCATGTAGCTTTTAGACCTTCTGGGGACCCTCTGAGAAGAAAAAAAGTTCAAAAGATCCCATATGGACCACTGTCTGGAGGACATGACTTTACTTTTTAACATCAGAAAGAGTCTATGAGGACATCATGTAGCTTTTAGACCTTCTGGGGACCCTCTGAGGAGAAAAAAGTTCAAAAGGTCCCATATGGACCACTGTCTGGAGGTCCTGACTTGACTTTTTAACATCAGAAAGAGTCTATGTGGACATCAGGTAGCTTTTAGACCTTCTGGGGACCCTCTGAGCAGAAAAAAAGTTCAAAAGGTCCCATATGGACCACTGTCTGGAGGTCCTGACTTGACTTTTTAACATCAAAAAGAGTCTAGGAGGACATCAGGTAGCTTTTAGACCTTCTGGAGACCCCCTGAGCAGAAAAAAAGTTCAAAAGGTCGCTTGTGCAATGTAATGAAACGCATTAGTGCTTGAATGCATTTTAATTCAACAGAGTGCATATTACTTTTAAATGATAATCTTCCATGCAAAACGCTGTTGCAATGTAATGAAATGCAATAGCTCTTGAATGCATTGCAATGCAAGAGTACATATTACTTTTAAATGTTATTCTTCCATGCAAAACGCTTGTGCAATTCAACAGCACGCTGTTGCAATGTAATGAAACGCATTAGTTCTTAATGCATTGCAATGCAAGAGTGCATATTACTTTTAAATGTTATTCTTCCATGCCAAACGCTTGTGCAATGCAACAGCACGCTGTTGCAATGTAATGAAACGCATTAGTTCTTAAATGCATTGCAATGCAACAGAGTGCATATTACTTTTAAATGTTATTCTTCCATGCAAAACGCTTGTGCAATGCAACAGCACGCTGTTGCAATGTAATGAAACGCATTAGTTCTTAAATGCATTGCAATGCAACAGAGTGCATATTACTTTTAAATGTTATTCTTCCATGCAAAACGCTTGTGCAATGCAACAGCACGCTGTTGCAATGTAATGAAACGCATTAGTTCTTAAATGCATTGCAATGCAACAGAGTGCATATTACTTTTAAATGTTATTCTTCCATGCAAAACGCTTGTGCAATGCAACAGCACGCTGTTGCAATGTAATGAAACGCATTAGTTCTTAAATGCATTGCAATGCAACAGAGTGCATATTACTTTTAAATGTTATTCTTCCATGCAAAACGCTTGTGCAATGCAACAGCACGCTGTTGCAATGTAATGAAACGCATTAGTTCTTAAATGCATTGCAATGCAACAGAGTGCATATTACTTTTAAATGTTATTCTTCCATGCAAAACGCTTGTGCAATGCAACAGCACGCTGTTGCAATGTAATGAAACGCATTAGTTCTTAAATGCATTGCAATGCAACAGAGTGCATAGTACTTTTAAATTTTATTCTTCCATGCAAAACGCTTGTGCAATGCAACAGCACGCTGTTGCAATGTAATGAAACGCATTAGTTCTTAAATGCATTGCAATGCAACAGAGTGCATATTACTTTTAAATGTTATTCTTCCATGCAAAACGCTTGTGCAATGCAACAGCACGCTGTTGCAATGTAATGAAACGCATTAGTTCTTAAATGCATTGCAATGCAACAGAGTGCATATTACTTTTAAATGTTATTCTTCCATGCAAAACGCTTGTGCAATGCAACAGCACGCTGTTGCAATGTAATGAAACGCATTAGTTCTTAAATGCATTGCAATGCAACAGAGTGCATATTACTTTTAAATGTTATTCTTCCATGCAAAACGCTTGTGCAATGCAACAGCACGCTGTTGCAATGTAATGAAACGCATTAGTTCTTAAATGCGTTTGCAATGCAACATAGTGCATATTACTTTTAAATGTTATTCTTCCATGCAAAACGCTTGTGCAATGCAACAGCACGCTGTTGCAATGTAATATAACGCATTAGTTCTTAAATGCATTGCAATGCAACAGAGTGCATATTACTTTTAAATATGTTATTCTTCCATGCAAAACGCTTGTGCAATGCAACAGCACGCTGTTGCAATAGAATGAATCGCATTAGTTCTTGAATGCATTTGCAATGCAACAAAGTGCATACTACTTTTAAAGTGCATATTGCTTATAGGTCATTCTTCGATGCTTTTCGTTGGTATTCTTCGTTACGCGTAAAAAACAGCAGATTGCATTGCAGATCTCTTAATGCACTACGGAATGAGTTAGTTCTTGAACGCATTGCCATGCAAAAAAAGTGCATATCGCTTATGTCATTCTAACGCTTTATCACATGTGCAATGCAACAGCAGTTTTTAAGCGTTAGTTTTTTTCATTGCACAAAGGAATAAGTTAGTCATTTTATGCAATTGAATGAAACAACAAAACGTTTTTAAAACAGCAGATTGCGTTGCCCATCTCTTTAATGCACTACAAGAAGAGTTAGTTCTTGAGTGCATTGCAAAAAAAGTGCATATTGCTTATGCACAACGCTTTAACTTATGTGCAATGTAGTTCAATCTCTTCAATGAACTACTGAATGAGTTAGTTCTTGAATGCTTTGCAATGCAAAAAAGTGCATATCGCTTATATGTTATTCTACTGCTTTATCATATGTGCAATGCAAAAGCAGTTTTTAAGCGTTATTTTTTTTCATTGCACAAAAGAACAAGTTAGTCCTTTTATGCAATGGAATGAAACAACAAAAATGTTATTAAAACAACAGATTGCATTGCCCATCTCTTTAATGCACTACAAAATGAGTTAGTTCTTGAATGCATTGCAATTCAACAATGCCTTTTGACTTTTTAACATCAGAAAGAGTCTATAAGGACATCATGTAGCTTTTAGACCTTCTGGGGACCCTCTGACCAGAAAAAAAATTCAAAAGGTCCCATATGGACAACTGTCTGGCGGACTTGACTTGACTTTTTAACATCAGAAAGAGTCTATGAGGACATCATGTAGCTTTTAGACCTTCTGGGGACCCTCTGACCAGAAAAAAAGTTCAAAAGGTCCCATATGGACAACTGTCTGGCGGACTTGACTTGACTTGACTTGCTTTTCAACATCAGAAAGATTCTGTAAGGAAATCATGTAGCTTTTAGACCTTCTGGGGACCCTCTTATCAGAAAAAAGTTCAAAAGGTCCCATATGGACCAATGTCTGGAGGACCTGACTTGACTTTTTAACATCAGAAAGAGTCTATGAGGACATCATGTAGCTTTTAGACCTTCTGGGGACCCTCTGAGGAGAAAAAAAGTTCCAAAGATCCCATATGGACCACTGTCTGGAGGACCTGACTTGACTTTTTAACATCAGAAAGAGTCTATGAGGACATCATGTAGCTTTTAGACTTTCTGGGGACCCTCTGAGGAGAAAAAAAGTTCAAAAGGTCCCATATGGACCACTGTCTGGAGGACCTGACTTGACTTTTTAACATCAGAAAGAGTCTATGAGGACATCATGTAGCTTTTAGACCTTCTGGGGACCACCTGAGCAGAAAAAAGTTCAAAAGGTCCCATATGGATCAATGTCTGGAGGACCTGACTTGAGTTTTTAACATCAGAAAGAGTCTTTGAGGACATCATGTAGCTTTTAGACCTTCTGGGGACCCTCTTATCAGAAAAAAAGTTAAAAAGGTCCCATATGGACAACTGTCTGGAGGACCTGACTTGACTTTTTAACATCAGAAAGAGTCTATGAGGACATCATGTAGATTTTAGTCGTTCTGGGGACCCTCTGAGGAGAAAAAAAAGTTCAAAAGGTCCCATTTGGACCACTGTCTGGAGGAGCTGACTTGACTTTTTAACATCAGAAAGAGTCTATGAGGACATCATGTAGCTTTTAGACCTTCTGGGGACCCTCTGAGCAGAAAAAAAGTTCAAAAGGTCCCATATGGACCACTGTCTGGAGGACCTAACTTGACTTTTTAACATCAGAAAGAGTCTATGAGGACATCATGTAGCTTTTAGACCTTCTGGGGACCCTCTGAGAATAAAAAAGTTCTAAAGGTCCCAGATGGACCACTGTCTGGAGGTCCTGACTTGACTTTTTAACATCAGAAAGAGTCTATGAGGACATAATGTAGCTTTTAGACCTTCTGGGGACCCTCTGAGAAGAAAAAAGTTCTAAAGGTCCCAGATGGACCACTGTCTGGAGGACCTGAATTGACTTTTTAACATCAGAAAGAGTCTATGAGGACATCATGTAGCTTTTAGACCTTCTGGGGACCCTCTGAGTAGAAAAAAAGTTCAAAAGGTCCCATATGGACTACCCTCTGGAGGACCTGACTTGACTTTAAAACATTAGAAAGAGTCTATGATGACATCATGTAGCTTTTAGACCTTCTGGGGACCCTATGAGGATAAAAAAAGTTCAAAAGTTTCCATATGGACCACTGTCTGGAGGTCCTGACTTGACTTTTTAACATATTAAAGAGTCTACGAGGACATCATGTAGCTTTTTGACCTTCTGGGGACCCTCTGAGCAAAAAAAAAGTTCAAAAGGTCCCATATTCACCACTGTCTGGAGGACCTGACTTGACTTTTTAACATCAGAAAGAGTCTACGAGGACATCATGTAGCTTTTAGACCTTCTTTGGACCCTCTTATCAGAAAAAAAGTTCAAAAGATCCCATATTGACCAATGTCTGGAGGACCTGACTTGACTTTTTAACATCAGAAAGAGTCTATGAGGACATCATGTAGCTTTTAGACCTTCTGGGGACCCTCTGAGGAGAAAAAAAGTTCAAAAGGTCCCATATGGACCACTGTCTGGAGGTCCTGACTTGACTTTTTAACATCAGAAAGAGTCTATGTGGACATCAGGTAGCTTTTAGACCTTCTGGGGACCCTCTGAGCAGAAAAAAAGTTCAAAAGGTCCCATATGGACCACTGTCTGGAGGTCCTGACTTGACTTTTTAACATCAAAAATAGTCTAGGAGGACATCAGGTAGCTTTTAGACCTTCTGGAGACCCCCTGAGCAGAAAAAAAGTTCAAAAGGTCGCTTGTGCAATGTAATGAAACGCATTAGTGCTTGAATGCATTTTAATGCAACAGAGTGTATATTACTTTTAAATGATAATCTTCCATGCAAAACGCTGTTGCAATGTAATGAAAGGCAATAGCTCTTGAATGCATTGCAATGCAAGAGTACATATTACTTTTAAATGTTATTCTTCCATGCAAAACGCTTGTGCAATGCAACAGCACGCTTTTGCAATGTGTTGAAACGCATTAGTTCTTAAATGCATTGCAATGCAACAGAGTGCATATTACTTTTAAATGTTATTCTTCCATGCAAAAGCATTAGTTCTTGAATGCATTGCAATGTAACAGAGTGCATATTACTTTTAAACGTTATTCTTCCATGCAAAACGCTTGTGCAATGCAACAGCACGCTGTTGCAATAGAATGAATAGCATTAGTTCTTGAATGCATTTGCAATGCAACAAAGTGCATACTACTTTTAAAGTGCATATTGCTTATAGGTCATTCTTCGATGCTTTTTGTTGGTATTCTTCGTTACGCTTGATCGTATGTACAATGCAATGCAACAGCAGATTGCATTGCAGATCTCTTAATGCACTATGGAATGAGTTAGTTCTTGAACGCATTGCAATGCAAAAAAAGTGCATATCGCTTATATGTCATTCTAACGCTTTATCATATGTAAAATGCAACAGCAGTTTTTTTAAGCGTTAGTTTTTTTCATTGCACAAAAGAATAAGTTAGTCATTTTATGTAATTGAATGAAACAACAAAACGTTTTTAAAACAGCAGATTGCGTTGCCCATCTCTTTAATGCACTACAAAAAGAGTTAGTTCTTGAGTGCATTGCAAAAAAAGTGCATATTGCTTATGCACAACGCTTTAACTTATGTGCAATGCAATTCAATCTCTTCAATGCACTACTGAATGAGTTAGTTCTTGAATGCTTTGCAATGCAAAAAAGTGCATATCGCTTATATGTTATTCTACTGCTTTATCATATGTGCAATGCAAAAGCAGTTTTTAAGCGTTATTTATTTTCATTGCACAAAAGAATAAGTTAGTCCTTTTATGCAATGGAATGAAACAATAAAAATGTTATTAAAACAACAGATTGCATTGCCCATCTCTTTAATGCACTACAAAATGAGTTAGTTCTTGAATGCATTGCAATTCAACAATGCCTTTTGACTTTTTAACATCAGAAAGAGTCTATAAGGACATCATGTAGCTTTTAGACCTTCTGGGGACCCTCTGACCAGAAAAAAAGTTCAAAAGGTCCCATATGGACAACTGTCTGGGGGACTTGACTTGACTTGACTTGCTTTTCAACATCAGAAAGAGTCTGTAATGACATCATGTAGCTTTTAGAGAAAAAATGTTCAAAAGGTCCCATATGGAACCACTGTCTGGAGGTCCTGACTTGACTTTTTAACATCAAAAAGAGTCTATGAGGACATCATGTAGCTTTTAGACCCTCTGAGGAAAAAAATGTTCAAAAAGGTCCAATATGGACCACTGTCTGGAGGACCTGACTTGACTTTTTAACATCATAAAGAGTCTATGAGAACATCATGTAGCTTTTAGACCTTCTGGGGATCCTCTGAACAGAAAAAAAGTTCAAAAGGTCCCATATGGACAACTGTCTGGAGGAGCTGACTTGACTTTTTAAAATCAGAAAGAAACTATGAGGACATCATGTAGCTTTTAGACCTTCTGGGGACCCTCTTATCAGAAAAAAAGTTCAAAAGGACCCATATGGACCACTGTCTGGAGGTCCTGACTTTACTTTTTAACATCAGAAAGAGTCTATGAGGACATCAGGTAGCTTTTAGACCTTCTGGGGACACTCTGAGGAGAAAAAAAGTTCAAAAGGTCACATATGGACCACTGTCTGGAGGTCCTGACTTGACTTTTTAACATCAGAAAGAGTCTATGAGGACATCATGTAGCTTTTAGACCTTCTGGGGACCCTCTGAGGAGAAAAAAAGTTCAAAAGGTCCCATATGGACCACTGTCTGGAGGTTCTGACTTGACTTTTTAACATCAGAAAGAGTCTATGTGGACATCAGGTAGCTTTTAGACCTTCTGGGGATCCTCTGAGCAGAAAAAAAGTTCAAAAGGTCCCATATGGACCACTGTCTGGAGGTCCTGACTTGACTTTTTAACATCAAAAAGAGTCTAGGAGGACATCAGGTAGCTTTTAGACCTTCTGGAGACCCCCTGAGCAGAAAAAAAGTTCAAAAGGTCGCTTGTGCAATGTAATGAAACGCATTAGTGCTTGAATGCATTTTAATGCAACAGAGTGCATATTACTTTTAAATGATAATCTTCCATGCAAAACGCTGTTGCAATGTAATGAAATGCAATAGCTCTTGAATGCATTGCAATGCAAGAGTACATATTACTTTTAAATGTTATTCTTCCATGCAAAACGCTTGTGCAATTCAACAGCACGATGTTGCAATGTAATGAAACGCATTAGTTCTTAATGCATTGCAATGCAAGAGTGCATATTACTTTTAAATGTTATTCTTCCATGCAAAACGCTTGTGCAATGCAACAGCACGCTGTTGCAATGTAATGAAACGCATTAGTTCTTAAATGCATTGCAATGCAACAGAGTGCATATTACTTTTAAATGTTATTCTTCCATGCAAAACGCTTGTGCAATGCAACAGCACGCTGTTGCAATGTAATGAAACGCATTAGTTCTTAAATGCATTGCAATGCAACAGAGTGCATATTACTTTTAAATGTTATTCTTCCATGCAAAACGCTTGTGCAATGCAACAGCACACTGTCGCAATGTAATGAAACGCATTAGTTCTTAAATGCATTGCAATGCAACAGAGTGCATATTACTTTTAAATGTTATTCTTCCATGCAAAACGCTTGTGCAATGCAACAGCACGCTGTTGCAATGTAATGAAACGCATTAGTTCTTAAATGCATTGCAATGCAACAGAGTGCATATTACTTTTAAATGTTATTCTTCCATGCAAAACGCTTGTGCAATGCAACAGCACGCTGTTGCAATGTAATGAAACGCATTAGTTCTTAAATGCATTGCAATGCAACAGAGTGCATAGTACTTTTAAATGTTATTCTTCCATGCAAAACGCTTGTGCAATGCAACAGCACGCTGTTGCAATGTAATGAAACGCATTAGTTCTTAAATGCATTGCAATGCAACAGAGTGCATATTACTTTTAAATGTTATTCTTCCATGCAAAACGCTTGTGCAATGCAACAGCACGCTGTTGCAATGTAATGAAACGCATTAGTTCTTAAATGCATTGCAATGCAACAGAGTGCATATTACTTTTAAATGTTATTCTTCCATGCAAAACGCTTGTGCAATGCAACAGCACGCTGTTGCAATGTAATGAAACGCATTAGTTTTTAAATGCATTGCAATGCAACAGAGTGCATATTACTTTTAAATGTTATTCTTCCATGCAAAACGCTTGTGCAATGCAACAGCACGCTGTTGCAATGTAATGAAACGCATTAGTTCTTAAATGCATGCAATGGAACAGAGTGCATATTACTTTTAAATGTTATTCTTCCATGCAAAACGCTTGTGCAATGCAACAGAACGCTGTCGCAATGTAATGAAACGCATTAGTTCTTAAATGCATTTGCAATGCAACAGAGTGCATATTACTTTTAAATGTTATTCTTCCATGCAAAACGCTTGTGCAATGCACAAACCTTTTGAGGAGCCTTTTTGACCAGAAAAAAAAGTTCAAACGGCCCGATATGGGCTACTGTCTGGCGGACTTGACTTTTAACATCAGAAAGAGCTGACAAGAAGGATACGAAGCCCTTTTGAACCTTTTGAGGAGCCTTTTTGACCAGAAAAAAAAGTTCAAACGGCCCGATATGGGCTACTGTCTGGCGTACTTGACTTTTAACATCAGAAAGAGCCCATAAGAAGGATAAGAAGCTCTTTTGATCCTTTTGAGGAGCCTTTTTGACCAGAAAAAAAAGTTAAAACGGCCCGATATGGGCTACTGTCTGGCGGACTTGACCTGTCTGGAGGACCTGACTTGACTTTTTAACATCAGAAAGAGTCTATGAGGACATCATGTAGCTTTTAGACCTTCTGGGGACCCTCTGAGAAGAAAAAAAGTTCAAAAGGTCCCATATGGACCACTGTCTGGAGGACCTGACTTGACTTTTTAACATCAGAAAGAGTCTATGAGGACATCATGTAGCTTTTAGACCTTCTGGGGACCCTCTGAGCAGAAAAAAAGTTCAAAAGGTCCCATATGGACCACTGTCTGGAGGTCCTGACTTGACTTTTTAACATCAGAAAGAGTCTATGAGGACATCAGGTAGCTTTTAGACCTTTTAGGGACCCCCTGAGCAGAAAAAAAATTCAAAAGGTCCCATATAGACCAATGTCTGGAGGACCTAACTTGACTTTTTAACATCAGAAAGAGTCTTTGAGGACATCATGTAGCTTTTAGACCTTCTGGGGACCTTCTTATCAGAAAAAAAGTTCAAAAGGTCCCATATGGACCACTGTCTGGAGGACCTAACTTGACTTTTTAACATCAGAAAGAGTCTATGAGGACATCATGTAGCTTTTAGTCCTTCTGGGGACCCTCTGAGGAGAAAAAAAGTTCAAAAGGTCCCATATGGACAACTGTCTGGAGGACCTGACTTGACTTTTTAACATCAGAAAGAGTCTATGAGGACATCATGTAGCTTTTAGACCTTCTGGGGACCCTCTCATCAGAAAAAAAGTTCAAAAGGTCCCATATGGACCACTGTCTGGAGGTCCTGACTTTACTTTTTAACATCAGAAAGAGTCTATGAGGACATCAGGTAGCTTTTAGACCTTCTGTGGATCCTCTAAACAGAAAAAAAGTTCAAAAGGTCCCATATGGACTACTGTATGGCGGACTTGACTTGACCTTTTATCATCAGAAAGAGTCAATAAGGACATCATGTAGCTTTTAGACCATCTGGGGACCCTCTGAGGAGAGAAAAAGTTCAAAAAGTCCCATATGGACCACTGTCTGGAGGACCTGACTTGACTTTTTAACATCAGAAAGAGTCTATGAGGACATCATGTAGCTTTTAGACCTTCTGGGGACCCTCTGAGCAGAAAAAAAGTTCAAAAGGTCCCATATGGACCACTGTCTGGAGGTCCTGACTTGACTTTTTAACATTAGAAAGAGTCTATGAGGACATCAGGTAGCTTTTAGACCTTCTAGGGACCCCCTGAGCAGAAAAAAAATTCAAAAGGTCCCATATAGACCAATGTCTGGAGGACCTGACTTGACTTTTTAACATCAGAAAGAGTCTATGAGGACATCATGTAGCTTTTAGTCCTTCTGGGGACCCTCTTATCAGAAAAAAAGTTCAAAAGGTCCCATATGGACAACTGTCTGGAGGACCTGACTTGACTTTTTAACATCAGAAAGAGTCTATGAGGACATCATGTAGCTTTTAGACCTTCTGGGGACCCTCTCATCAGAAAAAAAGTTCAAAAGGTCCCATATGGACCACTGTCTGTAGGTCCTGACTTTACTTTTTAACATCAGAAAGAGTCTATGAGGACATCAGGTAGCTTCTAGACCTTCTGGGGACCCTCTGAGCAGAAAAAAAGTTCAAAAGATCCCATATGGACCAATGTTTGGAGGACCTGACTTGACTTTTTAACATCAGAAAGAGTCTATGAGGACATCATTTAGCTTTTAGACCTTCTGGGGACCCTCTGAGCAGAAAAAAAGTTCAAAAGGTCCCATATGGACCACTGTCTGGAGGTCCTGACTTGACTTTTTAGCATCAGAAAGAGTCTATGAGGACATCATGTAGCTTTTAGACCTTCTGGGGACCCTCTGAGCAGAAAAAAAGTTCAAAAACTCCCATATGGATTACTGTATGGCGGACTTGACTTGACTTTTTAACATCAGAAAGTTTCTCTAAGGACATCATGTAGCTTTTAGACCTTCTCTGGACCCTCTGAGCAGAAAAAAAGTTCAAAACTTCCCATATGGACTACTGTTTGGCGTACTTGACTTTTTAACATCAGAAAGAGTCTATGAGGACATCATGTAGATTTTAGACAATCTGGGGACTCTCTGAGGAGAAAAAAAGTTCAAAAGGTATATGTACTACTGTCTGGAGGACCTGACATGACTTTTTAACATCAGAAAGAGTCTATGAGGACATCATGTAGCTTTTAGACCTTCTGGGGACCCTCTGAGGAGAAAAAAAGTTCAAAAGGTCCCATATGGACCACTGCCTGGAGGACCTGACTTGCCTATTTAACATCAGAAATAGTCTATGAGGACATCATGTAGCTTTTAGACCTTCTGGGGACCCCCTGAGGAGAAAAAAAGTTCAAAAAGTCCAATATGGACCACTATCTGGAGGACCTGACTTGACTTTTTAACATCAGAAAGAGTCTATGAGGACATCATGTAGCTTTTAGACCTTCTGGGGACCCTCTGAGAAGAAAAAAAGTTCAAAGGGTCCCATATGGACCACTGCCTGGAGGACCTGACTTGACTTTTTAACATCAGAAAGAGTCTATGAGGACATCATGTAGCTTTTAGACCTTCTGGGGACCCTCTGAGCAGACAAAAAGTTCAAAAGGTCCCATATGGACCACTGTCTGGAGGTCCTGACTTGACTTTTTAACATTAGAAAGAGTCTATGAGGACATCAGGTAGCTTTTAGACCTTCTAGGGACCCCCTGAGCAGAAAAAAAATCAAAAGGTCCCATATAGACCAATGTCTGGAGGACCTAACTTGACTTTTTAACATCAGAAAGAGTCTTTGAGGACATCATGTAGCTTTTAGACCTTCTGGGGACCCTCTTATCAGAAAAAAAGTTCAAAAGGTCCCATATGGACCACTGTCTGGAGGACCTGACTTGACTTTTTAACATCAGAAAGAGTCTATGAGGACATCATGTAGCTTTTAGTCCTTCTGGGGACCCTCTGAGGAGAAAAAAAGTTCAAAAGGTCCCATATGGACAACTGTCTGGAGGACCTGACTTGACTTTTTAACATCAGAAAGAGTCTATGAGGACATCATGTAGCTTTTAGACCTTCTGGGGACCCTCTCATCAGAAAAAAAGTTCAAAAGGTCCCATATGGACAACTGTCTGGAGGTCCTGACTTTACTTTTTAACATCAGAAAGAGTCAATGTGGACATCAGGTAGTTTTTAGACCTTCTGGGGACCCTCTGAGCAAAAAAAAAGTTCAAAGTCCCATATGGACCAATGTCTGGAGGACCTGACTTGACTTTTTAACATCAGAAAGAGTGTATGAGGACATCATGTAGCTTTTAGATCTTCTGGGGACCCTCTTATCAGAAAAAAAGTTCAAAAGGTCCCATATGGACCATTGTCTGGAGGACCTGACTTGACTTTTTAACATCAGAAAGAGTCTATGTGGACATCAGGTAGCTTTTAGACCTTCTGGGGACCCTCTGAGCAGAAAAAAAGTTCAAAAGATCCCATATGGACCACTGTCTGGAGGACCTGACTTGACTTTTTAACATCAGAAAGAGTCTATGAGGACATCATGTAGCTTTTAGACCTTCTGGGACCCTCTTATCAGAAAAAAGTTCAAAAAGTCCCATATGGACCACTGTCTGGAGGTCCTGACTTTACTTTTTAACATCAGAAAGAGTCTATGAGGACATTATATAGCTTTTAGACATTCTGGGGACCCTCTTATCAGAAAAAAAATTCAAAAGGTCCCATATGGACCATTGTCTGGAGGACCTGACTTGACTTTTTAACATCAGAAAGAGTATATGAGGACATCATGTAGATTTTAGACCTTCTGGGGACCCTCTGAGCGGAAAAAAAGTTAAAAAGGTCCCATATGGAACACTGTCTGGAGGACCTGACTTGACTTTTTAACATCAGAAAGAGTCTATGAGGACATCATGTAGCTTTTAGACCTTCTGGGGACCCTCCGAGGAGAAAAAAAGTTCAAAAGGTCCCATATGGACCACTGTCTGGAGGTCCTGACTTGACTTTTTAACATCAGAAAGAGTCTATGAGGACATCATGTAGCTTTTAGACCTTCTGGGGACCCTCCAAGAAGAAAAAAGTTCTAAAGGTCCCATATGGACCACTGTCTGGAAAACCAGACTTGACTTTTTAACATCAGAAACAGTCTATAAGGACATCATGTAGCTTTTAGACCTTCTGGGCACCCTCTGAGGAGAAAAAAAGTTCAAAAGATCCCATATGGACCACTGCCTGGAGGACCTGACTTGACTTTTTAACATCAGAAAGAGTCTATGAGGACATCATGTAGCTTTTAGACCTTCTGGGGTCCCTCTGAGGATAAAAAAAGTTCGAAAGGTCCCATATTGTGACCACTGTCTGGAGGACCTGACTTGACTTTTTAACATCAGAAAGAGTCTATGAGGACATCATTTAGCTTTTAGACCTTCTGGGGACCCTCTGAGCAGAAAAAAAGTTCAAAAAGGTCCCTTATGGACCACTGTCTGGAGGTCCTGACTTGACTTTTTAACATCAGAAAGAGTCTATGATGACATCATGTAGCTTTTAGACCTTCTGGGGACCCTCTGGAAGAAAAAAAGTTCAAAAGGTCTCATATGGACCACTGTCTGGAGGTCCTGACTTTACTTTTTAACATCAGAAAGAGTCTATGAGGACATCAGGTAGCTTTTAGACCATCTGGGGACCCTCTGAGCAAAAAAAAGTTCAAAAGGTCCCATATGGACCACTGTCTGGAGGACCGAACTTGACTTTTTAACATCAGAAAGAGTCTATGAGGACATCATGTAGCTTTTAGACCTTCTGGGGACCCTCTTATGAGAAAAAAAGTTCAAAAGGTCCCATATGGACCAACGTCTGGAGGACGTGACTTGAATTTTTAACATCAGAAATAGTCTATGAGGACATCATGTAGCTTTTAGACCTTCTGGGGACCCTCTGAGAAGAAAAAAGTTCTAAAGGTCCCATATGGACCACTGTCTGGAGGACCTGACTTGACTTTTTAACATCAGAAAGAGTCTATGAGGACATCATGTAGCTTTTAGACCTTCTGGGGACCCTCTGAGCAAAAAAAGTTCAAAAGGTCCCAAATGGACCACTGTCTGGAGGACCTGACTTGACTTTTTAACATCAGAAAGAGTATTTGAGGACATCATGTAGCTTTTAGACCTTCTGGGGACCCTCTTATCAGAAAAAAAGTTCAAAAGATCCCATATGGACCAATGTCTGTAGGACCTGACTTGACTTTTTAACATCAGAAAAAGTCTATGAGGACATCATGTAGCTTTTAGACCTTCTGGGGACCCTCTTATCAGAAAAAAAAGTTCTAAAGGTCCCAGATGGACCACTGTCTGGAGGACCTGACTTGACTTTTTAACATCAGAAAGAGTATATGAGGACATCCTGTAGCTTTTAGACCTTCTGGGGACCCTCTGAGGAGAAAAAAAGTTCAAAAGGTCCCAAATGGACCACTGTCTGGAGGTCCTGACTTGACTTTTTAATATCAGAAAGAGTCTATGAGGACATCATATAGCTTTTAGACCTTCTGGGGACACTCTGAGCAGGAAAAAAGTTCAAAAGGTCCCATATGGACCAGTGTCTGGAGGACTTGACTTGCCTATTTAATATCAGAAATAGTCTATGAGGACATCATGTAGCTTTTAGACCTTCTGGGCGCCCTCTGAGGAGAAAAAAAGTTCAAAAGGTCCCATATGGACCACTGTCTGGAGGTCCTGACTTGACTTTTTAACATCAGAAAGAGTCTATGAGGACATCATGTAGCTTTAAGACCTTCTGGGGAGCCTCTGAGCAGAAAAAAAGTTCAAAAGGTCCCATATGGACCACTGTCTGGAGGACCTAACTTGACTTTTTAACATCAGAAAGAGTCTATGAGGACATCATGTAGCTTTTAGACCTTCTAGGGACCCTCTGAGGAGAAAAAAAGTTCAAAAGGTCCCATATGGACCACTGTCTGGAGGTCCTGACTTGACTTTTTAACATCAGAAAGAGTCTATGAGGACATCATGTAACTTTTAGAACTTCTGGGGACCCTCTTATCAGAAAAAAAGTTCAAAAGGTCCCATATGGATCACTGTCTGGAGGTCCTGACTTGACTTTTTAACATCAGAAAGAGTCTATGAGGACATCATGTAGCTTTTAGACCTTCTGGGGACCCTCTGAGAAGAAAAAAAGTTCAAAAGGTCCCAAATGGACCACTGTCTGGAGGACCTGACTTGACTTTTTAACATCAGAAAGAGTCTATGAGGACATCATGTAGCTTTTAGTCCTTCTGGGGACCCTCTGAGGAGAAACAAAGTTCAAAAGGTCCCATATGGACCACTGTCTGGAGGTTCTGACTTGACTTTTTAACATCAGAAAGAGTCTATGTGGACATCAGGTAGCTTTTAGACCTTCTAGGGACCCTCTGAGCAGAAAAAAAGTTCAAAAGGTCCCATATGGACCACTGTCTGGAGGACCTGACTTGACTTTTTAACAGAAAGAGTCTATGAGGACATCATGTAGCTTTTAGACCTTCTGGGGACCCTGTTATCAGAAAAAAAGTTCAAAAGGTCCCATATGGACCAGTGTCTGGAGGACTTGACTTGCCTATTTAATATCAGAAATAGTCTATGAGGACATCATGTAGCTTTTAGACCTTCTGGGCGCCCTCTGAGGAGAAAAAAAGTTCAAAAGGTCCCATATGGACCACTGTCTGGAGGTCCTGACTTGACTTTTTAACATCAGAAAGAGTCTATGAGGACATCATGTAGCTTTAAGACCTTCTGGGGAGCCTCTGAGCAGAAAAAAAGTTCAAAAGGTCCCATATGGACCACTGTCTGGAGGACCTAACTTGACTTTTTAACATCAGAAAGAGTCTATGAGGACATCATGTAGCTTTTAGACCTTCTAGGGACCCTCTGAGGAGAAAAAAAGTTCAAAAGGTCCCATATGGACCACTGTCTGGAGGTCCTGACTTGACTTTTTAACATCAGAAAGAGTCTATGAGGACATCATGTAACTTTTAGAACTTCTGGGGACCCTCTTATCAGAAAAAAAGTTCAAAAGGTCCCATATGGATCACTGTCTGGAGGTCCTGACTTGACTTTTTAACATCAGAAAGAGTCTATGAGGACATCATGTAGCTTTTAGACCTTCTGGGGACCCTCTGAGAAGAAAAAAAGTTCAAAAGGTCCCAAATGGACCACTGTCTGGAGGACCTGACTTGACTTTTTAACATCAGAAAGAGTCTATGAGGACATCATGTAGCTTTTAGTCCTTCTGGGGACCCTCTGAGGAGAAACAAAGTTCAAAAGGTCCCATATGGACCACTGTCTGGAGGTTCTGACTTGACTTTTTAACATCAGAAAGAGTCTATGTGGACATCAGGTAGCTTTTAGACCTTCTAGGGACCCTCTGAGCAGAAAAAAAGTTCAAAAGGTCCCATATGGACCACTGTCTGGAGGACCTGACTTGACTTTTTAACAGAAAGAGTCTATGAGGACATCATGTAGCTTTTAGACCTTCTGGGGACCCTGTTATCAGAAAAAAAGTTCAAAAGGTCCCATATGGACCACTGTCTGGAGGTCCTGACTTTACTTTTTAACATCAGAAAGAGTGTATGAGGACATCAGGTAGCTTTTAGACCTTCTGGGGACCCTCTGAGCAGAAAAAAAGTTCAAAAGGTCCCATATGGACCACTGTCTGGAGGACCTGACTTGAATTTTTAACATCAGAAAGAGTCTATGAGGATATCATGTAGCTTTTAGACCTTCTGGGGACCCTCTGAGGAGAAAAGAAGTTCAAAAGGTCCCATATGGACCACTGTCTGGAGGTCCTGACTTGACTTTTTAACATCAGAAAGGGTCTATAAGGACATCATGTAGCTTTTAGACCTTCTGGTGACCCTCTGGAAGAAAAAAAGTTAAAAAAAGGTCCCATATGGACCACTGTCTGGAGGTCCTGACTTGACTTTTTAACATCAGAAAGAGTCTATAAGGACATTATGTAGCTTTTAGATCTTCTGGGGACCCTCTTATCAGAAAAAAAATTCAAAAGGTCACATATGGACCAATGTCTGGAGGACCTGACTTGACTTTTTAACATCAGAAAGAGTCTATGAGGACATCATGTAGCTTTTAGACCTTCTGGGGACCCTCTGAGCAGAACAAAAGTTCAAAAACTCCTATATGGATTACTGTATGGCGGACTTGACTTGACTTTTTAACATCAGAAAGTTTCTCTAAGGACATCATGTAGCTTTTAGACCTTCTCTGGACCCTCTGAGCAGAGAAAAAGTTCAAAACTTCCCATATGGACTACTGTTTGGCGTACTTGACTTTTTAACATCAGAAAGAGTCTATGAGGACATCATGTAGCTTTTAGACCTTCTGGGGACCCTCTGAGGAGAAAAAAAGTTCAAAAGGTCCCATATGGACCACTGCCTGGAGGACCTGACTTGCCTATTTAACATCAGAAAGAGTCTATGAGGACATCATGTAACTTTTAGAACTTCTGGGGACCCTCTTATCAGAAAAAAAGTTCAAAAGGTCCCATATGGACCACTGTCTGGAGGACCTGACTTGACTTTTAACATCAGAAAGAGTCTATGAGGACATCATGTAGCTTTTAGTCCTTCTGGGGACCCTCTGAGGAGAAACAAAGTTCAAAAGGTCCCATATGGACCACTGTCTGGAGGTCCTGACTTGACTTTTTAACATCAGAAAGAGTCTATGTGGACATCAGGTAGCTTTTAGACCTTCTAGGGACCCTCTGAGCAGAAAAAAAGTTCAAAAGGTCCCATATGGACCACTGTCTGGAGGACCTGACTTGACTTTTTAACAAAAAGAGTCTATGAGGACATCATGTAGCTTTTAGACCTTCTGGGGACCCTCTTATCAGAAAATAAGTTCAAAAGGTCCCATATGGACCACTGTCTGGTGGTCCTGACTTTACTATTTAACATCAGAAAGAGTGTATGAGGACATCAGGTAGCTTTTGAAACCTTCTGGGGACCCTCTGAGCAGAAAAAAAGTTCAAAAGGTCCCATATGGACCACTGTCTGGAGGACCTGACTTGAATTTTTAACATCAGAAAGAGTCTATGAGGATATCATGTAGCTTTTAGACCTTCTGGGGACCCTCTGAGGAGAAAAGAAGTTCAAAAGATCCCATATGGACCACTGTCTGGAAGTCCTGACTTGACTTTTTAACATCAGAAAGAGTCTATGAGGACATCATGTAGCTTTTAGACCTTCTGGGGACCCTCTCATCAGAAAAAAAGTTCAAAAGATCCCATATGGACCACTGTCTAGAGGACCTGACTTGACTTTTTTACATCAGAAAGTGTCTATGAGGACACCATGTAGCTTTTAGACCTTCTGGGGACCCTCTGAGGAGAAAAAAAGTTCAAAAGGTCCCATATGGACCACTGTCTGGAGGTCCTGACTTGACTTTTTAACATCAGAAAGAGTCTATGAGGACATTATGTAGCTTTTAGACCTTCTGGGGACCCTCTTATCAGAAAAAAAACTCAAAAGGTCACATATGGACCAATGGCTGGAGGACCTAACTTGACTTTTTAACATCAGAAAGAGTCTATGAGGACATCATGTAGCTTTTAGACCTTCTGGGGACCCTCTGAGCAGAAAAAAGTTCAAAAACTCCTATATGGATTACTGTATGGCGGACTTGACTTGACTTTTTAACATCAGAAAGTTTCTCTAAGGACATCATGTAGCTTTTAGACCTTCTCTGGACCCTCTGAGCAGAAAAAAAGTTCAAAACTTCCCATATGGACTACTGTTTGGCGTACTTGACTTTTTAACATCAGAAAGAGTCTATGAGGACATCATGTAGATTTTAGACAATCTGGGGACTGTCTGAGGAGAAAAAAAGTTCAAAAGGTATATGTACTACTGTCTGGAGGACCTGACTTGACTTTTTAACATCAGAAAGAGTCTATGAGGACATCATGTAGCTTTTAGACCGACTGGGGACCCTCTGAGGAGAAAAAAAGTTCAAAAGGTCCCATATGGACCACTGCCTGGAGGACCTGACTTGCCTATTTAACATCAGAAATAGTCTATGAGGACATCATGTAGCTTTTAGACCTTCTGGGGACCCCCTGAGGAGAAAAAAAGTTCAAAAAGTCCCATATGGACCACTGTCTGGAGGACCTGACTTGAATTTTTAACATCAGAAAGAGTCTATGAGGACATCATGTAGCTTTTAGACCTTCTGGGGACCCTCTGAGAAGAAAAAAAGTTCAAAAGGTCCCATATGGACCACTGTCTGGAGGACCTGACTTGACTTTTTAACATCAGAAAGAGTCTATGAGGACATCATGTAGCTTTTAGACCTTCTGGGGACCCTCTGAGAAGAAAAAAAGTTCAAAAGGTCCCATATGGACCACTGTCTGGAGGACCTGACTTGACTTTTTAACATCAGAAAGAGTCTATGAGGACATCATGTAGCTTTTAGACCTTCTGGGGACCCTCTGAGCAGAAAAAAGTTCAAAAACTCCTATATGGATTACTGTATGGCGGACTTGACTTGACTTTTTAACATCAGAAAGTTTCTCTAAGGACATCATGTAGCTTTTAGACCTTCTCTGGACCCTCTGAGCAGAAAAAAAGTTCAAAACTTCCCATATGGACTACTGTTTGGCGTACTTGACTTTTTAACATCAGAAAGAGTCTATGAGGACATCATGTAGATTTTAGACAATCTGGGGACTGTCTGAGGAGAAAAAAAGTTCAAAAGGTATATGTACTACTGTCTGGAGGACCTGACTTGACTTTTTAACATCAGAAAGAGTCTATGAGGACATCATGTAGCTTTTAGACCGACTGGGGACCCTCTGAGGAGAAAAAAAGTTCAAAAGGTCCCATATGGACCACTGCCTGGAGGACCTGACTTGCCTATTTAACATCAGAAATAGTCTATGAGGACATCATGTAGCTTTTAGACCTTCTGGGGACCCCCTGAGGAGAAAAAAAGTTCAAAAAGTCCCATATGGACCACTGTCTGGAGGACCTGACTTGAATTTTTAACATCAGAAAGAGTCTATGAGGACATCATGTAGCTTTTAGACCTTCTGGGGACCCTCTGAGAAGAAAAAAAGTTCAAAAGGTCCCATATGGACCACTGTCTGGAGGACCTGACTTGACTTTTTAACATCAGAAAGAGTCTATGAGGACATCATGTAGCTTTTAGACCTTCTGGGGACCCTCTGAGCAGAAAAAAAGTTCAAAAGGTCCCATATGGACCACTGTCTGGAGGTCCTGACTTGACTTTTTAACATCAGAAAGAGTCTATGAGGACATCAGGTAGCTTTTAGACCTTTTAGGGACCCCCTGAGCAAAAAAAAAATTCAAAAGGTCCCATATAGACCAATGTCTGGAGGACCTAACTTGACTTTTTAACATCAGAAAGAGTCTTTGAGGACATCATGTAGCTTTTAGACCTTCTGGGGACCCTCTTATCAGAAAAAAAGTTCAAAAGGTCCCATATGGACCACTGTCTGGAGGACCTGACTTGACTTTTTAACATCAGAAAGAGTCTATGAGGACATCATGTAGATTTTAGTCCTTCTGGGGACCCTCTGAGGAGAAAAAAAGTTCAAAAGGTCCCATATGGACAACTGTCTGGAGGACCTGACTTGACTTTTTAACATCAGAAAGAGTCTATGAGGACATCATGTAGCTTTTAGACCTTCTGGGGAACCTCTCATCAGAAAAAAAGTTCAAAAGGTCCCATATGGACCACTGTCTGGAGGTCCTGACTTTACTTTTTAACATCAGAAAGAGTCTATGAGGACATCAGGTAGCTTTTAGACCTTCTGTGGATCCTCTGAGCAGAAAAAAAGTTCAAAAGGTCCCATATGGACTACTGTATGGAGGTCCTGACTTGACTTTTTAACATCAGAAAGAGTCTATGATGACATCATGTAGCTTTTAGACCTTCTGGGGACCCTCTGGAAGAAAAAAAGTTCAAAAGGTCTCATATGGACCACTGTCTGGAGGTCCTGACTTTACTTTTTAACATCAGAAAGAGTCTATGAGGACATCAGGTAGCTTTTAGACCATCTGGGGACCCTCTGAGCAAAAAAAAGTTCAAAAGGTCCCATATGGACCACTGTCTGGAGGACCGAACTTGACTTTTTAACATCAGAAAGAGTCTATGAGGACATCATGTAGCTTTTAGACCTTCTGGGGACCCTCTTATGAGAAAAAAAGTTCAAAAGGTCCCATATGGACCAACGTCTGGAGGACGTGACTTGAATTTTTAACATCAGAAATAGTCTATGAGGACATCATGTAGCTTTTAGACCTTCTGGGGACCCTCTGAGAAGAAAAAAGTTCTAAAGGTCCCATATGGACCACTGTCTGGAGGACCTGACTTGACTTTTTAACATCAGAAAGAGTCTATGAGGACATCATGTAGCTTTTAGACCTTCTGGGGACCCTCTGAGCAAAAAAAGTTCAAAAGGTCCCAAATGGACCACTGTCTGGAGGACCTGACTTGACTTTTTAACATCAGAAAGAGTATTTGAGGACATCATGTAGCTTTTAGACCTTCTGGGGACCCTCTTATCAGAAAAAAAGTTCAAAAGATCCCATATGGACCAATGTCTGTAGGACCTGACTTGACTTTTTAACATCAGAAAAAGTCTATGAGGACATCATGTAGCTTTTAGACCTTCTGGGGACCCTCTTATCAGAAAAAAAAGTTCTAAAGGTCCCAGATGGACCACTGTCTGGAGGACCTGACTTGACTTTTTAACATCAGAAAGAGTATATGAGGACATCCTGTAGCTTTTAGACCTTCTGGGGACCCTCTGAGGAGAAAAAAAGTTCAAAAGGTCCCAAATGGACCACTGTCTGGAGGTCCTGACTTGACTTTTTAATATCAGAAAGAGTCTATGAGGACATCATATAGCTTTTAGACCTTCTGGGGACACTCTGAGCAGGAAAAAAGTTCAAAAGGTCCAATATGGACCAGTGTCTGGAGGACTTGACTTGCCTATTTAATATCAGAAATAGTCTATGAGGACATCATGTAGCTTTTAGACCTTCTGGGCGCCCTCTGAGGAGAAAAAAAGTTCAAAAGGTCCCATATGGACCACTGTCTGGAGGTCCTGACTTGACTTTTTAACATCAGAAAGAGTCTATGAGGACATCATGTAGCTTTAAGACCTTCTGGGGAGCCTCTGAGCAGAAAAAAAGTTCAAAAGGTCCCATATGGACCACTGTCTGGAGGACCTAACTTGACTTTTTAACATCAGAAAGAGTCTATGAGGACATCATGTAGCTTTTAGACCTTCTAGGGACCCTCTGAGGAGAAAAAAAGTTCAAAAGGTCCCATATGGACCACTGTCTGGAGGTCCTGACTTGACTTTTTAACATCAGAAAGAGTCTATGAGGACATCATGTAACTTTTAGAACTTCTGGGGACCCTCTTATCAGAAAAAAAGTTCAAAAGGTCCCATATGGATCACTGTCTGGAGGTCCTGACTTGACTTTTTAACATCAGAAAGAGTCTATGAGGACATCATGTAGCTTTTAGACCTTCTGGGGACCCTCTGAGAAGAAAAAAAGTTCAAAAGGTCCCAAATGGACCACTGTCTGGAGGACCTGACTTGACATTTTAACATCAGAAAGAGTCTATGAGGACATCATGTAGCTTTTAGTCCTTCTGGGGACCCTCTGAGGAGAAACAAAGTTCAAAAGGTCCCATATGGACCACTGTCTGGAGGTCCTGACTTGACTTTTTAACATCAGAAAGAGTCTATGTGGACATCAGGTAGCTTTTAGACCTTCTAGGGACCCTCTGAGCAGAAAAAAAGTTCAAAAGGTCCCATATGGACCACTGTCTGGAGGACCTGACTTGACTTTTTAACAGAAAGAGTCTATGAGGACATCATGTAGCTTTTAGACCTTCTGGGGACCCTGTTATCAGAAAAAAAGTTCAAAAGGTCCCATATGGACCACTGTCTGGAGGTCCTGACTTTACTTTTTAACATCAGAAAGAGTGTATGAGGACATCAGGTAGCTTTTAGACCTTCTGGGGACCCTCTGAGCAGAAAAAAAGTTCAAAAGGTCCCATATGGACCACTGTCTGGAGGACCTGACTTGAATTTTTAACATCAGAAAGAGTCTATGAGGATATCATGTAGCTTTTAGACCTTCTGGGGACCCTCTGAGGAGAAAAGAAGTTCAAAAGGTCCCATATGGACCACTGTCTGGAGGTCCTGACTTGACTTTTTAACATCAGAAAGGGTCTATAAGGACATCATGTAGCTTTTAGACCTTCTGGTGACCCTCTGGAAGAAAAAAAGTTCAAAAGGTCCCATATGGACCACTGTCTGGAGGTCCTGACTTGACTTTTTAACATCAGAAAGAGTCTATGAGGACATTATGTAGCTTTTAGACCTTCTGGGGACCCTCTTATCAGAAAAAAAATTCAAAAGGTCACATATGGACCAATGTCTGGAGGACCTGACTTGACTTTTTAACATCAGAAAGAGTCTATGAGGACATCATGTAGCTTTTAGACCTTCTGGGGACCCTCTGAGCAGAACAAAAGTTCAAAAACTCCTATATGGATTACTGTATGGCGGACTTGACTTGACTTTTTAACATCAGAAAGTTTCTCTAAGGACATCATGTAGCTTTTAGACCTTCTCTGGACCCTCTGAGCAGAGAAAAAGTTCAAAACTTCCCATATGGACTACTGTTTGGCGTACTTGACTTTTTAACATCAGAAAGAGTCTATGAGGACATCATGTAGATTTTAGACAATCTGGGGACTCTCTGAGGAGAAAAAAACTTCAAAAGGTATATGTACTACTGTCTGGAGGACCTGACTTGACTTTTTAACATCAGAAAGAGTCTATGAGGACATCATGTAGCTTTTAGACCTTCTGGGGACCCTCTGAGGAGAAAAAAAGTTCAAAAGGTCCCATATGGACCACTGCCTGGAGGACCTGACTTGCCTATTTAACATCAGAAAGAGTCTATGAGGACATCATGTAACTTTTAGAACTTCTGGGGACCCTCTTATCAGAAAAAAAGTTCAAAAGGTCCCATATGGACCACTGTCTGGAGGACCTGACTTGACTTTTAACATCAGAAAGAGTCTATGAGGACATCATGTAGCTTTTAGTCCTTCTGGGGACCCTCTGAGGAGAAACAAAGTTCAAAAGGTCCCATATGGACCACTGTCTGGAGGTCCTGACTTGACTTTTTAACATCAGAAAGAGTCTATGTGGACATCAGGTAGCTTTTAGACCTTCTAGGGACCCTCTGAGCAGAAAAAAAGTTCAAAAGGTCCCATATGGACCACTGTCTGGAGGACCTGACTTGACTTTTTAACAAAAAGAGTCTATGAGGACATCATGTAGCTTTTAGACCTTCTGGGGACCCTCTTATCAGAAAATAAGTTCAAAAGGTCCCATATGGACCACTGTCTGGTGGTCCTGACTTTACTATTTAACATCAGAAAGAGTGTATGAGGACATCAGGTAGCTTTTGAAACCTTCTGGGGACCCTCTGAGCAGAAAAAAAGTTCAAAAGGTCCCATATGGACCACTGTCTGGAGGACCTGACTTGAATTTTTAACATCAGAAAGAGTCTATGAGGATATCATGTAGCTTTTAGACCTTCTGGGGACCCTCTGAGGAGAAAAGAAGTTCAAAAGATCCCATATGGACCACTGTCTGGAAGTCCTGACTTGACTTTTTAACATCAGAAAGAGTCTATGAGGACATCATGTAGCTTTTAGACCGACTGGGGACCCTCTGAGGAGAAAAAAAGTTCAAAAGGTCCCATATGGACCACTGCCTGGAGAACCTGACTTGCCTATTTAACATCAGAAATAGTCTATGAGGACATCATGTAGCTTTTAGACCTTCTGGGGACCCCCTGAGGAGAAAAAAAGTTCAAAAAGTCCCATATGGACCACTGTCTGGAGGACCTGACTTGAATTTTTAACATCAGAAAGAGTCTATGAGGACATCATGTAGCTTTTAGACCTTCTGGGGACCCTCTGAGAAGAAAAAAAGTTCAAAAGGTCCCATATGGACCACTGTCTGGAGGACCTGACTTGACTTTTTAACATCAGAAAGAGTCTATGAGGACATCATGTACCTTTTAGACCTTCTGGGGACCCTCTGAGCAGAAAAAAAGTTCAAAAGGTCCCATATGGACCACTGTCTGGAGGTCCTGACTTGACTTTTTAACATCAGAAAGAGTCTATGAGGACATCAGGTAGCTTTTAGACCTTTTAGGGACCCCCTGAGCAAAAAAAAAATTCAAAAGGTCCCATATAGACCAATGTCTGGAGGACCTAACTTGACTTTTTAACATCAGAAAGAGTCTTTGAGGACATCATGTAGCTTTTAGACCTTCTGGGGACCCTCTTATCAGAAAAAAAGTTCAAAAGGTCCCATATGGACCACTGTCTGGAGGACCTGACTTGACTTTTTAACATCAGAAAGAGTCTATGAGGACATCATGTAGATTTTAGTCCTTCTGGGGACCCTCTGAGGAGAAAAAAAGTTCAAAAGGTCCCATATGGACAACTGTCTGGAGGACCTGACTTGACTTTTTAACATCAGAAAGAGTCTATGAGGACATCATGTAGCTTTTAGACCTTCTGGGGACCCTCTCATCAGAAAAAAAGTTCAAAAGGTCCCATATGGACCACTGTCTGGAGGTCCTGACTTTACTTTTTAACATCAGAAAGAGTCTATGAGGACATCAGGTAGCTTTTAGACCTTCTGTGGATCCTCTGAGCAGAAAAAAAGTTCAAAAGGTCCCATATGGACTACTGTATGGCGGACTTGACTTGACCTTTTAACATCAGAAAGAGTCAATAAGGACATCATGTAGCTTTTAGACCATCTGGGGACCCTCTGAGGAGAGAAAAATTTCAAAAACTCCCATATGGATTACTGTATGGCGGACTTTACTTGACTTTTTAACATCAGAATAAGTCTTTGAGGACATCATGTAGCTTTTAGACCTTCTGGGGACCCTCTGAGCAGAAAAAAGATCAAAATCTCCCATATGGACTACTGTCTGGCGGACTTGACGACTTTTTAACATCAGAAAGAGTCTATGAGGTCATCATGTAGCTTTTAGGCCTGCTGGGGACACTCTGAGGAGAAAAAAAGTTCAAAAGGTTCATATGGACTACTGTCTGGCGGTCTTAACATCATATGCATATTACTTTCAAATGTTATTCTTCCATGCAAAACGCTTGTGCAATGTAATGAAACGCATTAGTGCTTGAATGCATTTTAATGCAACAGAGTGCATATTACTTTTAAATGTTAATCTTCCATGCAAAACGCTGTTGCAATGTAATGAAACGCATTAGTTCTTGAATGCATTGCAATTCAACAAAGTGCATCTTACTTTTAAATGTTATTCTTCCATGCAAAATGCTTGTGCAATGCAACAGCACGCTGTTGCAATGTAATGAAACGCATTAGTTCTTAAATGCATTGCAATGCAACAGAGTGCATATTACTTTTAAATGTTATTCTTCCATGCAAAACGCTTGTGCAATGCAACAGCACGCTGTTGCAATGTAATGAAACGCATTAGTTCTTAAATGCATTGCAATGCAACAGAGTGCATATTACTTTTAAATGTTATTCTTCCATGCAAAACGCTTGTGCAATGCAACAGCACGCTGTTGCAATGTAATGAAACGCATTAGTTCTTAAATGCATTGCAATGCAACAGAGTGCATATTACTTTTAAATGTTATTCTTCCATGCAAAACGCTTGTGCAATGCAACAGCACGCTGTTGCAATGTAATGAAACGCATTAGTTCTTAAATGCATTGCAATGCAACAGAGTGCATATTACTTTTAAATGTTATTCTTCCATGCAAAACGCTTGTGCAATGTACAGAAGAGCATTAGTTCTTGAATGCATTGCAATGTAACAGAGTGCATATTACTTTTAAATGTTATTCTTCCATGCAAAACGCTTGTGCAATGCAACAGCACGCTGTTGCAATAGAATGAATCGCATTAGTTCTTGAATGCATTTGCAATGCAACAAAGTGCATACTACTTTTAAAGTGCATATTGCTTATAGGTCATTCTTCTATGCTTTTCGTTGGTATTCTTCGTTACGCTTGATCGTATGTGCAATGCAATGCAACAGCAGCGTGCATTGCAGATCTCTTAATGCACTACGGAATGAGTTAGTTCTTGAACGCAATGCCATTCAAAAAAAGTGCATATCGCTTATGTCATTCAAACGCTTTATCATATGTGCAATGCAACAGCAGTTTTTTTAAGCGTTAGTTTTTTTCATTGCACAAAGGAATAAGTTAGTCATTTTATGCAATTGAATGAAACAAGAAAACGTTTTTAAAACAGCAGATTGCGTTGCCCATCTCTTTAATGCACTACAAAAAGAGTTAGTTCTTGAGTGCATTGCAAAAAAAGTGCATATTGCTTATGCACAACGCTTTAACTTATGTGCAATGTAGTTCAATCTCTTCAATGCACTACTGAATTAGTTAGTTCTTGAATGCAGATTTTAAGCGTTATTTTTTTTTCATTGCACAAAGGAATAAGTTAGTCCTTTTATGCAATGGAATGAAACAACAAAAAAGTTATTAAAACAACAGATTGCATTGCCCATCTCTTTGATGCACTACAAAATGAGTTAGTTCTTGAATGCATTGCAATTCAACAATGCCTTTTGACTTTTTAACATCAGAAAGAGTCTATGAGGACATCATGTAGCTTTTAGACCTTCTGGGGACCCTCTGACCAGAAAAAAAGTTCAAAAGGTCCCATATGGACAACTGTCTGGCAGACTTGACTTGACTTGACTTGTTTTCAACATCAGAAAGATTCTGTAAGGAAATCATGTAGCTTTTTGATGTTAAAAGTCAAGTCGCCAGACAGTAGCCCATATCGGGCCGTTTGAACTTTTTTTTCTGGTCAAACACGTTCCTCAAAAGGTTCAAAAGAGCTTTGTATCCTTCTTATGGGCTCCTTCTAAAGTGTAAAAAGTCAAGTCCGCCAGACAGTAGCCCATATCGGGCCGTTTGAACTGTTTTTTCTGGTCAAAAAGGCTCCTCAAAAGGTTCAAAAGAGCTTCGTATCCTTCTTATGGGCTATTTCTAAAGTGTAAAAAGTCAAGTCCGCCAGACAATAACCCATACCGGGCCGTTTGAACATTTTTTCCTTGTCAAAAAGACTCCTCAAAAGGTTCAAAAAAGCTTCGTATCCTTCTTATGGGCTCTTTCTGATGTTAAAAGTCAAGTCCGCCAGACAGCAGTCCATATCGGGCCGTTTGAATTTTTTTTTCTGGTCAAAAACGTTCCTCAAAAGGTTCAAAAGAGCTTTGTATCCTTCTTATGGGCTCCTTCTAAAGTGTAAAAAGTCAAGTCCGCCAGACAGTAGCCCATGTCGGGCCGTTTTATCTTTTTTTTCTGGTCAAAAAGGCTCCTCAAAAGGATCAAAAGAGCTTCTTATCCTTCTTATGGGCTCTTTCTGATGTTTAAAAGTCAAGACCGCCATACAGTAACCCATATCGGGCCGTTTGAACTTTTTTTTCTGGTCAAAAAAGCTGCTCAAAAGGTTCAAAAGGGCTTTGCATCCTTCTTATGGGCTCTTTCTGATGTTAAAAGTCAAGTCCGCCAGACAGTAATCCATATCGGGCCGTTTGAACTTTTTTTTCTGGTCAAAAAGGCTCCTCAAAAGGTTCAAAAGGGCTTCGTATCCTTCTTATGGGCCCTTTCTGATGTTAAAAGTCAAGTCCGCAGGACAACAGTCCATATCGGGCAGTTTTAACTTTTTTTTCTGGTCAAAAAGGCTCCTCAAAAGGTTCAAAATAGCTTCGTATCCTTCTTATGGGCTCTTTCTGATGATAAAAGTCAAGTCCGCCAGACAGTATCAAATATCGGGCCGTTTGAACTTTTTTTTCTGGTCAAAAAGGCTCCTCAAAAGGTTCAAAAGAGCTTTGTATCCTTGTTATGGGCTCTTTCTAAAGTGTAAAAAATCAAGTCCGCCAGACAGTAGCCCATATCGGGCCGTTTAAACTTTTTTTTCTGGACAAAAAGGCTCCTCAAAATGTTCAAAAGAGCTTCTTATCCTTCTTTTGGCCTCTTTCTGATGTTAAAAGTCAAGTCCACCAGACAGTAGCCCATATCGGGCCGTTTGAACTTTTCTTTCGGGTCAAAAAGGCTCCTCAAAAGAATCAAAAGAGCTTATCCTTCTTATGGGCTCTTTCTGATGTTAAAAGTTTAGTCCGCCAGACAGTAGTCCATATCGGGCCGTGAGAACTTTTTTTCTGGTCAAAAAGGCTCCTCAAAACGTTCAAAAGAGCTTCGTATCCTTCTTATGGGCTCTTTCTGATGTTAAAAGTCAAGTTCTCAGGACAACAGTCCATATCAGGCCGTTTGAACTTTTTTTCTGGTCAAAAAGGCTCCTCAAAAGGTTCAAAAGAGCTTCGTATCCTTCTTATGTGCACTTTATGATGTTAAAAGTCAAGTCCGCCAGACAGTAGTCCATATCGGGCCTTGAGAACTTTTTTTCTGGTCAAAAAGGCTCCTCAAAATGTTCAAAAGAGCTTCATATCCTTCTTATGGGCTCTTTCTGATGTTAAAAGTCAAGGCCGCCAGACTGTAGCACATATCGGGCCGTTTGAACTTTTCTTTCTGGTCAAAAAGGCTCCTCAAAATGTTCAAAAGGGCTTCGTATCCTTCTTATGGGCTCTTTCTGATGTTAACTGTCAAGTCCGCCAGACAGTAACCCATATCGGGCGATTTGAACTTTTTTTCCTGGTCAAAGAGGCTCTTCAAACGGTTCAAAAGAGCTTCGTCTCCTTCTTATGGGCTCTTTCTAAAGTGTAAAAAGTCAAGTCCGCCAGACAGTAGCCCATATCGTGCCATTTGAACTTTATTTTCTGGTCAAAAAGGCTCCTCAAAAGGTTCAAAAGAGCTTCGTATGCTTCTTATGGGCTCTTTCTAAAGTGTAAAAAGTCAAGTCCGCCAGACAGTAGCCCATATCGGGACGTTTGAACTTTTTTCTGGTCAAAAAGGCTCCTCAAAAGGTTCAAAAGAGTTTCCTATCCTTCTTATGGGCTCTTTCTGATGATAAAAGTCAAGTCCGCCCGAGAAAGTCGCCCATATCGGGCCGTTTGAACTTTTTTTTCTGGTAGCCCATATCGGGCTGTTTGAACTTTTTTTTCTGTTCAAAAAGGCTCCTCAAAAGGTTCAAAAGAGCTTCATATCCTTCTTATGGGCTCTTTCTAATGTTAAAAGTCAAGTCCGCCAGACAGTAACCCATAACGGGCCGTTTGAACTTTTTTTTCTGGTCAAAAATGTTCCTCAAAACATTCAAAAGAGCTTTGTATCCTTCTTATGGGCTCTTTCTAAAGTGTAAAAAGTCAAGTCCGCCAGACTGTAGCCCATATCGGGCCGTTTGAACTTTACTTTCTGGTCAAAAAGGCTCCTCAAAAGTTTCAAAAGAGCTTATCCTTCTTATGGGCTCTTTCTGATGTTAAAAGTTTAGTCCGCCAGACAGTAGTCCATATCGGGCCGTGAGAACTTTTTTTCTGGTCAAAAAGGCTCAACAAAACGTTCAAAAGAGCTTCGTATCCTTCTTATGGGCTCTTCTGATGTTAAAAGTCAAGTCCGCAGGACAACAGTCCATATCGGGCCATTTGAACTTTTTTTCTGGTCAAAAAGGCTCCTCAAAAGGTTCAAAAGAGCTTCGTATCCTTCTTATGGGCACTTTATGGTGTTAAAAGTCAAGTCCGCCAGACAGTAGTCCATATCGGGCCGTGAGAACTTTTTTTCTGGTCAAAAAGGCTCCTCAAAATGTTCTAAAGGGCTTCGTATCCTTCTTATGGGCTCTTTCTGATGTTAACAGTCAAGTCCGCCAGACAGTAACCCATATCGGGCGATTTGAACTTTTTTTTCTGGTAGCCCATATCGGGCTGTTTGAACTTTTTTTTTCTGTTCAAAAAGGCTCCTCAAAAGGTTCAAAAGAGCTTCATATCCTTCTTATGGGCTCTTTCTAATGTTAAAAGTCAAGTCCGCCAGACAGTAACCCATAACGGGCCGTTTGAACTTTTTTTCTGGTCAAAAATGTTCCTCAAAACATTCAAAAGAGCTTTGTATCCTTCTTATGGGCTCTTTCTAAAGTGTAAAAAGTCAAGTCCGCCAGACAGTAGCCCATATCGGGCCGTTTTAACTTTTTCTTCTGGACAAAAAGGCTCCTCAAAAGGTTCAAAAGAGCTTCTTATCCTTCTTTTGGCCTCTTTCTGATGTTAAAAGTCAAGTCCGCCAGACTGTAGCCCATATCGGGCCGTTTGAACTTTTCTTTCTGGTCAAAAAGGCTCCTCAAAAGTTTCAAAAGAGCTTATCCTTCTTATGGGCTCTTTCTGATGTTAAAAGTCAAGTCCGCAGGACAAGAGTCCATATTGGGCCGTTTTAACTTTTTTTTCTGGTCAAAAAGGCTCCTCAAAAGGTTCAAAATAGCTTTGTATCCTTCTTATGGGCTCTTTCTGATGTTAAAAGTCAAGTCCGCCAGACAGTATCAAATATCGGGCCGTTTTTACTTTTTTTTCTCGTCAAAAAGGCTCCTCAAAAGGTTCAAAATAGCTTCGTATCCTTCTTATGGGCACTTTATGATGTTAAAAGTCAAGTCCGCCAGATAGTAGTCCATATCGGGCCGTGAGAACTTTTTTTCTGGTCAAAAAGGCTCCTCAAAAGGTTCAAAAGAGCTTTTGTATCCTTCCTATTGGCTCTTTCTGATGTTAAAAGTCAAGGCCGCCAGACTGTAGCACATATCGGGCCATTTGAACTTTTTTTTCTGGTCAAAAAGGCTCCTCAAAAGGTTCAAAAGAGCTTTGTATCCTTCTTATGGGCTCTTTCTGATGTTAAAAGTCTAGTCCGACAGACAGTAGTCCATATCGGGCCGTTTGAACTTTTTTTTCTGGTCAAAAAGGCTCCTCAAATGGTTCAAAAGAGCTTCGTCTCCTTCTTATGGGCTCTATCTAAAGTGTAAAAAGTCAAGTCCGCTAGAGAGTAGCCCATATCGGGCTGTTTGAACTTTTTTTTCTGGTCAAAAAGGCTCCTCAAAAGGTTCAAAAGAGCTTCGTATCCTTCTTATGGGCTCTTTCTGATGTTAAAAGTCAAGTCCGCCAGACAGTAGCCCATATCGGGCCGTTTGAACTTTTTTTTCTGGTCAAAAAGGCTCCTCAAATGGTTCAAAAGAGCTTTGTCTCCTTTTTATGGGCTCTTTCTAAAGTGTAAAAAGTCAAGTCCACTAGACAGTAGCCCATATCGGGCTGTTTGAACTTTTTTTTCTGTTCAAAAAGGCTCCTCAAAAGGTTCAAAAGAGCTTTGTATCCTTCTTATTGGCTCTTTCTAAAGTGTAAAAAGTCAAGTTCGCCAGACAGTAGCCCATATCGGGACGTTTGAACTTTTTTCTGGTCAAAAAGGCTCCTCAAAAGGTTCAAAAGAGCTTCGTATCCTTCTTATGGGCTCTTTCTGATGATAAAAGTCAAGTCCGCCAGATAGTAACCCTTATCGGACCGTTTGAACTTTTTTTTCTGGTAGCCCATATCGGGCCGTTTGAACTTTTCTTTCTGGTCAAAAAGGCTCCTCAAAAGGTTCAAAAGGGCTTCGTATCCTTCTTATGGGCTCTTTCTGATGTTAAAAGTCAAGTCCGCCAGACAGTATCAAATATCGGGCCATTTGAACTTTTTTTTCTGGTCAAAAAGGCTCCTCAAAAGGTTTAAAAGAGCTTCGAATCCTTCTTATGGGCTCTTTCTGATGTTAAAAGTCAAGTCCGCAGGACAACAGTCCATATTGGGCCGTTTTAACTTTTTTTTCTGGTCAAAAAGGCTCCTCAAAAGGTTAAAAATAGCTTTGTATCCTTCTTATGGGCTCTTTCTGATGTTAAAAGTCAAGTCCGCCAGACAGTATCAAATATCGGGCCGTTTGAACTTTTTTTTCTGGTCAAAAAGGCTCCTCAAAAGGTTCAAAAGAGCTTCTTATCCTTCTTATGGGCTCTTTCTGATGTTAAAAGTCAAGTCAGCCAGACAGTATCAAATATCGGGCCATTTGAACTTTTTTTTCTGGTCAAAAAGGCTCCTCAAAATGTTCAAAAGAGCTTCGTATCCTTCTTATGGGCTCTTTTCAAAGTGTAAAAAGTCAAGTCCGTCAGACAGTAGCCCATATCGGGCCATTTGAACTTTTTTTCTGGTCAAAAAGGCTCCTCAGAAGGTTCAAAAGAGGTTTGTATCCTTCTTATGGGCTCTTTCTTATGTTAAAAGTCAAGTCCGACAGACAGTAGCCCATATCGGACCATATCGGTCCGTTTGAACTTTTTTTTCTGGTCAAAAAGGCTCCTCAAAAGGTTCAAAAGAGCTTTCTATCCTTCTAACGGGCTCTTTCTGATGTTAAAAGTCAAGTCTGCAGGACAACAGTCCATATTGGGCCGTTTTAACTTTTTTTTCTGGTCAAAAAGGCTCCTCAAAAGGTTCAAAATAGCTTTGTTTCCTTCTTATGGGCTCTTTCTTCTTATGGGCTTTCCTTCTTATGGGCTGATGTTAAAAGTCAAGTCCGCCAGACAGTATCAAATAGCGGGCCATTTGAACTTTTTTTTCTGGTCAAAAAGGCTCCTCAAAAGGTTCAAAAGAGCTTCGTATCCTTCTTATGGGCTCTTTCTTATGTTAAAAGTCAAGTCCGACTGACAGTAGCCCATATCGGGCCATTTGAACTTTTTTTTCTGGTCAAAAAGGCTCCTCAAAAGGTTCAAAAGAGCTTCGCATCCTTCTTATGGGCTCTTTCTAAAGTGTAAAAAGTCAAGTCCGCCAGACAGTAGCCCATATCGGGCCATTTGAACTTTTTTTTCTGGTCAAAAAGGCTCCTCAAAAGGTTCAAAAGAGCTTCTTATCCTTCTTATGGGCTCTTTCTGATGTTAAAAGTCAAGTCCGCCAGACAGTATCAAATATCGGGCCATTTGAACTTTTTTTTCTGGTCAAAAAGGCTCCTCAAAATGTTCAAAAGAGCTTCGTATCCTTCTAACGGGCTCTTTCTGATGTTAAAAGTCAAGTCTGCAGGACAACAGTCCATATTGGGCCGTTTTAACTTTTTTTTCTGGTCAAAAAGGCTCCTCAAAAGGTTCAAAAGAGCTTTGTATCCTTCTTATTGGCTCTTTCTGATGTTAAAAGTCAAGTCCGCCAGACAGTAGCCCATATCGGGACGTTTGAACTTTTTTCTGGTCAAAAAGGCTCCTCAAAAGGTTCAAAAGAGCTTCGTATCCTTCTTATGGGCTCTTTCTGATGATAAAAGTCAAGTCCGCCAGATAGTAACCCTTATCGGACCGTTTTAACTTTTTTTTCTGGTAGCCCATATCGGGCCGTTTGAACTTTTCTTTCTGGTCAAAAAGGCTCCTCAAAAGGTTCAAAAGGGCTTCGTATCCTTCTTATGGGCTCTTTCTGATGTTAAAAGTCAAGTCCGCCAGACAGTAACCCATATCGGGCCTTTTGAACTTTTTTTCCTGGTCATAAAAAATCCTCAAAAGGTTCAAAAAAGCTTCGTATCCTTCTTATGGGCTCTTTCTGATGTTAAAAGTCAAGACCGCCAGACAGTAGCCCATATCGGGCCGTTTGAACTTTTTTTCTGGTCAAAAAGGCTCCTCAAAAGGTTCAAAAGAGCTTCGCATCCTTCTTATGGGCTCTTTCTAAAGTGTAAAAAGTCAAGTCCGTCAGACAGTAGCCCATATCGGGCCATTTGAACTTTTTTTCTGGTCAAAAAGGCTCCTCAAAATGTTCAAAAGAGCTTCGTATCCTTCTTATGGGCTCTTTTCAAAGTGTAAAAAGTCAAGTCCGTCAGACAGTAGCCCATATCGGGCCATTTGAACTTTTTTTCTGGTCAAAAAGGCTCCTCAGAAGGTTCAAAAGAGGTTTGTAACCTTTTTATGGGCTCTTTCTGATGTTAAAAGTCAAATCCGCCAGGCAGCAGTCCATATCGGTCCGTTTGAACTTTTTTTTCTGGTCAAAAAGGCTCCTCAAAAGGTTCGAAAGAGCTTTCTATCCTTCTAACGGGCTCTTTCTGATGTTAAAAGTCAAGTCTGCAGGACAACAGTCCATATTGGGCCGTTTTAACTTTTTTTTCTGGTCAAAAAGGCTCCTCAAAAGGTTCAAAATAGCTTCGTTTCCTTCTTATGGGCTCTTTCTGATGTTAAAAGTCAAGTCCGCCAGGCAGTATCAAATAGCGGGCCATTTGAACTTTTTTTTCTGGTCAAAAAGGCTCCTCAAAAGGTTCAAAAGAGCTTCGTATCCTTCTTATGGGCTCTTTCTGATGTTAAAAGTCAAGTCCGACAGACAGTAACCCATATCGGGCCATTTGAACTTTTTTTTCTGGTCAAAAAGGCTCCTCAAAAGGTTCAAAAGAGCTTCGCATCCTTCTTATGGGCTCTTTCTAAAGTGTAAAAAGTCAAGTCCGCCAGACAGTAGCCCATATCGGGCCATTTGAACTTTTTTTTCTGGTCAAAAAGGCTCCTCAAAAGGTTCAAAAGAGCTTCTTATCCTTCTTATGGGCTCTTTCTGATGTTAAAAGTCAAGTCCGCCAGACAGTATCAAATATCGGGTCATTTGAACTTTTTCTTCTGGTCAAAAAGGCTCCTCAAAATGTTCAAAAGAGCTTCGTATCCTTCTTATGGGCTCTTTTCAAAGTGTAAAAAGTCAAGTCCGTCAGACAGTAGCCCATATCGGGCCATTTGAACTTTTTTTCTGGTCAAAAAGGCTCCTCAGAAGGTTCAAAAGAGGTTTGTAACCTTTTTATGGGCTCTTTCTGATGTTAAAAGTCAAATCCGCCAGGCAGCAGTCCATATCGGTCCGTTTGAACTTTTTTTTCTGGTCAAAAAGGCTCCTCAAAAGGTTCGAAAGAGCTTTCTATCCTTCTAACGGGCTCTTTCTGATGTTAAAAGTCAAGTCTGCAGGACAACAGTCCATATTGGGCCGTTTTAACTTTTTTTTCTGGTCAAAAAGGCTCCTCAATAGGTTCAAAATAGCTTTGTATCCTTCTTATGGGCACTTTATGATGTTAAAAGTCAAGTCCGCCAGATAGTAGTCCATATCGGGCCGTGAGAACTTTTTTTCTGGTCAAAAAGGCTCCTCAAAAGGTTCAAAAGAGCTTTTGTATCCTTCTTATTGGCTCTTTCTGATGTTAAAAGTCAAGGCCGCCAGACTGTAGCACATATCGGGCCATTTGAACTTTTTTTTCTGGTCAAAAAGGCTCCTCAAAAGGTTCAAAAGAGCTTTGTATCCTTCTTATGGGCTCTTTCTGATGTTAAAAGTCTAGTCCGACAGACAGTAGTCCATATCGGGCCGTTTGAACTTTTTTTTCTGTTCAAAAAGGCTCCTCAAAAGGTTCAAAAGAGCTTTGTATCCTTCTTATTGGCTCTTTCTAAAGTGTAAAAAGTCAAGTTCGCCAGACAGTAGCCCATATCGGGACGTTTGAACTTTTTTCTGGTCAAAAAGGCTCCTCAAAAGGTTCAAAAGAGCTTCGTATCCTTCTTATGGGCTCTTTCTGATGATAAAAGTCAAGTCCGCCAGATAGTAACCCTTATCGGACCGTTTGAACTTTTTTTTCTGGTAGCCCATATCGGGCCGTTTGAACTTTTCTTTCTGGTCAAAAAGGCTCCTCAAAAGGTTCAAAAGGGCTTCGTATCCTTCTTATGGGCTCTTTCTGATGTTAAAAGTCAAGTCCGCCAGACAGTAACCCATATCGGGCCTTTTGAACTTTTTTTCCTGGTCATAAAAAATCCTCAAAAGGTTCAAAAAAGCTTCGTATCCTTCTTATGGGCTCTTTCTGATGTTAAAAGTCAAGTCCGCCAGACAGTAGCCCATATCGGGCCGTTTGAACTTTTTTTCTGGTCAAAAACGTTCCTCAAAAGGTTCAAAAGACCTTTGTATCCTTCTTATGGGCTCTTTCTAAAGTGTAAAAAGTCAAGTCCGCCAGACAGTAGCCCATATCGGGCCGTTTTAACTTTTTTTCTGGTCAAAAATGCTCCTCAAAAGGTTCAAAAGAGCTTCTTATCCTTCTTATGGGCTCTTTCAGATGTTAAAAGTCAAGTCCGCCAGATAGTATCAAATATCGGGCCATTTGAACTTTTTTTTCTGGTCAAAAAGGCTCCTCAAAAGGTTCAAAAGAGCTTCGAATCCTTCTTATGGGCTCTTTCTGATGTTAAAAGTCAAGTCCGCAGGACAACAGTCCATGTTGGGCCGTTTTAACTTTTTTTTCTGGTCAAAAAGGCTCCTCAAAAGGTTAAAAATAGCTTTGTATCCTTCTTATGGGCTCTTTCTGATGTTAAAAGTCAAGTCCGCCAGACAGTATCAAATATCGGGCCGTTTGAACTTTTTTTTCTGGTCAAAAAGGCTCCTCAAAAGGTTCAAAAGAGCTTCTTATCCTTCTTATGGGCTCTTTCTGATGTTAAAAGTCAAGTCAGCAAGACAGTATCAAATATCGGGCCATTTGAACTTTTTTTTCTGGTCAAAAAGGCTCCTCAAAATGTTCAAAAGAGCTTCGTATCCTTCTTATGGGCTCTTTTCAAAGTGTAAAAAGTCAAGTCCGTCAGACAGTAGCCCATATCGGGCCATTTGAACTTTTTTTCTGGTCAAAAAGGCTCCTCAGAAGGTTCAAAAGAGGTTTGTATCCTTTTTATGGGCTTTTTCTGATGTTAAAAGTCAAATCCGCCAGGCAGCAGTCCATATCGGTCCGTTTGAACTTTTTTTTCTGGTCAAAAAGGCTCCTCAAAAGGTTCAAAAGAGCTTACTATCCTTCTAACGGGCTCTTTCTGATGTTAAAAGTCAAGTCTGCAGGACAACAGTCCATATTGGGCCGTTTTAACTTTTTTTTCTGGTCAAAAAGGCTCCTCAAAAGGTTCAAAATAGCTTTGTTTCCTTCTTATGGGCTCTTTCTGATGTTAAAAGTCAAGTCCGCCAGACAGTATCAAATAGCGGGCCATTTGAACTTTTTTTTCTGGTCAAAAAGGCTCCTCAAAAGGTTCAAAAGAGCTTCGTATCCTTCTTATGGGCTCTTTCTGATGTTAAAAGTCAAGTCCGACAGACAGTAGCCCATATCGGGCCATTTGAACTTTTTTTTCTGGTCAAAAAGGCTCCTCAAAAGGTTCAAAAGAGCTTCGCATCCTTCTTATGGGCTCTTTCTAAAGTGTAAAAAGTCAAGTCCGCCAGACAGTAGCCCATATCGGGCCATTTGAACTTTTTTTTCTGGTCAAAAAGGCTCCTCAAAAGGTTCAAAAGAGCTTCTTATCCTTCTTATGGGCTCTTTCTGATGTTAAAAGTCAAGTCCGCCAGACAGTATCAAATATCGGGCCATTTGAACTATTTTTTCTGGTCAAAAAGGCTCCTCAAAATGTTCAAAAGAGCTTCGTATCCTTCTTATGGGCTCTTTTCAAAGTGTAAAAAGTCAAGTCCGTCAGACAGTAGCCCATATCGGGCCATTTGAACTTTTTTTCTGGTCAAAAAGGCTCCTCAGAAGGTTCAAAAGAGGTTTGTAACCTTTTTATGGGCTATTTCTGATGTTAAAAGTCAAATCCGCCAGGCAGCAGTCCATATCGGTCCGTTTGAACTTTTTTTTCTGGTCAAAAAGGCTCCTCAAAAGGTTCGAAAGAGCTTTCTATCCTTCTAACGGGCTCTTTCTGATGTTAAAAGTCAAGTCTGCAGGACAACAGTCCATATCGGGCCGTTTTAACTTTTTTTTCTGGTCAAAAAGGCTCCTCAAAAGGTTCAAAAGAGCTTTCTATCCTTCTAACGGGCTCTTTCTGATGTTAAAAGTCAAGTCTGCAGGACAACAGTCCATATTGGGCCGTTTTAACTTTTTTTTCTGGTCAAAAAGGCTCCTCAAAAGGTTCAAAATAGCTTCGTTTCCTTCTTATGGGCTCTTTCTGATGTTAAAAGTCAAGTCCGCCAGGCAGTATCAAATAGCGGGCCATTTGAACTTTTTTTTCTGGTCAAAAAGGCTCCTCAAAAGGTTCAAAAGAGCTTCGTATCCTTCTTATGGGCTCTTTCTGATGTTAAAAGTCAAGTCCGACAGACAGTAACCCATATCGGGCCATTTGAACTTTTTTTTCTGGTCAAAAAGGCTCCTCAAAAGGTTCAAAAGAGCTTCGCATCCTTCTTATGGGCTCTTTCTAAAGTGTAAAAAGTCAAGTCCGCCAGACAGTAGCCCATATCGGGCCATTTGAACTTTTTTTTCTGGTCAAAAAGGCTCCTCAAAAGGTTCAAAAGAGCTTCTTATCCTTCTTATGGGCTCTTTCTGATGTTAAAAGTCAAGTCCGCCAGACAGTATCAAATATCGGGCCATTTGAACTTTTTCTTCTGGTCAAAAAGGCTCCTCAAAATGTTCAAAAGAGCTTCGTATCCTTCTTATGGGCTCTTTTCAAAGTGTAAAAAGTCAAGTCCGTCAGACAGTAGCCCATATCGGGCCATTTGAACTTTTTTTCTGGTCAAAAAGGCTCCTCAGAAGGTTCAAAAGAGGTTTGTAACCTTTTTATGGGCTCTTTCTGATGTTAAAAGTCAAATCCGCCAGGCAGCAGTCCATATCGGTCCGTTTGAACTTTTTTTTCTGGTCAAAAAGGCTCCTCAAAAGGTTCGAAAGAGCTTTCTATCCTTCTAACGGGCTCTTTCTGATGTTAAAAGTCAAGTTCGCAGGACAACAGTCCATTACGGCCGTTTAAACTTTTTTTTCTGGTCAAAAAGGCTCCTCAAAAGGTTCAAAAGAGCTTTGTATCCTTCTATTGGACACTTTATGATGTTAAAAGTCAAGTCCGCCAGACAGTAGTCCATATCGGGCCGTGAGAACTTTTTTTCTGGTCAAAAAAGCTACTCAAAAGGTTCAAAAGAGCTTTCTATCCTTCTTATGGGCTCTTTCTGATGATAAAAGTCAAGTCCGCCAGACAACAGTCCATATCGGCCGTTTAAACTTTTTTTTCTGGTCAAAAAGGCTCCTCAAAAGGTTCAAAAGAGCTTTGTATCCTTCTATTGGACACTTTATGATGTTAAAAGTCAAGTCCGCCAGACAGTAGTCCATATCGGGCCGTGAGAACTTTTTTTCTGGTCAAAAAAGCTACTCAAAAGGTTCAAAAGAGCTTTGTATCCTTCTCATGGGCTCTTTCTGATGATAAAAGTCAAGTCCGCCAGACAACAGTCCATATCGGCCGTTTAAACTTTTTTTTCTGGTCAAAAAGGCTCCTCAAAAGGTTCAAAAGAGCTTTGTATCCTTCTTATGGCCTCTTTCTGATGTTAAAAGTCAAGTCCGCCAGACAGCAGTCCATATTGGCCATTTGAACTTTTTTTTCTGGTCAAAAAGGCTCCTCAAAAGATTCAAAAGAGCTTTGTATCCTTCTTATGGGCTCTTTCTGATGTTAAAAGTAAAGTCCGCCAGACAGTAGCCCATATCGGGCCATTTTAACTTTTTTTTCTGGTCAAAAAGGCTCCTCAAGAGGTTCAAAAGAGCTTCTTATCCTTCTTGTGGGCTCTTTCTAAAGTGTAAAAAGTCAAGTCCGCCAGACAGCAGTCCATATCGGTCCGTTTGAACTTTTTTTTCTGGTCAAAATGGCACCTCAAAAGGTTCAAAAGAGCTTCGTATCCATCTTATGGGCACTTTATGATGTTAAAAGTCATGTCCGCCAGACAGTAGTCCATATCGGGCCGTGAGAACTTTTTTTCTGATCAAAAAGGCTGCTCAAAGAGCTTTGTATCCTTCTTATGGGCTCTTTCTGATGTTAAAAGTCAAGTCCGCAGGACAACAGTCCATATCGGGCTGTTTTAACTTTTTTTTTTGGTCAAAAAGGCTCCTCAAAAGGTTCAAAAGAGCTTTTTATCCTTCTTATGGGCTCTTTCTGATGTTAAAAGTAAAGTCCGCCAGACAGTAGCCCATATCGGGCCATTTGAACTTTTTTTTCTGGTCAAAAAGGCTCCTCAAAAGGTTCAAAAGAGCTTCTTATGCTTCTTATGGGCTCTTTCTAAAGTGTAAAAAGTCAAGTACGCCAGACAGCAGTCCATATCGGTCCGTTTGAACTTTTTTTTCTGGTCAAAAAGGCTCCTCAAAAGGTTCAAAATAGCTTCGTATCCTTCTTATGGGCTCTTTCTGATGTTAAAAGTCAAGTCAGCCAGACAGTATCAAATATCGGGCCGTTTGAACTTTTTTTTCTGGTCCAAATGGCTCCTCAAAAGGTTAAAAAGAGCTTCGTATCCATCTTATGGGCACTTTATGATGTTAAAAGTCAAGTCCGCCAGACAGTAGTCCATATCGGGCCGTGAGAACTTTTTTTCTGGTCAAAAAGGCTCCTCAAAAGGTTCAAAATAGCTTCGTATCCTTCTTATGGGCTCTTTCTGATGTTAAAAGTCAAGTCCGCCAGACAGTATCAAATATCGGGCCGTTTGAACTTTTTTTTCTGGTCCAAATGGCTCCTCAAAAGGTTCAAAAGAGCTTCGTATCCATCTTATGGGCACTTTATGATGTTAAAAGTCAAGTCCGCCAGACAGTAGTCCATATCGGGCCGTGAGAACTTTTTTTCTGGTCAAAAAGGCTCCTCAAAAGGTTCAAAAGAGCTTTGTATCCTTCTTATGGGCTCTTTCTGATGTTAAAAGTCAAGGCCGCCAGACTGTAGCACATATCGGGCCGTTTGAACTTTTTTTTCTGGTCAAAAAGGCTCCTCAAAAGGTTCAGAAGGGCTTCGTATCCTTCTTATGGGCTCTTTCTGATGTTAAAAGTCAAGGCCGCCACACTGTAGTCTATATCGGGCCGTTTGAACTTTTTTTCTGGTCAAAAAGGCTCCTAAAAAGGTTCAAAAGAGCTTTGTCTCCTTCTTATGGGCTTTTTCTAAAGTGTAAAAAGTCAAGTCCGCCACACAGTAGCCCATATCGGGCCGTTTGAACTTTGTTTTCAAAAAGGCTCCTCAAAAGGTTCAAAAGAGCTTTGTATCCTTCTTATGTGCTCTTTCTGATGTTAAAAGTCAAGTCCGCAGGACAACAGTCCATATCGGGCCGTTTTAACTTTTTTTTCTGGTCAAAAAGGCTCCTCAAAAGGTTCAAAATAGCTTCGTATCCTTCTTATGGGCTCTTTCTGATGTTAAAAGTCAAGTCCGCCAGAAAGTATCAAATATCGGGCCGTTTGAACTTTTTTTCTGGTCAAAAAGGCTCCTCGAAAGGTTCAAAAGAGCTTTGTATCCTTCTAATGGGCACTTTATGATGTTAAAAGTCAAGTCCGCCAGACAGTAGTCCATATCGGCCGTTTAAACTTTTTTTTCTGGTCAAAAAGGCTCCTCAAAAGGTTCAAAAGAGCTTTGTATCCTTCTTATGGCCTCTTTCTGATGTTAAAAGTCAAGTCCGCAGGACAACAGTCCATATCGGGCCGTTTTAACTTTTTTTTCTGGTCAAAAAGGCTCCTCAAAAGGTTCAAAATAGCTTCGTATCCTTCTTATGGGCTCTTTCTGATGTTAAAAGTCAAGTCCGCCAGAAAGTATCAAATATCGGGCCGTTTGAACTTTTTTTCTGGTCAAAAAGGCTCCTCGAAAGGTTCAAAAGAGCTTTGTATCCTTCTAATGGGCACTTTATGATGTTAAAAGTCAAGTCCGCCAGACAGTAGTCCATATCGGCCGTTTAAACTTTTTTTTCTGGTCAAAAAGGCTCCTCAAAAGGTTCAAAAGAGCTTTGTATCCTTCTTATGGCCTCTTTCTGATGTTAAAAGTCAAGTCCGCCAGACAGCAGTCCATATTGGCCATTTGAACTTTTTTTTCTGGTCAAAACGGCTCCTCAAAAGGTTCAAAAGGGCTTCGTATCCTTCTTATGGGCTCTTTCTGATGTTAAAAGTCATGTCCGCCAGACAGTAGCCCATATCGGGCCGTTTGAACTTTTTTTTCTGGTCAAAAAGGCTCCTCAAAAGGTTCAAAAGAGCTTTGTATTCTTCTTATGGGCTCTTTCTGATGTTAAAAGTCTAGTCCGACAGACAGTAGTCCATACCCGGCCCTGTGAACTTTTTTTTCTGGTCAAAAAGGCTCCTCAAAAGGTTCAGAACGGCTTTGTATCATTCCTATGAGCTCTTTCTGATGTTAAAAGTCAAGTCCACCAGACAGCAGTCCATATCGGGCCGTTTTAACTTTTTTTTCAAAAAGGCTTCTCAAAAGGTTCAAAAGAGCTTTGTATCCTTCTTATGGGCTCTTTCTGAAGTTAAAAGTCAAGTCCGCAGAACAACAGTCCATATCGGGCCGTTTTAACTTTTTTTTCTGGTCAAAAAGGCTCCTCAAAAGGTTCAGAGTGGCTTTGTATCATTCTTATGGGCTCTTTCTGATGTTAAAAGTCAAGTCCACCAGACAGCAGTCCATATCGGGCCGTTTAAACTTTTTTTCTGGTCAAAAAGGCTCCTCAAAAGGTTCAAAAGAGCTTTGTATCCTTCTTATGGGCTCTTTCTGATGTTAAAAGTCAAGTCCGCCAGACAGTAGCCCATTTCGGGCCATTGAACTTTTTTTCTGGTCAAAAAGGCTCCTCAAAAGGTTCAAAAGAGCTTTGTATCCTTCTTATGGGCTCTTTCTGATGTTAAAAGTCAAGTCCGCCAGACAGTAGCCCATATCGGTCCGTTTGAACTTTTTTTTCTGGTCAAAAAGGCTCCTCAAAAGGTTCAAAAGAGCTTTGTATCCTTCTCATGGGCTCTTTCTGATGTTAAAAGACAAGTCCGCCAGACAGCAGTCCAAATCGGGCGGTTTAAACTTATTTTTCTGGTCAAAAAGGCTCCTCAAATGGTTCAGAAGGGCTTCGTATCCTTCTTATGGGCTCTTTCTGATGTTAAAAGTCAAGTCCGCCAGACAGTAGCCCACATCGGGCCGTTTGAACTTTTTTTTCTGGTCAAAAAGGCTCCAAAGGTTCAAAAGGGTTTCGTATCCTTCTTATGGGCTCTTTCTGATGTTAAAAGTCAAGTCCGCCAGACAGTAGCCCATATCGGGCCGTTTGAACTTTTTTTTCTGGTCAAAAAGGCTCCTCAAAAGGTTCAAAAGAGCTTCGTATCCTTCTTATGGGCTCTTTCTAAAGTGTAAAAAGTCAAGTCCGCCAGACAGTAACCCATACCGGGCCGTTTGAATATTTTTTCCTTGTCAAAACGGCTCCTCAAAAGGTTCAAAAAAGCTTTGTATCCTTATTATGGGCTCTTTCTGATGTTAAAAGTCAAGTCCGCCAGACAGTAGCCCATATCGGGCCGTTTGAATTTTTTTTCTGGTAGCACATATCGGGCCCTTTGAACTTTTCTTTCTGGTCAAAAAGGCTCCTCAAAAGGTTCAAAAGGGCTTCGTATCCTTCTTATGGGCCTCTTTCTGATGTTAAAAGTCAAGTCCGCCAGACAGTAACCCATATCGGGCCGTTTTAACTTTTTTTTCTGTTCAAAAACGTTCCTCAAAACATTCAAAAGAGCTTTGTATCCTTCTCATGGGCTCTTTCTAAAGAGTAAAAAGTCAAGTCCGCCAGACAGTAGCCCATATCGGGCCGTTTTAACTTTTTTTTCTGGTCAAAAAGGCTCCTCAAAAGGTTCAAAAGAGCTTCGCATCCTTCTTATGGGCTCTTTCCTGATGTTAAAAGTCAAGTCCGCCAGACAGTAGTCCATATCGGGCCGTGAGAACTTTTTTTCTGGTCAAAAAGGCTCCTCAAAAGGTTCAAAAGAGCTTTGTATCCTTCTTATGGGCTCTTTCTGATGTTAAAAGTCAAGGCCGCCAGACTGTAGCACATATCGGGCCGTTTGAACTTTTTTTTCTGGTCAAAAAGGCTCCTCAAAAGGTTCAGAAGGGCTTCGTGTCCTTCTTATGGGCTCTTTCTGATGTTAAAAGTCAAGGCCGCCACACTGTAGTCCATATCGGGCCGTTTGAACTTTTTTTTCTGGTCAAAAAGGCTCCTAAAAAGGTTCAAAAGAGCTTTGTCTCCTTCTTATGGGCTTTTTCTAAAGTGTAAAAAGTCAAGTCCGCCAGACAGCAGTCCATATCGGTCCGTTTGAACTTTTTTTCTGGTCAAAAAGGCTCCTCAAAAGGTTCAAAATAGCTTCGTATCCTTCTTATGGGCTCTTTCTGATGTTAAAAGTCAAGTCCGCCAGACAGTAGACCATATCGGGCCATTTGAACTTTTTTTTCTGGTCAAAAACGTTCCTCAAAAGGTTCAAAAGAGCTTCGTATCCTTCTTATGGGCTCCTTCTAAAGTGTAAAAAGTCAAGTCCGCCAGAAAGTAGCACATATCGGGCCGTTTTAACTTTTTTTCTGGTCAAAAAGGCTCCTCAAAAATTCAAAAGAGCTTCTTATCCTTCTTATGGGCTCTTTCTGATGTTAAAAGTCATGTCCGCCAGACAGTAGTCCATATCGGGCCGTGAGAACTTTTTTTCTGGTCAAAAAGGCTCATCAAAAGGTTCAAAAGAGCTTTATATCCTTCTTATGGGCTCTTTCTGATGTTAAAAGTCAAGTCCGCAGGACAACAGTCCATATCGGGCCGTTTTAACTTTTTTTTTCTGGTCAAAAAGGCTCCTCAAAAGGTTCAAAAGAGCTTTGTATCCTTCTTATGGGCTCTTTCTGATGTTAAAAGTAAAGTCCGCCAGACAGAAGCCCATATCGGGCCATTTTAACTTTTTTTTCTGGTCAAAAAGGCTCCTCAAGAGGTTCAAAAGAGCTTCTTATCCTTCTTATGGGCTCTTTCTGATGTTAAAAGTCAAGTCCGCCAGACAGCAGTCCATATCGGTCCGTTTGAACTTTTTTTTTCTGGTCAAAATGGCTCCTCAAAAGGTTCAAAAGAGCTTCGTATCCATCTTATGGGCACTTTATGATTTTAAAAGTCAAGTCCGCCAGACAGTAGTCCATATCGGGCCGTGAGAACTTTTTTTCTGGTCAAAAAGGCTACTCAAAAGGTTCAAAAGAGCTTTGTATCCTTCTTATGGGCTCTTTCTTATGTTAAAAGTCAAGGCCGCCAGACTGTAGCACATATCGGGCCGTTTGAACTTTTTTTTCTGGTCAAAAAGGCTCCTCAAAAAGTTCAGAAGGGCTTCGTATCCTTTTTATGGGCTCTTTCTGATGTTAAAAGTCAAGGCCGCCACACAGTAGTCCATATCGGGCCGTTTGAACTTTTTTTTCTGGTCAAAAAGGGCTCCTAAAAAGGTTCAAAAGAGCTTCGTCTCCTTCTTATGGGCTTTTTCTAAAGTGTAAAAATTCAAGTCCGCCAGACAGTAGCCCATATCGGGCCGTTTGAACTTTTTTTTTCAAAAAGGCTCCTCAAAAAGTTCAAAAGAGCTTTGTATCCTTCTTATGGGCTCTTTCTGATGTTAAAAGTCAAGTTCGCAGGACAACAGTCCATATCGGGCCTTTTTAACTTTTTTTTCTGGTCAAAAAGGCTCCTCATAAGGTTCAAATGAGCTTTGTATCCTTCTAATGGGCACTTTATGATGTTAAAAGTCAAGTCCGCCAGACAGTAGTCCATATCGGGCCGTGAGAACTTTTCTTTCTGGTCAAAAAGGCTCCTCAAAAGGTTCAAAAGAGCTTTGTATCCTTCTTATGGGCTCTTTCTGATGATAAAAGTCAAGTCCGCCAGACAACAGTCCATTACGGCCGTTTAAACTTTTTTTTCTGGTCAAAAAGGCTCCTCAAAAGGTTCAAAAGAGCTTTGTATCCTTCTATTGGACACTTTATGATGTTAAAAGTCAAGTCCGCCAGACAGTAGTCCATATCGGGCCGTGAGAACTTTTTTTCTGGTCAAAAAAGCTACTCAAAAGGTTCAAAAGAGCTTTCTATCCTTCTTATGGGCTCTTTCTGATGATAAAAGTCAAGTCCGCCAGACAACAGTCCATATCGGCCGTTTAAACTTTTTTTTCTGGTCAAAAAGGCTCCTCAAAAGGTTCAAAAGAGCTTTGTATCCTTCTATTGGACACTTTATGATGTTAAAAGTCAAGTCCGCCAGACAGTAGTCCATATCGGGCCGTGAGAACTTTTTTTCTGGTCAAAAAAGCTACTCAAAAGGTTCAAAAGAGCTTTGTATCCTTCTCATGGGCTCTTTCTGATGATAAAAGTCAAGTCCGCCAGACAACAGTCCATATCGGCCGTTTAAACTTTTTTTTCTGGTCAAAAAGGCTCCTCAAAAGGTTCAAAAGAGCTTTGTATCCTTCTTATGGCCTCTTTCTGATGTTAAAAGTCAAGTCCGCCAGACAGCAGTCCATATTGGCCATTTGAACTTTTTTTTCTGGTCAAAAAGGCTCCTCAAAAGATTCAAAAGAGCTTTGTATCCTTCTTATGGGCTCTTTCTGATGTTAAAAGTAAAGTCCGCCAGACAGTAGCCCATATTGGGCCATTTTAACTTTTTTTTCTGGTCAAAAAGGCTCCTCAAGAGGTTCAAAAGAGCTTCTTATCCTTCTTGTGGGCTCTTTCTAAAGTGTAAAAAGTCAAGTCCGCCAGACAGCAGTCCATATCGGTCCGTTTGAACTTTTTTTTCTGGTCAAAATGGCTCCTCAAAAGGTTCAAAAGAGCTTCGTATCCATCTTATGGGCACTTTATGATGTTAAAAGTCATGTCCGCCAGACAGTAGTCCATATCAGGCCGTGAGAACTTTTTTTCTGATCAAAAAGGCTCCTCAAAAGGTTCAAAAGAGCTTTGTATCCTTCTTATGGGCTCTTTCTGATGTTAAAAGTCAAGTCCGCAGGACAACAGTCCATATCGGGCTGTTTTAACTTTTTTTTTTGGTCAAAAAGGCTCCTCAAAAGGTTCAAAAGAGCTTTTTATCCTTCTTATGGGCTCTTTCTGATGTTAAAAGTAAAGTCCGCCAGACAGTAGCCCATATCGGGCCATTTGAACTTTTTTTTTCTGGTCAAAAAGGCTCCTCAAAAGGTTCAAAAGAGCTTCTTATGCTTCTTATGGGCTCTTTCTAAAGTGTAAAAAGTCAAGTACGCCAGACAGCAGTCCATATCGGTCCGTTTGAACTTTTTTTTCTGGTCAAAAAGGCTCCTCAAAAGGTTCAAAATAGCTTCGTATCCTTCTTATGGGCTCTTTCTGATGTTAAAAGTCAAGTCAGCCAGACAGTATCAAATATCGGGCCGTTTGAACTTTTTTTTCTGGTCCAAATGGCTCCTCAAAAGGTTCAAAAGAGCTTCGTATCCATCTTATGGGCACTTTATGATGTTAAAAGTCAAGTCCGCCAGACAATAGTCCATATCGGGCCGTGAGAACTTTTTTTCTGGTCAAAAAGGCTCCTCAAAAGGTTCAAAAGAGCTTTGTATCCTTCTTATGGGCTCTTTCTGATGTTAAAAGTCAAGGCCGCCAGACTGTAGCACATATCGGGCCGTTTGAACTTTTTTTTCTGGTCAAAAAGGCTCCTCAAAAGGTTCAGAAGGGCTTCGTATCCTTCTTATGGGCTCTTTCTGATGTTAAAAGTCAAGGCCGCCACACTGTAGTCCATATCGGGCCGTTTGAACTTTTTTTTCTGGTCAAAAAGGCTCCTAAAAAGGTTCAAAAGAGCTTTGTCTCATTCTTATGGGCTTTTTCTAAAGTGTAAAAAGTCAAGTCCGCCAGACAGTAGCCCATATCGGGCTGTTTGAACTTTTTTTTCAAAAAGGCTCCTCAAAAGGTTCAAAAGAGCTTTGTATCCTTCTTATGGGCTCTTTCTGATGTTAAAAGTCAAGTCCGCAGGACAACAGTCCATATCAGGCCGTTTTAGCTTTTTTTTCTGTTCAAAAAGGCTCCTCAAAAGGTTCAAAAGAGCTTTGTATCCTTCTTATGGGCTCTTTCTGATGTTAAAAGTAAAGTCCGCCAGACAGCAGTCCATATCGGTCCGTTTGAACTTTTTTTCTGGTCAAAAAGGCTCCTCAAAAGGTTCAAAATAGCTTCGTATCCTTCTTATGGGCTCTTTCTGATGTTAAAAGTCAAGTCCGCCAGAAAGTATCAAATATCGGGCCGTTTGAACTTTTTTTCTGGTCAAAAAGGCTACTCAAAAGGTTCAAAAGAGCTTTGTATCCTTCTTATGGGCTCTTTCTGATGATAAAAGTCAATTCCGCCAGACAACAGTCCATATCGGCCGTTTAAACTTTTTTTTCTGCTCAAAAAGGCTCCTCAAAAGGTTCAAAAGAGCTTTGTATCCTTCTTATGGGCTCTTTCTGATGTTAAAAGTAAAGTCCGCCAGACAGCAGTCCATATCGGTCCGTTTGAACTTTTTTTCTGGTCAAAAAGGCTCCTCAAAAGGTTCAAAATAGCTTTGTATCCTTCTTATGGGCTCTTTCTGATGTTAAAAGTCAAGTCCGCCAGACAGTATCAAATATCGGGCCGTTTGAACTTTTTTTTCTGGTCCAAATGGCTCCTCAAAAGGTTCAAAAGAGCTTCGTATCCATCTTATGGGCACTTTATGATGTTAAAAGTCAAGTCCGCCAGACAGTAGTCCACATCGGGCCGTGAGAACTTTTTTTCTGGTCAAAAAGGCTCCTCAAAAGGTTCAAAAGAGCTTTGTATCCTTCTTATGGGCTCTTTCTGATGTTAAAAGTCAAGGCCGCCAGACTGTAGCACATATCGGGCCGTTTGAACTTTTTTTTCTGGTCAAAAAGGCTCCTCAAAAGGTTCAGAAGGGCTTCGTATCCTTCTTATGGGCTCTTTCTGATGTTAAAAGTCAAGGCCGCCACACTGTAGTCCATATCGGGCCGTTTGAACTTTTTTTTCTGGTCAAAAAGGCTCCTAAAAAGGTTCAAAAGAGCTTTGTCTCCTTCTTATGGGCTTTTTCTAAAGTGTAAAAAGTCAAGTCCGCCAGACAGTAGCCCATATCCCGCCGTTTTAACTTTTTTTTCTGGTCAAAAAGGCTCCTCAAAAGGTTCAAAATAGCTTCGTATCCTTCTTATGGGCTCTTTCTGATGTTAAAAGTCAAGTCCGCCAGAAAGTATCAAATACCGGGCCGTTTGAACTTTTTTTCTGGTCAAAAAGGCTCCTCGAAAGGTTCAAAAGAGCTTTGTATCCTTCTAATGGGCACTTTATGATGTTAAAAGTCAAGTCCGTCAGACAGTAGTCCATATCGGGCCGTGAGAACTTTTTTTCTGGTCAAAAAGGCTACTCAAAAGGTTCAAAAGAGCTTTGTATCCTTCTTATGGGCTCTTTCTGATGATAAAAGTCAAGTCCGCCAGACAACAGTCCATATCGGCCGTTTAAACTTTTTTTTCTGGTCAAAAAGGCTCCTCAAAAGGTTCAAAAGAGCTTCGTATCCTTCTTATGGGCTCTTTCTGATGTTAAAAGTCATGTCCGCCAGACAGTAGCCCATATCGGGCCGTTTGAACTTTTTTTCCTGGTCAAAAAGGCTCCTCAAAAGGTTCAAAAGAGCTTTGTATTCTTCTTATGGCCTCTTTCTGATGTTAAAAGTCAAGTCCGCCAGACAGCAGTCCATATTGGCCATTTGAACTTTTTTTTCTGGTCAAAACGGCTCCTCAAAAGGTTCAAAAGGGCTTCGTATCCTTCTTATGGGCTCTTTCTGATGTTAAAAGTCATGTCCGCCAGACAGTAGCCCATATCGGGCCGTTTGAACTTTTTTTTCTGGTCAAAAAGGCTCCTCAAAAGGTTCAAAAGAGCTTTGTATTCTTCTTATGGGCTCTTTCTGATGTTAAAAGTCTAGTCCGACAGACAGTAGTCCATACCCGGCCCTGTGAACTTTTTTTTCTGGTCAAAAAGGCTCCTCAAAAGGTTCAGAACGGCTTTGTATCATTCCTATGAGCTCTTTCTGATGTTAAAAGTCAAGTCCACCAGACAGCAGTCCATATCGGGCCGTTTAAACTTTTTTTTCAAAAAGGCTCCTCAAAAGGTTCAAAAGAGATTTGTATCCTTCTTATGGGCTCTTTCTGATGTTAAAAGTCAAGTCCGCAGAACAACAGTCCATATCGGGCCGTTTTAACTTTTTTTTCTGGTCAATCAGGCTCCTCAAAAGGTTCAGAGTGGCTTTGTATCATTCTTATGGGCTCTTTCTGATGTTAAAAGTCAAGTCCACCAGACAGCAGTCCATATCGGGCCGTTTAAACTTTTTTTCTGGTCAAAAAGGCTCCTCAAAAGGTTCAAAAGAGCTTTGTATCCTTCTTATGGGCTCTTTCTGATGTTAAAAGTCAAGTTTGCCAGACAGCAGTCCAAATCGGGCCGTTTAAACTTTTTTTCTGGTCAAAAAGGCTCCTCAAATGGTTCAGAAGGGCGTCATATCCTTCTTATGGGCTCTATCTGATGTTAAAAGTCAAGTCCGCCAGACAGTAGCCCATATCGGGCCGTTTGAACTTTTTTTTCTGGTCAAAAATGCTCCAAAGGTTCAAAAGGGTTTCGTATCCTTGTTATGGGCTCTTTCTGATGTTAAAAGTCAAGTCCGCCAGACAGTAGCCCACATCGGGCCATTTGAACTTTTTTTTCTGGTGAAAAACATTCCTCAAAAGGTTCAAAAGAGCTTTGTATCCTTCTTATGGGCTCTTTCTAAAGTGTAAAAAGTCAAGTCCGCCAGACAGTAGCCCATATCGGGCCGTTTGAGCTTTTTTTTCTGGTCAAAAAGGCTCCTCAAAAGGTTCAAAAGAGCTTCGTATCCTTCTTATGGGCTCTTTCTAAAGTGTAAAAATTCAAGTCCGCCAGACAGTAACCCATACCGGGCCGTTTGAACTTTTTTTCCTGGTCAAAAAGGCTACCTCAAAAGGTTCAAAAAGCTTTGTATCCTTCTTATGGGCTCTTTCTGATGTTAAAAGTCAAGTCCGCCAGACAGTAACCCATATCGGGCCGTTTGAACTTTTTTTTCTGGTCAAAAATGTTCCTCAAAACATTTTACATTTATTCATTTCATTTTAGCTGACGCTTTTGTCCAAAGCGACTTACAATTGCTATATCTCAGAGGTCGCACGCCTCTGGAGCAATTAGGGGTTAAGTGTCTTGCTCAGGGACACATTGGTGTCTCACAGTGGATTCGAACCCGGGTCTCTCACACCAAAGGCATGTGTCTTATCCACTGCGCCATCACCACCCCTTCATATTTCAAAAACATTCAAAAGAGCTTTGTATCCTTCTTATGGGCTCCTTCTAAAGTGTAAAAATTCAAGTCCGCCAGACAGTAGCCCATATCGGGCCGTTTGAACTTTTTTTTCTGGTCTAAAAGGCTCCTCAAAAGGTTCAAAAGGGCTTCGTATCCTTCTTATGGGCTCTTTCTGATGTTAAAAGTCAAGTCCGACAGAGAGTAGTCCATACCCTGTGAACTTTTTTTTCTGGTCAAAAAGGCCCCTCAAAAGGTTCAGAACGGCTTTGTATCATTCTTATGGGCTCTTTATGATGTTAAAAGTCAAGTCCACCAGACAGCAGTCCAAATCTGGCCGTTTAAACTTTTTTTTCTGGTCAAAAAGGCTCCTCAAATGGTTCAGAAGGGCTTCATATCCTTCTTATGGGCTCTTTCTGATGTTAAAAGTCAAGTCCGCCAGACAGTAGCCCATATCGGGCCGTTTTAACTTATTTTTTTTGGTCAAAAAGGCTCCAAAGGTTCAAAAGGGTTTCGTATCCTTCTTATGGGCTCTTTCTGATGTTAAAAGTCAAGTCCGCCAGACAGTAGCCCACATCGGGCCATTTGAACTTTTTTTCTAGTGAAAAACATTCCTCAAAAGGTTCAAAAGAGCTTTGTATCCTTCTTATGGGCTCTTTCTAAAGTGTAAAAAGTCAAGTTCGCCAGACAGTAGCCCATATCGGGTCGTTTGAACTTTTTTTTCTGGTCAAAAAGGCTCCTCAAAAGGTTCAAAAGAGCTTCGTATCCTTCTTATGGGCTCTTTCTGATGTTAAAAGTCAAGTCCGCCAGACAGTAGTCCATATCGGGCCGTTTGAACTTTTTTTTCTGGTCAAAAAGGCTCCTCAAAAGGTTCAAAAGGGCTTCGTATCCTTCTTATGGGCTCTTTCTGATGTTAAAAGTCATGTCCGCCAGACAGTAGCCCATATCGGGCCGTTTGAACTTTTTTTTCTGGTCAAAAAGGCTCCTCAAAAGGTTCAAAAGAGCTTTGTATCCTTCTTATGGGCTCTTTCTGATGTTAAAAGTCTAGTCCGACAGACAGTAGTCCATACCCTGTGAACTTTTTTTTCTGGTCAAAAAGGCTCCTCAAAAGGTTCAAAAGAGCTTTGTATCCTTCTTATGGGCTCTTTCTGATGTTAAAAGTCAAGTCCGCCAGACAGTAACCCATATCGGGCCGTTTGAACTTTTTTTTCTGGTCAAAAATGTTCCTCAAAACATTTTACATTTATTCATTTCATTTTAGCTGACGCTTTTATCCAAAGCGACTTACAATTGCTATATCTCAGAGGTCGCACGCCTCTGGAGCAATTAGGGGTTAAGTGTCTTGCTCAGGGACACATTGGTGTCTCACAGTGGATTCGAACCCAGGTCTCTCACACCAAAGGCATGTGTCTTATCCACTGCGCCATCACCACCCCTTCATATTTCAAAAACATTCAAAAGAGCTTTGTATCCTTCTTATGGGCTCCTTCTAAAGTGTAAAAATTCAAGTCCGCCAGACAGTAGCCCATATCGGGCCGTTTGAACTTTTTTTTCTGGTCTAAAAGGCTCCTCAAAAGGTTCAAAAGGGCTTCGTATCCTTCTTATGGGCTCTTTCTGATGTTAAAAGTCAAGTCCGCCAGACAGTAGTCCATATCGGGCCGTTTGAACTTTTTTTTCTGGTCAAAAAGGCTCCTCAAAAGGTTCAAAAGAGCTTTGTATCCTTCTTATGGGCTCTTTCTGATGTTAAAAGTCAAGTCCGACAGAGAGTAGTCCATACCCTGTGAACTTTTTTTTCTGGTCAAAAAGGCCCCTCAAAAGGTTCAGAACGGCTTTGTATCATTCTTATGGGCTCTTTATGATGTTAAAAGTCAAGTCCACCAGACAGCAGTCCAAATCTGGCCGTTTAAACTTTTTTTTCTGGTCAAAAAGGCTCCTCAAATGGTTCAGAAGGGCTTCATATCCTTCTTATGGGCTCTTTCTGATGTTAAAATTCAAGTCCGCCAGACAGTAGCCTATATCGGGCCGTTTTAACTTTTTTTTCTGGTCAAAAAGGCTCCAAAGGTTCAAAAGGGTTTCGTATCCTTCTTATGGGCTCTTTCTGATGTTAAAAGTCAAGTCCGCCAGACAGTAGCCCACATCGGGCCATTTGAACTTTTTTTTCTAGTGAAAAACATTCCTCAAAAGGTTCAAAAGAGCTTTGTATCCTTCTTATGGGCTCTTTCTACAGTGTAAAAAGTCAAGTTCGCCAGACAGTAGCCCATATCGGGTCGTTTGAACTTTTTTTTCTGGTCAAAAAGGCTCCTCAAAAGGTTCAAAAGAGCTTCGTATCCTTCTTATGGGCTCTTTCTGATGTTAAAAGTCAAGTCCGCCAGACAGTAGTCCATATCGGGCCGTTTGAACTTTTTTTTCTGGTCAAAAAGGCTCCTCAAAAGGTTCAAAAGGGCTTCGTATCCTTCTTATGGGCTCTTTCTGATGTTAAAAGTCATGTCCGCCAGACAGTAGCCCATATCGGGCCGTTTGAACTTTTTTTTCTGGTCAAAAAGGCTCCTCAAAAGGTTCAAAAGAGCTTTGTATCCTTCTTATGGGCTCTTTCTAAAGTGTAAAAAGTCAAGTTCGCCAGACAGTAGCCCATATCGGGTCGTTTGAACTTTTTTTTCTGGTCAAAAAGGCTCCTCAAAAGGTTCAAAAGAGCTTTGTATCCTTCTTATGGGCTCTTTCTAAAGTGTAAAAAGTAAAGTCCGCCAGACAGTGACCCATACCGGGCCGTTTGAACTTTTTTTCCTGGTCAAAAAGGCTACCTCAAAAGGTTCAAAAAAGCTTCGTATCCTTCTTATGGGCTCTTTCTGATGTTAAAAGTCAAGTCCGCCAGACAGTAGCCCATATCGGGCCGTTTGAACTTTTTTTTCTGGTCAAAAACGTTCCTCAAAAGGTTAAAAAGAGCTTTGTATCCTTCTTATGGGCTCTTTCTAAAGTGTAAAAAGTCAAGTCCGCCAGACAGTAGCCCATATCGGGCCGTTTTATTTTTTTTTTTTCTGGTCAAAAAGGCTCCTCAAAAGGATCAAAAGAGCTTCTTATCCTTCTTATGGGCTCTTTCTGATGTTAAAAGTCAAGTCTGCCAGACAGTAGCCCATATCGGGCCGTTTGAACTTTTTTTTTCTAGTCAAAAAGGCTCCTCAAAAGGTTCAAAAGAGTTCACATCCTTCTTATGGGCCCTTCTTATGGGCTTCTTATCAAGTCCGCCAGACAGTATCAAATATCGGGCCGTTTGAACTTTTTTTTCTAGTCAAAAAGGCTCCTCAAAAGGTTCAAAAGAGCTTTGTCTTATGGGCACTTATGATGTTAAAAGTCAAGTCCGCCAGACAGTAGTACATATCGGGCTGTGAGAACTTTTTTTCTGGTCAAAAAGGCTACTCAAAAGGTTCAAAAGGCCTTCGTATCCTTCTTATGGGCTCTTTCTGATGTTAAAAGTCAAGTCCGCCAGACAGCAACCCATTTCGGGCCGTTTAAACTTTTTTTCTGCTCAAAAAGGCTCCTCAAAAGGTTCAGAAGGGCTTCGTATCCTTCTTATGGGCTCTTTCTGATGTTAAAAGTGAAGTCTGCCAGACAGCGGTCCATATCGGGCCGTTTTAACTTTTTTTCTGGTCAAAAAGGTTCCTCAAAAGGGTCAAAAGAGCTTCGTATCCTTCTTATGAGTTCTTTCTGATGTTAATAGTCAAGTCCGCCAGACAGTAGCCGATATCGGGCCGTTTGAACTTTTATTTCTGGTCAAAAAGGCTCCTCAAATGGTTCAAAAGGGCTTCGTATCCTTCTTATGGGCTCTTTCTGATGTTAAAAGTCAAGTCCGCCAGACAGCAGTCCATATCGGGCCGTTTGAATTTTTTTTCCGGTCAGAAAGGCTCCTCAAAAGGTTCAGAAGAGCTTTGTAGGAGCTTCTTATCCTTCTTATGGGCTCTTTCTGATGTTAAAAGTCAAGTACGCCAGACAGTAGCCGATATCGGGCCATTTGAACTTTTTTTTCTTGTCAAAAAGGCTCCTCATTAGGTTCAAAAGACCTTCGTATCCTTTTTATGGGATCCTTCTAAAGTGTGAAAAGTCAGGTCCGCCAGACAGCAGTACATATCGGGCCGTTTCAACTTTTTTTTCTGGTCAAAAAGGCTCCTCAAAAGGATCAGAAGGGCTTTCTTATATTTCTTATGGGCTCTTTCTGATGTTAAAAGTCAAGTCCGCCAGAAAGTATCAAATATCGGGCCGTTTGAACTTTTTTTCTGGTCAAAAAGGCTCCTCGAAAGGTTCAAAAGAGCTTTGTATCCTTCTAATGGGCACTTTATGATGTTAAAAGTCAAGTCCGCCAGACAGTAGTCCATATCGGGCCGTGAGAACTTTTTTTCTGGTCAAAAAGGCTACTCAAAAGGTTCAAAAGAGCTTTGTATCCTTCTTATGGGCTCTTTCTGATGATAAAAGTCAAGTCCGCCAGACAACAGTCCATATCGGCCGTTTAAACTTTTTTTTCTGGTCAAAAAGGCTCCTCAAAAGGTTCAAAAGAGCTTCGTATCCTTCTTATGGGCTCTTTCTGATGTTAAAAGTCATGTCCGCCAGACAGTAACCCATATCGGGCCGTTTGAACTTTTTTTTCTGGTCAAAAAGGCTCCTCAAAAGGTTCAAAAGAGCTTTGTATTCTTCTTATGGCCTCTTTCTGATGTTAAAAGTCAAGTCCGCCAGACAGCAGTCCATATTGGCCATTTGAACTTTTTTTTCTGGTCAAAACGGCTCCTCAAAAGGTTCAAAAGGGCTTCGTATCCTTCTTATGGGCTCTTTCTGATGTTAAAAGTCTAGTCCGCCAGACAGTAGCCCATATCGGGCCGTTTGAACTTTTTTTTCTGGTAAAAAAGGCTCCTCAAAAGGTTCAAAAGAGCTTTGTATTCTTCTTATGGGCTCTTTCTGATGTTAAAAGTCTAGTCCGACAGACAGTAGTCCATACCCGGCCCTGTGAACTTTTTTTTCTGGTCAAAAAGGCTCCTCAAAAGGTTCAGAACGGCTTTGTATCATTCCTATGAGCTCTTTCTGATGTTAAAAGTCAAGTCCACCAGACAGCAGTCCATATCGGGCCGTTTAAACTTTTTTTTCAAAAAGGCTCCTCAAAAGGTTCAAAAGAGCTTTGTATCCTTCTTATGGGCTCTTTCTGATGTTAAAAGTCAAGTCCGCAGAACAACAGTCCATATCGGGCCGTTTTAACTTTTTTTTCTGGTCAATCAGGCTCCTCTAAAGGTTCAGAGTGGCTTTGTATCATTCTTATGGGCTCTTTCTGATGTTAAAAGTCAAGTCCACCAGACAGCAGTCCATATCGGGCCGTTTAAACTTTTTTTCTGGTCAAAAAGGCTCCTCAAAAGGTTCAAAAGAGCTTTGTATCCTTCTTATGGGCTCTTTCTGATGTTAAAAGTCAAGTTTGCCAGACAGCAGTCCAAATCGGGCCGTTTAAACTTTTTTTCTGGTCAAAAAGGCTCCTCAAATGGTTCAGAAGGGCGTCATATCCTTCTTATGGGCTCTATCTGATGTTAAAAGTCAAGTCCGCCAGACAGTAGCCCATATCGGGCCGTTTGAACTTTTTTTTCTGGTCAAAAATGCTCCAAAGGTTCAAAAGGGTTTCGTATCCTTGTTATGGGCTCTTTCTGATGTTAAAAGTCAAGTCCGCCAGACAGTAGCCCACATCGGGCCATTTGAACTTTTTTTTCTGGTGAAAAACATTCCTCAAAAGGTTCAAAAGAGCTTTGTATCCTTCTTATGGGCTCTTTCTAAAGTGTAAAAAGTCAAGTCCGCCAGACAGTAGCCCATATCGGGCCGTTTGAGCTTTTTTTCTGGTCAAAAAGGCTCCTCAAAAGGTTCAAAAGAGCTTCGTATCCTTCTTATGGGCTCTTTCTAAAGTGTAAAAATTCAAGTCCGCCAGACAGTAACCCATACCGGGCCGTTTGAACTTTTTTTCCTGGTCAAAAAGGCTACCTCAAAAGGTTCAAAAAGCTTTGTATCCTTCTTATGGGCTCTTTCTGATGTTAAAAGTCAAGTCCGCCAGACAGTAGCCCATATCGGCCGTTTGAATTTTTTTTCTGGTAGCACATATCGGGCCGTTTGAACTTTTATTTCTGGTCAAAAAGGCTCCTCAAAAGGTTCACAAGGGCTTCGTATCCTTCTTATGGGCTCTTTCTGATGTTAAAAGTCAAGTCCGCCAGACAGTAACCCATATCGGGCCGTTTGAACTTTTTTTTCTGGTCAAAAATGTTCCTCAAAACATTTTACATTTATTCATTTCATTTTAGCTGACGCTTTTATCCAAAGCGACTTACAATTGCTATATCTCAGAGGTCGCACGCCTCTGGAGCAATTAGGGGTTAAGTGTCTTGCTCAGGGACACATTGGTGTCTCACAGTGGATTCGAACCCGGGTGTCTCACACCAAAGGCATGTGTCTTATCCACTGCGCCATCACCACCCCTTCATATTTCAAAAACATTCAAAAGAGCTTTGTATCCTTCTTATGGGCTCCTTCTAAAGTGTAAAAATTCAAGTCCGCCAGACAGTAGCCCATATCGGGCCGTTTGAACTTTTTTTTTCTGGTCTAAAAGGCTCCTCAAAAGGTTCAAAAGGGCTTCGTATCCTTCTTATGGGCTCTTTCTGATGTTAAAAGTCAAGTCCGCCAGAAAGTAGTCCATATCGGGCCGTTTGAACTTTTTTTTCTGGTCAAAAAGGCTCCTCAAAAGGTTCAAAAGAGCTTTGTATCCTTCTTATGGGCTCTTTCTGATGTTAAAAGTCTAGTCCGACAGAGAGTAGTCCATACCCTGTGAACTTTTTTTTCTGGTCAAAAAGGCCCCTCAAAAGGTTCAGAACGGCTTTGTATTTTCTTATGGGCTCTTTATGATGTTAAAAGTCAAGTCCACCAGACAGCAGTCCAAATCTGGCCGTTTAAACTTTTTTTTCTGGTCAAAAAGGCTCCTCAAATGGTTCAGAAGGGCTTCATATCCTTCTTATGGGCTCTATCTGATGTTAAAAGTCAAGTCCGCCAGACAGTAGCCCATATCGGGCCGTTTGAACTTTTTTTTCTGGTCAAAAATGCTCCAAAGGTTCAAAAGGGTTTCGTATCCTTGTTATGGGCTCTTTCTGATGTTAAAAGTCAAGTCCGCCAGACAGTAGCCCACATCGGGCCATTTGAACTTTTTTTTCTGGTGAAAAACATTCCTCAAAAGGTTCAAAAGAGCTTTGTATCCTTCTTATGGGCTCTTTCTAAAGTGTAAAAAGTCAAGTCCGCCAGACAGTAGCCCATATCGGGCCGTTTGAGCTTTTTTTCTGGTCAAAAAGGCTCCTCAAAAGGTTCAAAAGAGCTTCGTATCCTTCTTATGGGCTCTTTCTAAAGTGTAAAAATTCAAGTCCGCCAGACAGTAACCCATACCGGGCCGTTTGAACTTTTTTTCCTGGTCAAAAAGGCTACCTCAAAAGGTTCAAAAAGCTTTGTATCCTTCTTATGGGCTCTTTCTGATGTTAAAAGTCAAGTCCGCCAGACAGTAGCCCATATCGGCCGTTTGAATTTTTTTTCTGGTAGCACATATCGGGCCGTTTGAACTTTTATTTCTGGTCAAAAAGGCTCCTCAAAAGGTTCACAAGGGCTTCGTATCCTTCTTATGGGCTCTTTCTGATGTTAAAAGTCAAGTCCGCCAGACAGTAACCCATATCGGGCCGTTTGAACTTTTTTTTCTGGTCAAAAATGTTCCTCAAAACATTTTACATTTATTCATTTCATTTTAGCTGACGCTTTTATCCAAAGCGACTTACAATTGCTATATCTCAGAGGTCGCACGCCTCTGGAGCAATTAGGGGTTAAGTGTCTTGCTCAGGGACACATTGGTGTCTCACAGTGGATTCGAACCCGGGTGTCTCACACCAAAGGCATGTGTCTTATCCACTGCGCCATCACCACCCCTTCATATTTCAAAAACATTCAAAAGAGCTTTGTATCCTTCTTATGGGCTCCTTCTAAAGTGTAAAAATTCAAGTCCGCCAGACAGTAGCCCATATCGGGCCGTTTGAACTTTTTTTTTCTGGTCTAAAAGGCTCCTCAAAAGGTTCAAAAGGGCTTCGTATCCTTCTTATGGGCTCTTTCTGATGTTAAAAGTCAAGTCCGCCAGAAAGTAGTCCATATCGGGCCGTTTGAACTTTTTTTTCTGGTCAAAAAGGCTCCTCAAAAGGTTCAAAAGAGCTTTGTATCCTTCTTATGGGCTCTTTCTGATGTTAAAAGTCTAGTCCGACAGAGAGTAGTCCATACCCTGTGAACTTTTTTTTCTGGTCAAAAAGGCCCCTCAAAAGGTTCAGAACGGCTTTGTATTTTCTTATGGGCTCTTTATGATGTTAAAAGTCAAGTCCACCAGACAGCAGTCCAAATCTGGCCGTTTAAACTTTTTTTTCTGGTCAAAAAGGCTCCTCAAATGGTTCAGAAGGGCTTCATATCCTTCTTATGGGCTCTATCTGATGTTAAAAGTCAAGTCCGCCAGACAGTAGCCCATATCGGGCCGTTTGAACTTTTTTTTCTGGTCAAAAATGCTCCAAAGGTTCAAAAGGGTTTCGTATCCTTGTTATGGGCTCTTTCTGATGTTAAAAGTCAAGTCCGCCAGACAGTAGCCCACATCGGGCCATTTGAACTTTTTTTTCTGGTGAAAAACATTCCTCAAAAGGTTCAAAAGAGCTTTGTATCCTTCTTATGGGCTCTTTCTAAAGTGTAAAAAGTCAAGTCCGCCAGACAGTAGCCCATATCGGGCCGTTTGAGCTTTTTTTCTGGTCAAAAAGGCTCCTCAAAAGGTTCAAAAGAGCTTCGTATCCTTCTTATGGGCTCTTTCTAAAGTGTAAAAATTCAAGTCCGCCAGACAGTAACCCATACCGGGCCGTTTGAACTTTTTTTCCTGGTCAAAAAGGCTACCTCAAAAGGTTCAAAAAGCTTTGTATCCTTCTTATGGGCTCTTTCTGATGTTAAAAGTCAAGTCCGCCAGACAGTAGCCCATATCGGCCGTTTGAATTTTTTTTCTGGTAGCACATATCGGGCCGTTTGAACTTTTATTTCTGGTCAAAAAGGCTCCTCAAAAGGTTCACAAGGGCTTCGTATCCTTCTTATGGGCTCTTTCTGATGTTAAAAGTCAAGTCCGCCAGACAGTAACCCATACCGGGCCGTTTGAACTTTTTTTTCTGGTCAAAAATGTTCCTCAAAACATTTTACATTTATTCATTTCATTTTAGCTGACGCTTTTATCCAAAGCGACTTACAATTGCTATATCTCAGAGGTCGCACGCCTCTGGAGCAATTAGGGGTTAAGTGTCTTGCTCAGGGACACATTGGTGTCTCACAGTGGATTCGAACCCGGGTGTCTCACACCAAAGGCATGTGTCTTATCCACTGCGCCATCACCACCCCTTCATATTTCAAAAACATTCAAAAGAGCTTTGTATCCTTCTTATGGGCTCCTTCTAAAGTGTAAAAATTCAAGTCCGCCAGACAGTAGCCCATATCGGGCCGTTTGAACTTTTTTTTTCTGGTCTAAAAGGCTCCTCAAAAGGTTCAAAAGGGCTTCGTATCCTTCTTATGGGCTCTTTCTGATGTTAAAAGTCAAGTCCGCCAGACAGTAGCCCACATCGGGCCATTTGAACTTTTTTTTCTAGTGAAAAACATTCCTCAAAAGGTTCAAAAGAGCTTTGTATCCTTCTTATGGGCTCTTTCTAAAGTGTAAAAAGTCAAGTTCGCCAGACAGTAGCCCATATCGGGTCGTTTAAACTTTTTTTTCTGGTCAAAAAGGCTCCTCAAAAGGTTCAAAAGAGCTTCGTATCCTTCTTATGGGCTCTTTCTGATGTTAAAAGTCAAGTCCGCCAGACAGTAGTCCATATCGGGCCGTTTGAACTTTTTTTTCTGGTCAAAAAGGCTCCTCAAAAGGTTCAAAAGGGCTTCGTATCCTTCTTATGGGCTCTTTCTGATGTTAAAAGTCATGTCCGCCAGACAGTAGCCCATATCGGGCCGTTTGAACTTTTTTTTCTGGTCAAAAAGGCTCCTCAAAAGGTTCAAAAGAGCTTTGTATCCTTCTTATGGGCTCTTTCTGATGTTAAAAGTCTAGTCCGACAGACAGTAGTCCATACCCTGTGAACTTTTTTTTCTGGTCAAAAAGGCTCCTCAAAAGGTTCAGAACGGCTTTGTATCATTCTTATGGGCTCTTTATGATGTTAAAAGTCAAGTCCACCAGACAGCAGTCCAAATCTGGCCGTTTAAACTTTTTTTTCTGGTCAAAAAGGCTCCTCAAATGGTTCAGAAGGGCTTCATATCCTTCTTAAGGGCTCTTTCTGATGTTAAAAGTCAAGTCCGCCAGACAGTAGCCCATATCGGGCCGTTTTAACTTTTTTTTCTGGTCAAAAAGGCTCCAAAGGTTCAAAAGGGTTTCGTATCCTTCTTATGGGCTCTTTCTGATGTTAAAAGTCAAGTCCGCCAGACAGTAGCCCACATCGGGCCATTTGAACTTTTTTTTCTGGTGAAAAACATTCCTCAAAAGGTTCAAAAGAGCTTTGTATCCTTCTTATGGGCTCTTTCTAAAGTGTAAAAAGTCAAGTTCGCCAGACAGTAGCCCATATCGGGTCGTTTGAACTTTTTTTTCTGGTCAAAAAGGCTCCTCAAAAGGTTCAAAAAAGCTTTGTATCCTTCTTATGGGCTCTTTCTGATGTTAAAAGTCAAGTCCGCCAGACAGTAGCCCATATCGGGCCGTTTGAACTTTTTTTTCTGGTCAAAAACGTTCCTCAAAAGGTTAAAAAGAGCTTTGTATCCTTCTTATGGGCTCTTTCTAAAGTGTAAAAAGTCAAGTCCGCCAGACAGTAGCCCATATCGGGCCGTTTTAATTTTTTTTTCTGGTCAAAAAGGCTCCTCAAAAGGATCAAAAGAGCTTCTTATCCTTCTTATGGGCTCTTTCTGATGTTAAAAGTCAAGTCCGCCAGACAGTAGCCCATATCGGGCCGTTTGAACTTTTTTTTTCTAGTCAAAAAGGCTCCTCAAAAGGTTCAAAAGAGTTCACATCCTTCTTATGGGCCCTTCTTATGGGCTTCTTATCAAGTCCGCCAGACAGTATCAAATATCGGGCCGTTTGAACTTTTTTTTCTAGTCAAAAAGGCTCCTCAAAAGGTTCAAAAGAGCTTTGTATCCTTCCTATGGGCACTTATGATGTTAAAAGTCAAGTCCGCCAGACAGTAGTACATATCGGGCTGTGAGAACTTTTTTTCTGGTCAAAAAGGCTACTCAAAAGGTTCAAAAGGCCTTCGTATCCTTCTTATGGGCTCTTTCTGATGTTAAAAGTCAAGTCCGCCAGACAGCAACCCATTTCGGGCCGTTTAAACTTTTTTTCTGCTCAAAAAGGCTCCTCAAAAGGTTCAGAAGGGCTTCGTATCCTTCTTATGGGCTCTTTCTGATGTTAAAAGTGAAGTCTGCCAGACAGCGGTCCATATCGGGCCGTTTTAACTTTTTTTCTGGTCAAAAAGGTTCCTCAAAAGGGTCAAAAGAGCTTCGTATCCTTCTTATGAGTTCTTTCTGATGTTAATAGTCAAGTCCGCCAGACAGTAGCCGATATCGGGCCGTTTGAACTTTTATTTCTGGTCAAAAAGGCTCCTCAAATGGTTCAAAAGGGCTTCGTATCCTTCTTATGGGCTCTTTCTGATGTTAAAAGTCAAGTCCGCCAGACAGCAGTCCATATCGGGCCGTTTGAATTTTTTTTCCGGTCAAAAAGGCTCCTCAAAAGGTTCAGAAGAGCTTTGTAGGAGCTTCTTATCCTTCTTATGGGCTCTTTCTGATGTTAAAAGTCAAGTACGCCAGACAGTAGCCGATATCGGGCCATTTGAACTTTTTTTTCTTGTCAAAAAGGCTCCTCAATAGGTTCAAAAGACCTTCGTATCCTTTTTATGGGATCCTTCTAAAGTGTGAAAAGTCAGGTCCGCCAGACAGCAGTACATATCGGGCCGTTTCAACTTTTTTTTCTGGTCAAAAAGGCTCCTCAAAAGGATCAGAAGGGCTTTCTTATCCTTCTTATGGGCTCTTTCTGATGTTAAAAATCAAGTCCGCCAGACAGTAGCCCATATCGGGCCGTGTGAACTTTTTTTCTGGTCAACAAGGCTCCTCAAAAGGTTCAAAAGAGCTTATCCTTCTTATGGGCTCTTTCTGATGTTAAAAGTCAAGTCCGCCAGACAGTAGTCCATATCGGGCGGTGAGAACTTTTTTTCTGGTCAAAAAGGCTACTCAAAAGGTTCAAAAGAGCTTTGTATCCTTCTTATGGGCTCTTTCTGATGATAAAAGTCAAGTCCGCCAGACAACAGTCCATATCGGCCGTTTAAACTTTTTTTTCTGGTCAAAAAGGCTCCTCAAAAGGTTCAAAAGAGCTTCGTATCCTTCTTATGGGCTCTTTCTGATGTTAAAAGTCATGTCCGCCAGACAGTAACCCATATCGGGCCGTTTGAACTTTTTTTTCTGGTCAAAAAGGCTCCTCAAAAGGTTCAAAAGAGCTTTGTATTCTTCTTATGGCCTCTTTCTGATGTTAAAAGTCAAGTCCGCCAGACAGCAGTCCATATTGGCCATTTGAACTTTTTTTTCTGGTCAAAACGGCTCCTCAAAAGGTTCAAAAGGGCTTCGTATCCTTCTTATGGGCTCTTTCTGATGTTAAAAGTCATGTCCGCCAGACAGTAGCCCATATCGGGCCGTTTGAACTTTTTTTTCTGGTAAAAAAGGCTCCTCAAAAGGTTCAAAAGAGCTTTGTATTCTTCTTATGGGCTCTTTCTGATGTTAAAAGTCTAGTCCGACAGACAGTAGTCCATACCCGGCCCTGTGAACTTTTTTTTCTGGTCAAAAAGGCTCCTCAAAAGGTTCAGAACGGCTTTGTATCATTCCTATGAGCTCTTTCTGATGTTAAAAGTCAAGTCCACCAGACAGCAGTCCATATCGGGCCGTTTAAACTTTTTTTTCAAAAAGGCTCCTCAAAAGGTTCAAAAGAGCTTTGTATCCTTCTTATGGGCTCTTTCTGATGTTAAAAGTCAAGTCCGCAGAACAACAGTCCATATCGGGCCGTTTTAACTTTTTTTTCTGGTCAATCAGGCTCCTCTAAAGGTTCAGAGTGGCTTTGTATCATTCTTATGGGCTCTTTCTGATGTTAAAAGTCAAGTCCACCAGACAGCAGTCCATATCGGGCCGTTTAAACTTTTTTTCTGGTCAAAAAGGCTCCTCAAAAGGTTCAAAAGAGCTTTGTATCCTTCTTATGGGCTCTTTCTGATGTTAAAAGTCAAGTTTGCCAGACAGCAGTCCAAATCGGGCCGTTTAAACTTTTTTTCTGGTCAAAAAGGCTCCTCAAATGGTTCAGAAGGGCGTCATATCCTTCTTATGGGCTCTATCTGATGTTAAAAGTCAAGTCCGCCAGACAGTAGCCCATATCGGGCCGTTTGAACTTTTTTTTCTGGTCAAAAATGCTCCAAAGGTTCAAAAGGGTTTCGTATCCTTGTTATGGGCTCTTTCTGATGTTAAAAGTCAAGTCCGCCAGACAGTAGCCCACATCGGGCCATTTGAACTTTTTTTTCTGGTGAAAAACATTCCTCAAAAGGTTCAAAAGAGCTTTGTATCCTTCTTATGGGCTCTTTCTAAAGTGTAAAAAGTCAAGTCCGCCAGACAGTAGCCCATATCGGGCCGTTTGAGCTTTTTTTCTGGTCAAAAAGGCTCCTCAAAAGGTTCAAAAGAGCTTCGTATCCTTCTTATGGGCTCTTTCTAAAGTGTAAAAATTCAAGTCCGCCAGACAGTAACCCATACCGGGCCGTTTGAACTTTTTTTCCTGGTCAAAAAGGCTACCTCAAAAGGTTCAAAAAGCTTTGTATCCTTCTTATGGGCTCTTTCTGATGTTAAAAGTCAAGTCCGCCAGACAGTAGCCCATATCGGCCGTTTGAATTTTTTTTCTGGTAGCACATATCGGGCCGTTTGAACTTTTATTTCTGGTCAAAAAGGCTCCTCAAAAGGTTCACAAGGGCTTCGTATCCTTCTTATGGGCTCTTTCTGATGTTAAAAGTCAAGTCCGCCAGACAGTAACCCATATCGGGCCGTTTGAACTTTTTTTTCTGGTCAAAAATGTTCCTCAAAACATTTTACATTTATTCATTTCATTTTAGCTGACGCTTTTATCCAAAGCGACTTACAATTGCTATATCTCAGAGGTTGCACGCCTCTGGAGCAATTAGGGGTTAAGTGTCTTGCTCAGGGACACATTGGTGTCTACCAGTGGATTCGAACCCGGGTGTCTCACACCAAAGGCATGTGTCTTATCCACTGCGCCATCATCACCCCTTCATATTTCAAAAACATTCAAAAGAGCTTTGTATCCTTCTTATGGGCTCCTTCTAAAGTGTAAAAATTCAAGTCCGCCAGACAGTAGCCCATATCGGGCCGTTTGAACTTTTATCTTCTGGTCTAAAAGGCTCCTCAAAAGGTTCAAAAGGGCTTCGTATCCTTCTTATGGGCTCTTTCTGATGTTAAAAGTCAAGTCCGCCAGAAAGTAGTCCATATCGGGCCGTTTGAACTTTTTTTTCTGGTCAAAAAGGCTCCTCAAAAGGTTCAAAAGAGCTTTGTATCCTTCTTATGGGCTCTTTCTGATGTTAAAAGTCTAGTCCGACAGAGAGTAGTCCATACCCTGTGAACTTTTTTTTCTGGTCAAAAAGGCCCCTCAAAAGGTTCAGAACGGCTTTGTATTTTCTTATGGGCTCTTTATGATGTTAAAAGTCAAGTCCACCAGACAGCAGTCCAAATCTGGCCGTTTAAACTTTTTTTTCTGGTCAAAAAGGCTCCTCAAATGGTTCAGAAGGGCTTCATATCCTTCTTATGGGCTCTTTCTGATGTTAAAAGTCAAGTCCGCCAGACAGTTAGTTTAGTTAGTTTTTTTTTATTCGGTCAATTTCAACAGAAAAGGGGAAGAAAAAAAAGAAAAGAAAAACAATTTATAAACAAACATGGAAACAAAAATTTAATTACAATATATAAATAAAAAGTTTCTTGACCGAAAAGGTGTCGGCTGAAGCTTATGCTTATTGCGCCGATCCTTTTTATATTTTATTTATTTAACACACAACACCAAAGTCATCTTGCATAAATAATGACTAAAAAGAAAAGGAAGCCAAATTCATTCAGCTTTATATAATGTAATCTTTTTTTTTTTAAATAATCTCTTAAAGCTACCTATGGATTTACATGTTTTTAGTTCATCATCAAGACTATTCCATAGTTTAACCCCCTGAACAGACAGACATCTCTGTTTGACATTGGTTCTAGTCTGTGGTTTACTGAACATGAGTGTTCCTCTGAGCTCATAAGGAGTCGATTTCATCTGAAACAGGTTCTGGACACAGTCTGGAAATTTATTATTTATTATTTTAAACATTATTTGGGTTATTTTAAATTCCACTAAGTCATTAAATTTTAGTAGGTTGGAGTTTATAAATAGCTTGTTTGTTGGGTGATAATAATCTGTTTTATTTATAATTCGTATTGCACGTTTTTGTAGAATAAGAATTGGTTTTATTGTTGTTTTGTATGTATTTCCCCAGATCTCTACGCAATAAGTCATGTATGGCACTATTAGAGACTGGTAAAGTATATTCAAGGCCTTTGAATCGAGAATATGTTGTGTTTTAGACAGGATAGCCAGAGTTTTTGAAATTTTAGACTTTATATAGGTTATATGGGATTTCCAACTGAGTTTGTGGTCAATAATGACACCTAAGAATTTAGTTTCACTTACTATTTCTAGTTCAATCATATCAATTCTAATCTGGACATTTGTATTTATTTTTTTATTACTAAATAAAATAATTTTAGTTTTATTTATATTTAATGACAATTTATTAACATCAAACCATTTTTTTAATGTTTTCATTTCTGCTTCCACTGTGTCCAGAAGCTGTCCCAAATTTTGATTGGAACAAATAAGAGTTGTATCATCTGCAAATAAGACACAATTTAATTGCGTAGACACCTTACAAATGTCATTGATGTATAATAAAAATAGCTTTGGTCCAAGGACTGATCCTTGTGGAACCCCACAGGTGACCCTCTGTAGCTGTGACCTGTCATTGATGAATTGCACAAACTGAAATCTATTCCTAAGATAGTCACTAATCCATCTTTGTGCAATGCCCCTGATGCCATATCTTTCTAGTTTTTTTAACAATATGTTGTGATCAATAGTGTCAAATGCTTTCTTCAGGTCTATGAAAATTCCGACCGAATAATTTTTATTTTCTATTTCAGATGTAATTTTTTCAACCAGCTCTATTACAGCCATTTCTGTGGATCGATTTGCTTGGAAGCCATATTGATGATCATTTAATAGTTTATGTTTTTTAATAAAACTATCTAGTCTTATTTCAAATAGTTTTTCTAGGATCTTTGAAAATTGTGGAAGGAGGGAGATTGGTCTATAGTTTGAGAGTGAATGGCTGTCACCATTTTTATAGATAGGGATGACTTTAGCTATTTTCATATTGTCCGGAAAAACACCTGTTTGAAAAGATAAGTTGAAAATATAGGTTAATGGTTTAACAACAAATGTCATAACATCCTTAACTAGTGCCATGTCTATATCATTAAAATCTGTAGATTTTTTATTTTTTTATTTATTTATTGTATTTATTAGTTCATTTTCTTCTACTGGCTTTAGAAATATTGAGCTTGTATTTAATTTAATTAGGTCAACATCCACACCTACTTTTAATTCGGGTTGCACAATATTGTTTGCTAGATTGACTCCTACATTTACAAAATAATTATTAAATTCATTAGCAATATCAATTGGCTTGGTTATAGTTTTCAATTCATTTGTGAAGTACATTGGATATTCACTTTTCTTAGTGTTTCCTTTGACTGCACTATTTAATACCTTCCAAGTCTCTTTAATGTTGCTTCTGTGTTGCTCTAGTAGATTATTATAATAGTCCTTTTTAGTTTTCCTTAATATGTTTACTAGCTTGTTTTTATATAATTTATATTTAAGATCGGCTTCCTTTGTTCTCTTTTCTAAAAAATGTTTATATAGGAGATTTTTCTTATTACTTATTACAGTAGCCCATATCGGGCCGTTTTAACTTTTTTTTCTGGTCAAAAAGGCTCCAAAGGTTCAAAAGGGTTTCGTATCCTTCTTATGGGCTCTTTCTGATGTTAAAAGTCAAGTCCGCCAGACAGTAGCCCACATCGGGCCATTTGAACTTTTTTTTCTAGTGAAAAACATTCCTCAAAAGGTTCAAAAGAGCTTTGTATCCTTCTTATGGGCTCTTTCTAAAGTGTAAAAAGTCAAGTTCGCCAGACAGTAGCCCATATCGGGTCGTTTAAACTTTTTTTTCTGGTCAAAAAGGCTCCTCAAAAGGTTCAAAAGAGCTTCGTATCCTTCTTATGGGCTCTTTCTGATGTTAAAAGTCAAGTCCGCCAGACAGTAGTCCATATCGGGCCGTTTGAACTTTTTTTTCTGGTCAAAAAGGCTCCTCAAAAGGTTCAAAAGGGCTTCGTATCCTTCTTATGGGCTCTTTCTGATGTTAAAAGTCATGTCCGCCAGACAGTAGCCCATATCGGGCCGTTTGAACTTTTTTTTCTGGTCAAAAAGGCTCCTCAAAAGGTTCAAAAGAGCTTTGTATCCTTCTTATGGGCTCTTTCTGATGTTAAAAGTCTAGTCCGACAGACAGTAGTCCATACCCTGTGAACTTTTTTTTCTGGTCAAAAAGGCTCCTCAAAAGGTTCAGAACGGCTTTGTATCATTCTTATGGGCTCTTTATGATGTTAAAAGTCAAGTCCACCAGACAGCAGTCCAAATCTGGCCGTTTAAACTTTTTTTTCTGGTCAAAAAGGCTCCTCAAATGGTTCAGAAGGGCTTCATATCCTTCTTAAGGGCTCTTTCTGATGTTAAAAGTCAAGTCCGCCAGACAGTAGCCCATATCGGGCCGTTTTAACTTTTTTTTCTGGTCAAAAAGGCTCCAAAGGTTCAAAAGGGTTTCGTATCCTTCTTATGGGCTCTTTCTGATGTTAAAAGTCAAGTCCGCCAGACAGTAGCCCACATCGGGCCATTTGAACTTTTTTTTCTGGTGAAAAACATTCCTCAAAAGGTTCAAAAGAGCTTTGTATCCTTCTTATGGGCTCTTTCTAAAGTGTAAAAAGTCAAGTTCGCCAGACAGTAGCCCATATCGGGTCGTTTGAACTTTTTTTTCTGGTCAAAAAGGCTCCTCAAAAGGTTCAAAAAAGCTTTGTATCCTTCTTATGGGCTCTTTCTGATGTTAAAAGTCAAGTCCGCCAGACAGTAGCCCATATCGGGCCGTTTGAACTTTTTTTTCTGGTCAAAAACGTTCCTCAAAAGGTTAAAAAGAGCTTTGTATCCTTCTTATGGGCTCTTTCTAAAGTGTAAAAAGTCAAGTCCGCCAGACAGTAGCCCATATCGGGCCGTTTTAATTTTTTTTTCTGGTCAAAAAGGCTCCTCAAAAGGATCAAAAGAGCTTCTTATCCTTCTTATGGGCTCTTTCTGATGTTAAAAGTCAAGTCCGCCAGACAGTAGCCCATATCGGGCCGTTTGAACTTTTTTTTTCTAGTCAAAAAGGCTCCTCAAAAGGTTCAAAAGAGTTCACATCCTTCTTATGGGCCCTTCTTATGGGCTTCTTATCAAGTCCGCCAGACAGTATCAAATATCGGGCCGTTTGAACTTTTTTTTCTAGTCAAAAAGGCTCCTCAAAAGGTTCAAAAGAGCTTTGTATCCTTCTTATGGGCACTTATGATGTTAAAAGTCAAGTCCGCCAGACAGTAGTACATATCGGGCTGTGAGAACTTTTTTTCTGGTCAAAAAGGCTACTCAAAAGGTTCAAAAGGCCTTCGTATCCTTCTTATGGGCTCTTTCTGATGTTAAAAGTCAAGTCCGCCAGACAGCAACCCATTTCGGGCCGTTTAAACTTTTTTTCTGCTCAAAAAGGCTCCTCAAAAGGTTCAGAAGGGCTTCGTATCCTTCTTATGGGCTCTTTCTGATGTTAAAAGTGAAGTCTGCCAGACAGCGGTCCATATCGGGCCGTTTTAACTTTTTTTCTGGTCAAAAAGGTTCCTCAAAAGGGTCAAAAGAGCTTCGTATCCTTCTTATGAGTTCTTTCTGATGTTAATAGTCAAGTCCGCCAGACAGTAGCCGATATCGGGCCGTTTGAACTTTTATTTCTGGTCAAAAAGGCTCCTCAAATGGTTCAAAAGGGCTTCGTATCCTTCTTATGGGCTCTTTCTGATGTTAAAAGTCAAGTCCGCCAGACAGCAGTCCATATCGGGCCGTTTGAATTTTTTTTCCGGTCAAAAAGGCTCCTCAAAAGGTTCAGAAGAGCTTTGTAGGAGCTTCTTATCCTTCTTATGGGCTCTTTCTGATGTTAAAAGTCAAGTACGCCAGACAGTAGCCGATATCGGGCCATTTGAACTTTTTTTTCTTGTCAAAAAGGCTCCTCAATAGGTTCAAAAGACCTTCGTATCCTTTTTATGGGATCCTTCTAAAGTGTGAAAAGTCAGGTCCGCCAGACAGCAGTACATATCGGGCCGTTTCAACTTTTTTTTCTGGTCAAAAAGGCTCCTCAAAAGGATCAGAAGGGCTTTCTTATCCTTCTTATGGGCTCTTTCTGATGTTAAAAATCAAGTCCGCCAGACAGTAGCCCATATCGGGCCGTGTGAACTTTTTTTCTGGTCAACAAGGCTCCTCAAAAGGTTCAAAAGAGCTTATCCTTCTTATGGGCTCTTTCTGATGTTAAAAGTCAAGTCCGCCAGACAGTAGTCCATATCGGGCGGTGAGAACTTTTTTTCTGGTCAAAAAGGCTCCTCAAAACGTTCAAAAGAGTTTAGTATCCTTCTTATGGGCTCTTTCTGATGATAAAAGTCAAGTCCGCCAGACAGTAGTCCATATCGGGCCGTGAGAACTTTTTTTCTGGTCAAAAAGGCTCCTCAAAACGTTCAAAAGAGCTTCGTATCCTTCTTATGGGCTCTTTCTGATGATAAAAGTCAAGTCTGCCAGACAGCAGCCCATATCGAGCCGTTTAACCTTTTTTTCTGCTCAAAAAGGTTCCTCAAAATCGTCAAAAGGGCTTCGTATCCTTCTTATGGGCTCTTTCTGATGTTAAAAGTCAAGTCCGCCAGAAAGTAGTCCATATCGGGCCGTTTGAACTTTTTTTTCTGGTCAAAAAGGCTCCTCAAAAGGTTCAAAAGAGCTTTGTATCCTTCTTATGGGCTCTTTCTGATGTTAAAAGTCTAGTCCGACAGAGAGTAGTCCATACCCTGTGAACTTTTTTTTCTGGTCAAAAAGGCCCCTCAAAAGGTTCAGAACGGCTTTGTATTTTCTTATGGGCTCTTTATGATGTTAAAAGTCAAGTCCACCAGACAGCAGTCCAAATCTGGCCGTTTAAACTTTTTTTTCTGGTCAAAAAGGCTCCTCAAATGGTTCAGAAGGGCTTCATATCCTTCTTATGGGCTCTATCTGATGTTAAAAGTCAAGTCCGCCAGACAGTAGCCCATATCGGGCCGTTTGAACTTTTTTTTCTGGTCAAAAATGCTCCAAAGGTTCAAAAGGGTTTCGTATCCTTGTTATGGGCTCTTTCTGATGTTAAAAGTCAAGTCCGCCAGACAGTAGCCCACATCGGGCCATTTGAACTTTTTTTTCTGGTGAAAAACATTCCTCAAAAGGTTCAAAAGAGCTTTGTATCCTTCTTATGGGCTCTTTCTAAAGTGTAAAAAGTCAAGTCCGCCAGACAGTAGCCCATATCGGGCCGTTTGAGCTTTTTTTCTGGTCAAAAAGGCTCCTCAAAAGGTTCAAAAGAGCTTCGTATCCTTCTTATGGGCTCTTTCTAAAGTGTAAAAATTCAAGTCCGCCAGACAGTAACCCATACCGGGCCGTTTGAACTTTTTTTCCTGGTCAAAAAGGCTACCTCAAAAGGTTCAAAAAGCTTTGTATCCTTCTTATGGGCTCTTTCTGATGTTAAAAGTCAAGTCCGCCAGACAGTAGCCCATATCGGCCGTTTGAATTTTTTTTCTGGTAGCACATATCGGGCCGTTTGAACTTTTATTTCTGGTCAAAAAGGCTCCTCAAAAGGTTCACAAGGGCTTCGTATCCTTCTTATGGGCTCTTTCTGATGTTAAAAGTCAAGTCCGCCAGACAGTAACCCATATCGGGCCGTTTGAACTTTTTTTTCTGGTCAAAAATGTTCCTCAAAACATTTTACATTTATTCATTTCATTTTAGCTGACGCTTTTATCCAAAGCGACTTACAATTGCTATATCTCAGAGGTCGCACGCCTCTGGAGCAATTAGGGGTTAAGTGTCTTGCTCAGGGACACATTGGTGTCTCACAGTGGATTCGAACCCGGGTGTCTCACACCAAAGGCATGTGTCTTATCCACTGCGCCATCACCACCCCTTCATATTTCAAAAACATTCAAAAGAGCTTTGTATCCTTCTTATGGGCTCCTTCTAAAGTGTAAAAATTCAAGTCCGCCAGACAGTAGCCCATATCGGGCCGTTTGAACTTTTTTTTTCTGGTCTAAAAGGCTCCTCAAAAGGTTCAAAAGGGCTTCGTATCCTTCTTATGGGCTCTTTCTGAACCTTTTGAGCTTATCCTTCTTTTGGGCTCTTTAGCAACCCATTTCGGACTGTTTAAACTTTTTTTCTGCTCAAAAAGGCTCCTCAAAAGGTTCAGAAGGGCTTCGTATCCTTCTTATGGGCTCTTTCTGATGTTAAAAGTGAAGTCTGCCAGACAGCGGTCCATATCGGGCCGTTTTAACTTTTTTTCTGGTCAAAAAGGTTCCTCAAAAGGGTCAAAAGAGCTTCGTATCCTTCTTATGAGTTCTTTCTGATGTTAATAGTCAAGTCCGCCAGACAGTAGCCGATATCGGGCCGTTTGAACTTTTATTTCTGGTCAAAAAGGCTCCTCAAATGGTTCAAAAGGGCTTCGTATCCTTCTTATGGGCTCTTTCTGATGTTAAAAGTCAAGTCCGCCAGACAGCAGTCCATATCGGGCCGTTTGAATTTTTTTTCCGGTCAAAAAGGCTCCTCAAAAGGTTCAGAAGAGTATTTCCCCAGATCTCTACGCAATAAGTCATGTATGGCACTATTAGAGACTGGTAAAGTATATTCAAGGCCTTTGAATCGAGAATATGTTGTGTTTTAGACAGGATAGCCAGAGTTTTTGAAATTTTAGACTTTATATAGGTTATATGGGATTTCCAACTGAGTTTGTGGTCAATAATGACACCTAAGAATTTAGTTTCACTTACTATTTCTAGTTCAATCATATCAATTCTAATCTGGACATTTGTATTTATTTTTTTATTACTAAATAAAATAATTTTAGTTTTATTTATATTTAATGACAATTTATTAACATCAAACCATTTTTTTAATGTTTTCATTTCTGCTTCCACTGTGTCCAGAAGCTGTCCCAAATTTTGATTGGAACAAATAAGAGTTGTATCATCTGCAAATAAGACACAATTTAATTGCGTAGACACCTTACAAATGTCATTGATGTATAATAAAAATAGCTTTGGTCCAAGGACTGATCCTTGTGGAACCCCACAGGTGACCCTCTGTAGCTGTGACCTGTCATTGATGAATTGCACAAACTGAAATCTATTCCTAAGATAGTCACTAATCCATCTTTGTGCAATGCCCCTGATGCCATATCTTTCTAGTTTTTTTAACAATATGTTGTGATCAATAGTGTCAAATGCTTTCTTCAGGTCTATGAAAATTCCGACCGAATAATTTTTATTTTCTATTTCAGATGTAATTTTTTCAACCAGCTCTATTACAGCCATTTCTGTGGATCGATTTGCTTGGAAGCCATATTGATGATCATTTAATAGTTTATGTTTTTTAATAAAACTATCTAGTCTTATTTCAAATAGTTTTTCTAGGATCTTTGAAAATTGTGGAAGGAGGGAGATTGGTCTATAGTTTGAGAGTGAATGGCTGTCACCATTTTTATAGATAGGGATGACTTTAGCTATTTTCATATTGTCCGGAAAAACACCTGTTTGAAAAGATAAGTTGAAAATATAGGTTAATGGTTTAACAACAAATGTCATAACATCCTTAACTAGTGCCATGTCTATATCATTAAAATCTGTAGATTTTTTATTTTTTAATTTATTTATTGTATTTATTAGTTCATTTTCTTCTACTGGCTTTAGAAATATTGAGCTTGTATTTAATTTAATTAGGTCAACATCCACACCTACTTTTAATTCGGGTTGCACAATATTGTTTGCTAGATTGACTCCTACATTTACAAAATAATTATTAAATTCATTAGCAATATCAATTGGCTTGGTTATAGTTTTCAATTCATTTGTGAAGTACATTGGATATTCACTTTTCTTAGTGTTTCCTTTGACTGCACTATTTAATACCTTCCAAGTCTCTTTAATGTTGCTTCTGTGTTGCTCTAGTAGATTATTATAATAGTCCTTTTTAGTTTTCCTTAATATGTTTACTAGCTTGTTTTTATATAATTTATATTTAAGATCGGCTTCCTTTGTTCTCTTTTCTAAAAAATGTTTATATAGGAGATTTTTCTTATTACTTATTACAGTAGCCCATATCGGGCCGTTTTAACTTTTTTTTCTGGTCAAAAAGGCTCCAAAGGTTCAAAAGGGTTTCGTATCCTTCTTATGGGCTCTTTCTGATGTTAAAAGTCAAGTCCGCCAGACAGTAGCCCACATCGGGCCATTTGAACTTTTTTTTCTAGTGAAAAACATTCCTCAAAAGGTTCAAAAGAGCTTTGTATCCTTCTTATGGGCTCTTTCTAAAGTGTAAAAAGTCAAGTTCGCCAGACAGTAGCCCATATCGGGTCGTTTAAACTTTTTTTTCTGGTCAAAAAGGCTCCTCAAAAGGTTCAAAAGAGCTTCGTATCCTTCTTATGGGCTCTTTCTGATGTTAAAAGTCAAGTCCGCCAGACAGTAGTCCATATCGGGCCGTTTGAACTTTTTTTTCTGGTCAAAAAGGCTCCTCAAAAGGTTCAAAAGGGCTTCGTATCCTTCTTATGGGCTCTTTCTGATGTTAAAAGTCATGTCCGCCAGACAGTAGCCCATATCGGGCCGTTTGAACTTTTTTTTCTGGTCAAAAAGGCTCCTCAAAAGGTTCAAAAGAGCTTTGTATCCTTCTTATGGGCTCTTTCTGATGTTAAAAGTCTAGTCCGACAGACAGTAGTCCATACCCTGTGAACTTTTTTTTCTGGTCAAAAAGGCTCCTCAAAAGGTTCAGAACGGCTTTGTATCATTCTTATGGGCTCTTTATGATGTTAAAAGTCAAGTCCACCAGACAGCAGTCCAAATCTGGCCGTTTAAACTTTTTTTTCTGGTCAAAAAGGCTCCTCAAATGGTTCAGAAGGGCTTCATATCCTTCTTAAGGGCTCTTTCTGATGTTAAAAGTCAAGTCCGCCAGACAGTAGCCCATATCGGGCCGTTTTAACTTTTTTTTCTGGTCAAAAAGGCTCCAAAGGTTCAAAAGGGTTTCGTATCCTTCTTATGGGCTCTTTCTGATGTTAAAAGTCAAGTCCGCCAGACAGTAGCCCACATCGGGCCATTTGAACTTTTTTTTCTGGTGAAAAACATTCCTCAAAAGGTTCAAAAGAGCTTTGTATCCTTCTTATGGGCTCTTTCTAAAGTGTAAAAAGTCAAGTTCGCCAGACAGTAGCCCATATCGGGTCGTTTGAACTTTTTTTTCTGGTCAAAAAGGCTCCTCAAAAGGTTCAAAAAAGCTTTGTATCCTTCTTATGGGCTCTTTCTGATGTTAAAAGTCAAGTCCGCCAGACAGTAGCCCATATCGGGCCGTTTGAACTTTTTTTTCTGGTCAAAAACGTTCCTCAAAAGGTTAAAAAGAGCTTTGTATCCTTCTTATGGGCTCTTTCTAAAGTGTAAAAAGTCAAGTCCGCCAGACAGTAGCCCATATCGGGCCGTTTTAATTTTTTTTTCTGGTCAAAAAGGCTCCTCAAAAGGATCAAAAGAGCTTCTTATCCTTCTTATGGGCTCTTTCTGATGTTAAAAGTCAAGTCCGCCAGACAGTAGCCCATATCGGGCCGTTTGAACTTTTTTTTTCTAGTCAAAAAGGCTCCTCAAAAGGTTCAAAAGAGTTCACATCCTTCTTATGGGCCCTTCTTATGGGCTTCTTATCAAGTCCGCCAGACAGTATCAAATATCGGGCCGTTTGAACTTTTTTTTCTAGTCAAAAAGGCTCCTCAAAAGGTTCAAAAGAGCTTTGTATCCTTCTTATGGGCACTTATGATGTTAAAAGTCAAGTCCGCCAGACAGTAGTACATATCGGGCTGTGAGAACTTTTTTTCTGGTCAAAAAGGCTACTCAAAAGGTTCAAAAGGCCTTCGTATCCTTCTTATGGGCTCTTTCTGATGTTAAAAGTCAAGTCCGCCAGACAGCAACCCATTTCGGGCCGTTTAAACTTTTTTTCTGCTCAAAAAGGCTCCTCAAAAGGTTCAGAAGGGCTTCGTATCCTTCTTATGGGCTCTTTCTGATGTTAAAAGTGAAGTCTGCCAGACAGCGGTCCATATCGGGCCGTTTTAACTTTTTTTCTGGTCAAAAAGGTTCCTCAAAAGGGTCAAAAGAGCTTCGTATCCTTCTTATGAGTTCTTTCTGATGTTAATAGTCAAGTCCGCCAGACAGTAGCCGATATCGGGCCGTTTGAACTTTTATTTCTGGTCAAAAAGGCTCCTCAAATGGTTCAAAAGGGCTTCGTATCCTTCTTATGGGCTCTTTCTGATGTTAAAAGTCAAGTCCGCCAGACAGCAGTCCATATCGGGCCGTTTGAATTTTTTTTCCGGTCAAAAAGGCTCCTCAAAAGGTTCAGAAGAGCTTTGTAGGAGCTTCTTATCCTTCTTATGGGCTCTTTCTGATGTTAAAAGTCAAGTACGCCAGACAGTAGCCGATATCGGGCCATTTGAACTTTTTTTTCTTGTCAAAAAGGCTCCTCAATAGGTTCAAAAGACCTTCGTATCCTTTTTATGGGATCCTTCTAAAGTGTGAAAAGTCAGGTCCGCCAGACAGCAGTACATATCGGGCCGTTTCAACTTTTTTTTCTGGTCAAAAAGGCTCCTCAAAAGGATCAGAAGGGCTTTCTTATCCTTCTTATGGGCTCTTTCTGATGTTAAAAATCAAGTCCGCCAGACAGTAGCCCATATCGGGCCGTGTGAACTTTTTTTCTGGTCAACAAGGCTCCTCAAAAGGTTCAAAAGAGCTTATCCTTCTTATGGGCTCTTTCTGATGTTAAAAGTCAAGTCCGCCAGACAGTAGTCCATATCGGGCGGTGAGAACTTTTTTTCTGGTCAAAAAGGCTCCTCAAAACGTTCAAAAGAGTTTAGTATCCTTCTTATGGGCTCTTTCTGATGATAAAAGTCAAGTCCGCCAGACAGTAGTCCATATCGGGCCGTGAGAACTTTTTTTCTGGTCAAAAAGGCTCCTCAAAACGTTCAAAAGAGCTTCGTATCCTTCTTATGGGCTCTTTCTGATGATAAAAGTCAAGTCTGCCAGACAGCAGCCCATATCGAGCCGTTTAACCTTTTTTTCTGCTCAAAAAGGTTCCTCAAAATCGTCAAAAGAGCTTCGTATCCTTCTTTTGGGTTCTTTCTGATGTTAATGGTCAAGTCAGCAGGACAACAGTCCATATCAGGCCGTTTTAACTTTTTTTTCTGGTTAAAAATGCTCCTCAAAAGGTTCAAAAGAGCTTCGTATCCTTCTTATGGGCTCTTTCTAAAGTGTAAAAATTCAAGTCCGCCAGACAGTAGCCCATATCGGGACGTTTGAACTTTTTTCTGGTCAAAAAGGCTCCTGAAAAGGTTCAGAAGGGCTTCGTATCCTTCTGATGGGCTCTTTCTGATGTTAAAAGTCAAGTCTGCCAGACAGTAGCCCATATCGGGCCGTTTGAATTTTTTTTTCTGGTAGCACATATCGGGCCGTTTGAACTTTTTTTTCTGGTCAAAAAGGCTCCTCAAAAGGTTCAAAAGGGCTTCGTATCCTTCTTATCGGCTCTTTCTGATATTAAAAGTCAAGTCCGCCAGACAGTAATCCAGACCTGGCCGTGAGAACTTTTTTTCTGGTCAAAAAGGCTCCTCAAAACGTTCAAAAGAGCTTCGTATCCTTCTTATAGGCTCTTTCTGATGATAAAAGTCAAGTCTGCCAGACAGCAGCCCATATCGAGCCGTTTAAACTTTTTTTCTGCTCAAAAAGGTTCCGCAAAATCGTCAAAAGAGCTTCGTATCCTTCTTATGGGTTTTTTCTGATGTTAATGGTCAAGTAAGCAGGACAAAAGTCCATATCAGGCCGTTTTAACTTTTTTTCTGGTTAAAAAGGCTCCTCAAAAGGTTCAAAAGAGCTTCGGATCCTTCTTATGGGCTCTTTCTAAAGTGTAAAAAGTCAAGTCCGCCAGACAGTAACCCATACCGGGCCGTTTTTAACTTTTTTTCCTGGTCAAAAAGGCTCCTCAAAAGGTTCAAAAAAACTTCGTATCCTTCTCATGGGCTCTTTCTGATGTTAAAAGTAAAGTCCGCCAGACAGTAGCCCATATCGGGCCGTTTGAACTTTTTTTTCTGGTCAAAAAGGCTCCTCAAAAGGTTCAAAAGAGCTTTGTATCCTTCTTATGGGCTCTTTCTGATGTTAAAAGTCAAGTCCGCCAGACAGTAATCCATATCGGGCCGTTTGAACTTTTTTTCCTGGTCAAAAAGGCTCCACAAAAGGTTCAAAAAAGCTTTGTTTCCTTCTTATGGGCTCTTTCTGATGTTAAAAGTCAAGTCATCCAGACAGTAACCCATATAGGGCCGTTTTAACTTTTTTTTCTGGTCAAAAACATTCTTCAAAACGTTCAAAAGAGCTTTGTATCCTTCTTATAGGCTCTTTCTAAAGTGTAAAAAGTCAAGTTCGCCAGACAGTAGCCCATATCGGGCCGTTTTAAGATTTTTTTCTGGACAAAAATGCTCCTCAAAAGGTTCAAAAGAGCTTCTTATCCTTCTTATGGGCTCTTTCTGATGTTAAAAGTCAAGTCCGCCAGACAGTAGCCCATATCGGGCCGTTTGAACTTTTTTTTCTGGTCAAAAAGGCTCCTCAAAAGGTTCAAAAGGAGCTTCGTATCCTTCTTATGGGCTCCTTCTAAAGTGTAAAAATTCAAGTCCGCCAGACAGTAGCCCATATCGGGCCGTTTGAACTTTTTTTTCTGGTCAAAAAGGCTCCTCAAAAGGTTCAAAAGGGCTTCGTATCCTTCTTATCGGCTTTTTCTGATATTAAATGTCAAGTCCGCCAGACAGTAATCCAGACCGGGCCGTTTGAACTTTTTTTTCTGGTCAAAAAGGCTCCTCAAAAGGTTCAAAAGGGCTTTGTATCCTTCTTATGGGCTCTTTCTGATGTTAAAAGTCAAGTCCGCCAGACAGTATAAAATATCGGGCCGTTTGAACTTTTTTTTCTGGTCAAAAAGGCTCCTCAAAAGGTTCAAAAGAGCTTTGTATCCTTCTTATGGGCTCTTTCTGATGTTAAAAGTCTAGTCCGACAGACAGTAATCCATACCGGGCCCTGTGAACTTTTTTTTCTGGTCAAAAAGGTTCCTCAAAAGGTTCAGAACGGCTTTGTATCATTCTTATGGGCTCTTTCTGATGTTAAAATTCAAGTCCACCAGACAGCACTCCATATCGGGCCGTTTAAACTTTTTTTCTGGTCAAAAAGGCTCCTCAAAAGGTTCAAAAGAGCTTCGTATCCTTCTTATGGACTCTTTCTGATGTTAAAAGTCAAGTCCGCCAGACAGCAGTCCAAATCGGGCCGTTTAAACTTTTTTTTCTGGTCAAAAAGGCTCCTCAAATGGTTCAAAAGGGTTTCGTATCCTTCTTATGGGCTCTTTCTGATGTTAAAAGTCAAGTCCGCCAGACAGTAGCCCATATCGGGCCATTTGAACTTTTTTTTCTGGTGAAAAACATTCCTCAAAAGGTTCAAAAGAGCTTTGTATCCTTCTTATGGGCTCTTTCTAAAGTGTAAAAAGTCAAGTCCACCAGACAGTAGCCCATATCGGGCCGTTTTAACTTTTTTTTCTGGTCAAAAAGGCTCCTCAAAAGGTTCAAAAGAGCTTTGTGTCCTTCTTATGGGCTCTTTCTAAAGTGTAAAAAGTCAAGTCCGCCAGACAGTAGCCCATATCGGGCCGTTTGAACTTTTTTTTCTGGTCAAAAAGGCTCCTCAAAAGGATCAAAAGAGCTTCTTATCCTTCTTATGGGCTCTTTCTGATGTTAAAAGTCAAGTCCGCCAGACAGTAGCCCATATCGGGCCGTTTGAACTTTTTTTTCTGGTCAAAAAGGCTCCTCAAAAGGTTCAAAAGAGCTTTGTATCCTTCTTATGGGCTCTTTCTGATGTTAAAAGTCAAGTCCGCCAGACAGTAATCCATAACGGGCCGTTTGAACTTTTTTTTCTGGTCAAAAAGGCTCCTCAAAAGGTTCAAAAGGGCTTCGTATCCTTCTTATGTGCTCTTTCTGATGATAAAAGTCAAGTCCGCCAGACAGTAATCCATATCGGGCCGTTTGAACTTTTTTTTCTGGTCAAAAAGGCTCCTCAAAAGGTTCAAAAGGGCTTCGTATCCTTCTTATGGGCCCTTTCTGATGTTAAAAGTCAAGTCCGCAGGACAACAGTCCATAACGGGCCGTTTTAACTTTTTTTTCTGGTCAAAAAGGCTCCTCAAAAGGTTCAAAATACCTTCGTATCCTTCTTATGGGATCTTTCTGATGTTAAAAGTCAAGTCCGCCAGACAGTATCAAATATCGGGCCGTTTGAACTTTTTTTTCTGGTCATAAAGGCTCCTCAAAAGGTTCAAAAGAACTTTGTATCCTTCTTATGGGCACTTTATGATGTTAAAAGTCAAGTCCGCCAGACAGTAGTCCATATCGGGCCGTGAGAACTTTTTTTCTGGTCAAAAAGGCTACTCAAAAGGTTCAAAAGGCCTTCGTATCCTTCTTATGGGCTCTTTCTGATGTTAAAAGTCAAGTCCTCCAGACGGCAGCCCATATCGGGCCGTTTAAACTTTTTTTCTGCTCAAAGAGGCTCCTCAAAAGGTTAAGAAGGGCTTCATATCCTTCTTATGGGCTCTTTCTGATGTTAAGGGTGAAGTCCGCCAGACAGCAGTCCATATCGGGCCATTTTAACTTTTTATTCTGGTCAAAAAGGTTCCTCAAAAGGGTCAAAAGAGCTTCATATCCTTCTTATGGGTTCTTTCTGATGTTAATAGTCAAGTCCGCCAGACAGCAGTCCATATCGGGCCGTTTGAACTTTTTTTTCTGGTAGCACATATCGGGCCGTTTGAACTTTTCTTTCTGGTCAAAAAGGCTCCTCAAAAGGTTCAAAAGGGCTTCGTTTCCTTCTTATGGGCTGTTTCTGATGTTAAAAGTCAAGTCCGCCAGACAGCAGTCCATATCGGGCCGTTTGAACTTTTTTTTCTGGTCAAAAATGTTTCTCAAAAGGTTAAAAAGAGCTTCGTATCCTTCTTATGGGCTCTTTCTAAAATGTAAAAAGTCAAGTCCGCCAGACAGTAGCCCATATCGGGCCTTTTGAACTTATTTTTTCTAGTCAAAAAGGCTCCTCAAAAGGTTCAAAATAGCTTCTTATCCTTCTTATGGGCTCTTTCTTTTTTTTTTGAAAATTTTATTTATACAGATTTTTTTTTTATACACAGGTGCACATAATACAAACAAAAAAAGGCAGTAAATCAGACAATTAAGGCACAAACAACAACAACAACAACAAAAAACAAACCAAAGACAAAAAAATAAAAAATAAAAAATAAAAACACATACAGCCAGCAGTTACACATTTTTATAGAAAGAAACAAGTATAAATATACGTGTCAGTACAATGAATATATATCACAAAAAGCCCATTCACAAATTGAGTCACGGAGGCCTGAGCCAGAGGGGAGTGGCAGTCTCAGTAAAGATAACTACCGAAAGATTAAAAAAAAAATAATAATAATAATTTTTTTTTTTTAAAGTGCATTGCATTTAGGTCCCAGTTTGAAATCTATCCTTCCTGATGTATTCTATGAAAGGGCCCCAGATCTTCTTGAACTTATCTTGAGAGCTAGACATAGAGAACCGAATTTCTTCAAGGTGTAAACAGGAAACCATATCATTAAGCCACCTCTTGAAGCAAGGAGAGGAAGCAGACTTCCACTCCTTTAGGATAACCCGTTTTGCAATGATCATACCAAACATGAGGGCTTGTTGTAAAGCGGATGGAAGAGCCAAAGAACCTTCAGAGCAGCCCAGTAATACTAAGAGACAGTCAGGAATCAGTTGTCTATTGTAAACGGCACTGTACAAACTGAAAATGTCGACCCAGAATTTAGTGAGCTTAGAGCAGGACCAGAAAAGATGCCCAAGAGTTCCATTAGTTGATTTACATTTATCACAAGTGGGGGAGACAGCCGGAAATAATTTGTTCAGTCTAGTCTTGGAATAGTGCAACCTATGCACTACTTTGAACTGAATAAGCTGAAGTCGAGCATTAATAGAGCATGCTTTTATCCTTTTTAACCCTTTCGCCCATAGCTCGTCTGATATAGCTTCGCCGGTGTCCTTGATCCACGCCTCTTTAATATGGAGAGAGGGGGTTGCCACAACAAAGAGGTTAACAAACCGGGAGATCAGATGCTTGGAGGTGGGAGGGCTGGTCAAAATATCAAAAAAGACATGTTGCATGTGGGTCACATCTAGGCGAGAAAAAGTATGCTTGACAAAATTCCTAATTTGTAGATAACGAAAAAATTGGTTAGTAGGGAGTTTGAACTTAGCCTGGAGCTGGGCAAAAGATGCAAAGTGATTATCGATGTAAAGATCCCTGATAGTAGTTAAACCTTTATCTGACTATTGCGTAAAGACAGCATCCATCAAACCAGGCTTGAAACAGGGATTCTGACATATGGGGGCATGAATTGAATTTTCTGGGAGTTTCAGAATTACCTTGATTTGCTTTAAAATTTTAATCGAATTGCAAAGTAGAAAATTGCGTAGAGATTTAATTTTAATGTCAGGTTTTGAGAATAGAATGGCTGACAAGGAGGCACCAGAAAGTGACACGGCATTACTAAGCTCAATCTCAGGCCATCTAGGGCAGGGTCCACCCACCTCTGCACCCCCAGCCGTGGACTGATTCCAGAAAACCCATGCTCTGGCGTTGCAGGCCCAGTAGTAATGTCGAAAGACAGGCAGGCCTAAACCACCCTCCTCAGTGGGCTTCTGTAAGTGGGCCTTTGAAATACGGGGGGGCTTGGAGGCCCATATGAAGGGCATGATAATAGAGTCTAACGTCTTGAAAAAGGAAGTAGTGAGGAAGATGGGCACATTCTGAAATAAATAAGTAAATTTAGGGAGCACGACCATTTTAACAATGTTGACACGGCCAATCAATGAGAGGGGGAGAAGTTTCCATTTATCTATCATACCCTTGAGCCTACCAATCAGATCCATATAATTAAGTTTAAAAAGAAGTTTTGGATTTCTGGGGATGTTAATCCCCAGGTAGGAAAAGTGGTCATGAGAGACTCTGAAGGGCAGATTGAGAAGAAAACTGGAGTCAAGACTGCTAGACAGAGGCATAAAAACAGATTTTTCCCAGTTTATAGTAAACCCAGAGAGTCGCCCAAAGCCGTCTATCAGATTAAGAAGGGGTGAAAGGGATGTTTTTACATCTGAAAGGGTCAGAATCACATCATCTGCGTACAGACCGATGGTGCACTCGGATGTGCCGCACCTTATACCGGAGATTTGGGGGTTGGCTCTAATGGCTATGGCCAGCGGTTCAAGAGCTAGAGCAAAAAGCATTGGAGAGAGGCAGCAGCCCTGCCTGGTGCCGCGGTGTAACGGGAACGGGGTGGATCTTTCGTGGTTGGTTATAACAGAAGATTGGGGGCTAGCATACAGCATTTTTAATATATTCATAAATTTCGACCCAAAACCAAATTTGTCAAGAGCAGCGAACATGTATCTCCACTCCACCTGGTCAAAGGCCTGCTGGGCATCTAGTGAGATCACAGCAGAGTGGGGCAATTTAGTTGAATACATTAAATTAAGCAAACACCTTGTGTTTGAGAAGGAAAATCTATTGGGGATGAAACCTGATTGATCAGGATGAATTAAAGTGCCAATATATTTGTTTAACCGGTTAGTCAGGACTTTAGCTATAATTTTTTGGTCAGAGTTGAGCAGAGATAGGGGACGATATGCAGAGACATTTGTTTCGTCTCTGTCCTTTTTTAAAAGGACACAGATATGGGCGTCGTAGAGAGTATGAGGGAAGGTACCCTTTTTTACAGAGCAACTGACCATCCGAAGCAGGAGGGGCGCGATAACGTCAATGTGCGTCTTGTAAAATTCTATCCCAAATCCATCTGGACCGCATGCTTTGCCACCGGGAAAAGAACGAATAGCATCTCCAATCTCCTCCAGTGTAAATTCAGATTCCAACTCTAGTCTTGCGAACTCAGAAAGGACTGGAATGTCTAAAGTGTGGAGAAAATTGGCAATATCTGTATCCGTGGCAGTAGATCTGGAAATATATAGCTGGCTGTAAAAACTAAAAAATCTGTCATTAATCTGCTTGTGATCAGTTAATAGCTGACCGTTGGAGGAGGCAATTTTATGTATTGCCCTATCAGATATGACGCCCTTCAGTTGCCTAGCGAGCAATTTATCGGCCTTCTCACCCAGCTCAAAGTGCTTCTGCTTTAGTTTACGAATATAGTTCCCAACCTGCTCGCCCAAAATATGGTTATATTCATATTTCACTTTCAAAATAGAGCTAAGTGTGTCATCAGAACCTGTGTTTCGATAATCCTCCTCCAGTTCAGCTAGTTCAGCCTCAATATCAGTGCGACGCCTGAGCCTAGCCCTTTTGCGAGACGACTGATACGAGATGATGTGACCTCTGATCACGGCTTTAAACGACTCCCACAAAATAGAATCTGAGACAGCGCCATTGTCATTTATGAGCAGAAAGTCAGCCATCTTGGTAGATATATAGCCACTGAACGTGTCATCTAAATATAGTTAGGGGTTGAATTTCCAACTATAGTGAGTGGCATAAAGTTTAAAATCAATCACCAATGAGAGGGGCGCATGGTCGGAAATTAAAATGCTATGGTAAGTTGAGCTTATTACATTCTAAATAAGTCTAGAATCAACCAGCATATAATCAATTCTTGTGAAACTGCCATGCACATGGGAGAAAAACGTCTCGGTTACGTATGTAACCTTAGTTCCCTGATAGGGAACGAGACGCTGCGTCAAGCTGTGGGAACGCCTCTGCGTTGTGCGTCCTGAAGCACGTATGGAATCAGCCCAATGGAGAGATGGAACGTCATAGGCGGGTGACGTCATCGACCAGGAAACTATAAAGCACCCCATAAACACAAGCGCAATAGCTTCTGATAGCCTGAAGGAAGCGCTAGCGGGAATGCCGGGAGTATGGTGGGATGACGCAGCGTCTCGTTCCCTATCAGGGAACTAAGGTTACATACGTAACCGAGACGTTCCCTTTCAAGGGAACTCGAGCTGCGTCAAGCTGTGGGAACGCTAATACCCGCGTCGCCATAGGACCAAGTGACCGCCATGTGAGAACTAGCGCACAGAGGGCGAGAGCACCTGTGCCCCAGGGGAAGGAATTAAGTCTAGGTCATAGATCTTAATGAAAGTATGCGGTGAAGACCATCCAGCCGCATCACAAACGTCACTGAGGGAAACTCCTGACAATAAGGCTTTAGAAGCCGCCATACTCCTGATAGAGTGGGCTCGTACAGCCAAGGTGAAGGCTGACCAGCCGACTCATAGGCAAGTGAGATAGCCTCGACCACACACTTGCTTATTCTCTGTTTAGACACGGGACGCCCCTTCTTGGATGGCCCAAAACACGCAAATAGTTGTTCTGACTTCCTCCACAGGGCATTTCTGTGGATATAGGAGTCTAACGCCCTAACAGGGCAGAGTAAATTAAGTTTCTCCTGGTCAGATGACAGAAATGAAGGAGGACAGAAGGCCTGCAGAACTGTAGGTCAAAGAGCCTGAACCATGCCAGGCGAAATTCCAGGCACAAGGGTGAAACCGACAGAGCCTGCAAATCACCGATTCTCTTTAGTGAGGAGATAGCAAGAAGAAAGATAGTCTTAAACGTGAGAAACTTCTCAGGAACTTCTTCGATAGGTTCAAGAGGAGCTTGGGAAAGACCTTCTAATACGATGGCCAGATCCCAGGCCGGCACCCTCGTACGAACTGCTGGCCTCAGCCTCAATGTGCCACGAAGGAAACGAGTTATAAGCGGGTGTCTCCCCAGAGAAATTCCACTGAAAGGGACGTGGTGAGCAGCCAGTGCCGCCACATACACCTTTAGTGTGGAGGGGGATAGCCCTGTGGAGAAGCGCTCCTGCAGGAAATCCAGCACTGCACCCACTGGGCCGTTAACCGGGTCCTGCAGGTGTTCTCCACACCAAGAAGTGAAAAGTTTTCACTTCAAGGCCTAAAGCTTCCTCGCGGATGGAGCTCTGGAGTGAAGAATGGTCTCAACAACCTCGGTTGAGAGACCAGAGTTCATGAGCTGGGCCCCCTCGGAGGCCAAGCCCACAGTACTGGGCGGGGGTGAAATATCATGCTGCCCGCCTGAGAGAGTAGATCCCTCCTGACCGGGAGCTCCAAAGGAGAACCGTCCAGGAGAGAAATCAGGTCCGCAAACCATACTCGGGCCGGCCAGAACGGGGCTACTATGTAGTAGGCTGACCACGTCCCGGCGAACCCTCTCCAGAACTCCAGGTAGCAGAGCAATCGGGGAAAAGGTGAACAGATGTGACCTCGGCCACGGCTGCCCCATAGCGTCCAACCTCAGAGGGGCTGGATGGCTGATGGAAAACCACAGATGACAGTGCGTGGTCACCTTGGAAGTGAATAGGTCCACCTCGGCGCGACCGAAACTCACCAAAGGAGCTCCACCACCTCGGGGTGGAGACTCCAACCCCCCGGCCTCGGCCCCTGCCTCGACAGGGAGACTGCTACCACATTCAAATACCCAGGAAGATACATTGCTGTCAGAGATAGTAACCTCCCTTGGGACCACAGGAGGATCTGACGGGCCAACTTGTAAAGCCGGCGAAACCGCAGGCTCCCCTGATGATTTATATAAGAGACCACCGACGTGTTGTCTGACTGAACTAACACATGATGACCTCTCAGGTCGGCTAGGAAGTGTTTCAGAGCCTGGAACACCGCCAACATCTCTAGACAATTTATAAGCCATGATAGATGATGGTCCTGAGACAGACCTTGGGCTGGACGACCACTCGTGACCGCCCCCCACCCTGTGAGGGAAGCATCCGCCATTAGCGCCACGCGACCCAGCACAGGACCTTTGAACAGGAACCAAGTTTCTTTCCACATGACCAGAGCACGAAGGCAGCGCCGCGTGACTTTGACCGTGCGGAGCGGATTTCCCCTCGAGGTGAACCCCTTGGTCCTGAGCCCCCACTGTAGCGGTCTCATGTACAACAGGCCGCAAGGTATAACGTTGGGCGCTGCTGCCATCAGACCCGACAGTCTCTAAAACTGTATTACAGTAAGTAGCTGGCCTAGCTTTACTTGTTTCACAGCTGAGAGAATCGAAGCGATGCGGGTCGGAGCGAGTCGCGCCTGCATCGAAACCGAAACCCAAACGACACCCAGAAAAGTGGTCTTCTGAGAAGGAGATAATACACTTTTCTCTGCGTTCGGCCTCAACCCCAACTTCCTGATATGAACGAGAACGACATCTCGATGCCGAACCACCATCGTGAAAGTGCGGGGAGATAAAGCTAGGTCAAACGGAAGAACCCTGTGCTGGTACACCTCGCCCCCGAAGGCGAACCTCAGGAACTTCCTGTGTTGTGGAAGGATGGAAATGTGGAAGTACGCGTCCCTTAGATCTATCGTGACAGACCAGTCCTCGGATCTGATCTGTGACACGATCTGCTTGATAGAGAGCAACCTGAATTTTGGCTTCCCTACCGAGCGATTCAATAGGCGCAGGTCTAAAATTGGACGCAACCCCCCATCCTACTTTGGAACGATGAAATATCGGCTGTAATAGCCTGACTCCACACTGGGAGGAGGAACCCGTTCTATAGCCTCCTTTTGAAGGAGTGCTTTCACCTTTTGTTCCATAACCAGAGCCTGCTCGGAGCCCACCACTGTAGGCAGAACCCCTCTGAATCTTGGTGGATGACACCTGAATTGGATAGCATAATCCTTTTCTATTGTCTGCAGGACCCAATGAGATATTTTTGGAAGGCTTTTCCCCTCTGCCAGAAATTCTACTAAGGGTACCAGTCTCTCGAGACTGGCCTCTGGTGTAACTTGAGCAGCAAACGCAGCGCCCTGTAACGGCACACCGGCAGGGAACAACTGGTTTAACCGCTCTGAAACCCTCCTCAGAGGGAGCGAGCGTCCCTCGGGAAATCGCTCGCTTGGACCGTCTGCGCCCCGGCATTAAGGCGGGGTTGGCAGAACGGGCCCCTGAGGGCACCGAGGAGGAATGGGCACCGTAGAAAGAGGTGAACACCTTTCCGCCTCGGCGGGAACCACCCTCAGTGTCCTGCGCGCCGTGGCGCCAGGACTTCTCAGCCGAAGCCTTCTTAGCTAATATAACTGTCCTCAGATCAGTTCTATTACTGGGAGATTTCGGCTGAGAGTGCCGCGGCTGAGCCCACTGTCCAGCAGGGGGAGCACGAGACGCGACACTCTGCTTCAGCGCCCTATGTGATGAGCTCGCAGACTGCCGGGGCTGCTCCCGCCCAGCAGTCCCAGGGACATGAATTTTTAAAAGGGAGAAATTTGTTAAAAGCTGTTATTTGCTTTTCCTTCTCCTGGAATTTATTGATGACAGAATTTACAGCATCGCCAAATAAACCCAGGGGGGAGAGAGGAGTGTCTAAAAGGAAAGCTTTTCCTTTCCCTTTTATATGTGTCTGATTTAACCACAGATGTCTTTCTACGGCCACGCAGGGAAAAATCAGCCGCCTGACGCAGTTCGCGAACCACGTCAGCACTGACCTCCTCACTCTCACTCACGTCCCTCAGCAGGTCAGCCTGGTATGCCCGTTTTTTTTTCTCTTCATAACAGACATAGTATGCAGACATGACCTGCTGCCGAATACGCTTTACCCACAAAAAACGAAATATTCATAAGAGGCTTGGTGGGTAATGCCGGTGCCTTAACAGATGACGCAGCCTCGAGGGAGAGAAAACTCGCAAGCGTCTCTACCACGCGAGGCATAGCCGAACAACCATATGATTTATCCCCCACCATATTTAAATATGTTGAAGTCTGGGGACTAAACATTTTCTCTATATGACACCGGTTTTTCCCACGATTTCGACACCTCAGTGTGGAGATCGGGAAAAAAAAGACGGCACGCACCGGCGTGGAGGTTGCACTCGTGACGGCGAAAATCTCTCATCTAATTTTAATTTAGAAACAGACTCCTGTCTAGTCACTGGCCATACAATGCTGAGTTTTTCTACAGCTCTTGTTAATACCTCCACTAGCTCATCGCTTTCGGGAGTGTAAGGTGGCGAATCCTCCACATCTCCCTTATATATACTAGCAACATCCAGCTCCTCAGAACTGGATAGAAGCAACACTGGTGCCTCAGCCCGAGCGGAAGAAACCGCAGCGCGTGCTTCCGAATACGGGACTGAGGCACTGGATCTCACAGGTGAAGGGAGAGATAAGGCAGAGCCCATCTCTAACCCCGCTGAGAGATCCATATGCGATCCCCACGATACGCGTCGTCGCTCTGCCTCGGCAAGAGCGGGACCCGAACCGCGGGGAGCGCGCACCGAACCGCTCTCCTCGAAGAGCGCCTAGCGGGAGCGGAGCGTCCTTAATGGCAGACGCTCGCAATGCTCACAATCAGCTCCCTCGAAAGCTGACTGGGCATGCTACACTCCCAAACAAACAACACAAAGAACGTGTGTATCCCCACTCGTTAAATAACGCGAGCAGGGAGGGACACACTCCCTAAACTGCTGTTTGTTCGCCATATCTCTCTTATATATATATATATATATATATATATATATATATATATATATATATATATATATATATATAAATTGTTTGTGTGGTGCAGAGTATGTAAGGACAGACAATATTCACACAGGGACAGATTCACATATAGCGCGACTGAAGGCACAGAAGCTAATGCGCTTGTGTTTATGGGGTGCTTTATAGTTTCCTGGTCGATGACGTCACCCGCCTATGACGTTCCATCTCTCCATTGGGCTGATTCCATACGTGCTTCAGGACGCACAACGCAGAGGAGTTCCCACAGCTTGACGCAGCTCGAGTTCCCTTGAAAGGGAAAGAAAATTTCCTTTCTAAGGGGTGCTGGTGCCTCCATATGTCAACCAGGTCCAGAGATTTGGCAAGGCTATTGAGAACAGGGACAGATTTCAATAACGGGGCCACAGACGAGGAAGACCTATCTAATATCGGATCAAAATAGCAATTAAAGTCGCCGCCTATAATTATGTTGTAATCATTGTATTCTGTGACAAGGTTGAATATTTTACAGAAAAAATCAGGGTTATCGAAATTTGGGGCATAGATGTTTAAAAGAACTAAAGGGACTGAGTTGACCGTACCCGTGACAAGTATGAACCTCCCACCTGGATCGGTAGTCTGCGATTCGAATACAAATGGGATGGTTCTGCGAACAAGAATGGCAACCCCCCTCGCATTGGAGGAAAAGGTGGACTGGTACACCTGAGAAACCCACGCAGATCTTAAGCGCCTCTGCTCTGAAGGTTGGATATGGGTCTCCTGCAAAAATACAATATCAGAAGACAGGGACTTCAAATGTGAGAATACTTTACCTCGTTTTAGAGCCCTGCCCATACCCCTACAATTCCAAGTAGTAAAAGTGATGTGACTCATCCCTGACCTAAGTGAATAAATGACATAGATCTATGCGGTGGGACATAAGGTAAAGTTAGATATGCGACATACCAAAGGCTGGCAAAACAACAAGTGACCAAAAAAAAAAAAAAAAAAAAAAAAGGCAAATGAAAAAATAATAATAATAACCCCCCCCCCAAAAACCCAAACCCGCTAAAAGAACTAAGCGGTACATCCCAATAGCTAACGAGGAGGCTGCCGGGTAACAGAGCCAGCCAAACTACACACCAAAAACCCCACTTACCACGGGGCCCCGTGCACATCTCCAACACATTAACTAATGTTTAACTTGCACCCACAAGAAGTATACAATGTAAGCGATATTCAGAACACACGCTTGGTGAAATATAGATAGCAGGTGGTAGGGTATAAACGGTGCAGCATATAAAACATCAAACTTAAGAAAATAAAAAGAAAATACCATAGGGAAGAGTGTGTTTAAATGAAAAAGTAAACAAAATAAAACATATAGCCGGGAGTATCAATCAATATTAATACAGACCTATGGTAAAAAAAGAAATTGTCCCAGTACTGGATTTGTGTAACCAAAAAAGCACACTGAGTGACACACTATTTAAACAAATAACGTTATGCTGCATCAATGACCAACTGAAAGTAAAAGTTGAACTGAATCTTTATCAAAATGCTGGATAGGAAATTATCCAGTCCGGAAGAAAAAAAAAATATATACATCCATATCTATCTATACACATATATAATAATATCTAGGATTTAAGAGTCATTCGCTGGGCCTAAAGAGTTGGCAAACCGTTCCGCTTCAGCTGGAGACACAAACATCTTCGATGTGTTGTTATAGTCGACGCGGAGCTTGGCTGGAAAACGCAGGGAACATTTAGCACCAGCTTCGGTTAGCCGCTTCCTCTCGGTTGTATAGGCTTGCCGCTGAGCCGAGACCTCCGCCGTGTAGTCAGGGAAAATGGAGACTCTCTCACCGTGATAGTGCAGAGGTGCTTGTTGACGGCTGAGTCGCAGTATGTCGATCACGTCCCGATCGTTGTGGACCTTGGCAATGATGATCCGTGGCCGCTCATTAGGCTGAGGCTTCGGTCTCAGGCTACGGTGGGCCCGGTCTATTTTTACAGGTCTGCTAAAGTTGTCTTGGCCGAGTAGCTCTGGGATCAGCTTAGAAACAAAGTCAGTAGGGCTGCCTTTCTCCTCCCCTTCTTTGATGCCCACAATCCTGACATTAAGTCTGCGGGAGCGGCCCTCCAAGTCGTTCACTTTAGCCCTGAGGAGACCGTTAGCCACCTGTAGCTCGTTGCACGTAGCTTCCAGAGCTGTTATGCGGCTGTCACTGGCTGACATGGCTTCGTCGAAATCATCAAAGCGTCGCTCATTTTCATTGTTTTTTTTCTGAAGCGATGATAGCGTTACTTCAATTGCGTCGAGGCGGCCCTCCAAAGATTTCTTTAAACTATCTACGAGAGAGGTGATTTTCGCCAGCTCAGCCCCGTGGTTAGCAATACCAGCTAGTATAGCTTCGTTGCTAGCGGCCGACGAGTTCGACTTGGAAGTATCCCTCTGACTATCGTCTTTCTTAGGCATGTTTACATAAACTCACTCCCGACAGACTACAACACAATTTTAAGGGCAGGCCAGCGTAAAATAATGTTAAAGTGCAATGATGAAAAGTAAAATAAAGGAGATGTCACGGAGCACGCCGAAAACACGTCTACTCCATCACTACGCACGAGCGCCCCCCATGGGCTCTTTCTGATGTTAAAAGTCAAGTCCGCCAGACAGTAGCCCATATCGGACCTTTTGAACTTTTCTTTCTGGTCAAAAAGGCTCCTCAAAAGGTTCAAAAGGGCTTCGTATCCTTCTTATGGGCTCTTTCTGATGTTAAAAGTCAAGTCCGCCAGACAGTAGCCCATATCGGGCCGTTTTAACTTTTTTTTCTGGTCAAAAAGGCTCTTCAAAAGGTTCAAAAGAGCTTTGTATCCTTCTTATGGGCTCTTTCTGATGTTAAAAGTCAAGTCCGCCAGACAGTAGCCGATATCGGGCCGTTTGAACTTTTCTTTCTGGTCAAAAAGGCTCCACAAATGGTTCAAAAGGGCTTCGTATCCTTCTTATGGGCTCTTTCTGATGTTAAAAGTCAAGTCCGCCAGACAGCAGTCCATTTCGGGCCGTTTGAACTTTTTTATTCTGGTCAAAAAATCTCCTCAAAAGGTTCAGAAGGGCTTTGTAAGAGCTTCTTATCCTTCTTATGGGCTCTTTCTGATGTTAAAAGTCAAGTCCGCCAGACAGTAGCCGATATCCGGCCGTTTTGAACTTTTTTTTTGGTCAAAAAGGCTCCTCAATAGGTTCAAAAGACCTTCGTATCCTTTTTATGGGATCCTTCTAAAGTGTGAAAAGTCAAGTCCGCCAGACAGTAGCCCATATCGGGCCGTGTGAACTTTTTTTCTGGTCAAAAAGGCTCCTCAAAAGGTTCAAAATAGCTTCTTATCCTTCTTATGGGCTCTTTCTGATGTTAAAAGTCAAGTCCGCCAGACAGTAGCCCATATCGGACCTTTTGAACTTTTCTTTCTGGTCAAAAAGGCTCCTCAAAAGGTTAAGAAGGGCTTCATATCCTTCTTATGGGCTCTTTCTGATGTTAAGGGTGAAGTCCGCCAGACAGTAGCCCATATCGGGCCGTTTTAACTTTTTTTCTGGTCAAAAAGGCTCCTCAAAAGGTTCAAAAGAGCTTTGTATCCTTCTTATGGGCTCTTTCTGATGTTAAAAGTCAAGTCCGCCAGACAGTAGCCGATATCGGGCCGTTTGAACTTTTCTTTCTGGTCAAAAAGGCTCCACATATGGTTCAATAGAGCTTCGTATCCTTCTTATGGGCTCTTTCTGATGTTAAAAGTCAAGTCCGCCAGACAGCAGTCCATTTCGGGCCGTTTGAACTTTTTTTTTCTGGTCAAAAAGGCTCCTCAAAAGGTTCAGAAGGGCTTTGTAAGAGCTTCTTATCCTTCTTATGGGCTCTTTCTGATGTTAAAAGTCAAGTCCGCCAGACAATAGCCGATATCCGGCCGTTTGAACTTTTTTTTCTGGTAGCACATATCGGGCAGTGTGAACTTTTTTTCTGGTCAACAAGGCTCCTCAAAAGGTTCAAAAGAGCTTCTTATCCTTCTTATGGGCTCATTCTAATGTTAAAAGTCAAGTCTGCCAGAACAGTAATCCATATCGGGCCGTTTGCACTTTTTTTTCTGGTCAAAAAGGCCCCTCAAAAGGTTCAAAAGGGCTTTGTATCCTTCTTATGGGCCCTTTCTGATGTTAAAAGTCAAGTCCGCAGGACAACAGTCCATATCGGGCCGTTTTAACTTTTTTTTCTGGTCAAAAAGGCTCCTCAAAAGGTTCAAAATAGCTTCGTATCCTTCTTATGGGCTCTTTCTGATGTTAGAAGTCAAGTCCGCCAGACAGTAGCCCATATCGGGCCGTTTGAACTTTTTTTTCTGGTCAAAAAGGCTCCAAAGGTTCAAAAGGGTTTCGTATCCTTCTTATGGGCTCTCTCTGATGTTAAAAGTCAAGTCCGCCAGACAGTAGCCCACATCGGGCCATTTGAACTTTTTTTTCTGGTGAAAAACATTCCTCAAAAGGGTCAAAAGAGCTTTGTATCCTTCTTATGGGCTCTTTCTAAAGTGTAAAAAGTCAAGTCCGCCAGACAGTAGCCCATATCGGGCCATTTGAACTTTTTTTTCTGGTCAAAAAGGCTCCTCAGAAGGTTCAGAAGGGCTTTGTAGGAGCTTCTTATCCTTCTTATGGGCTCTTTCTGATGTTAAAAGTCAAGTCCACCAGACAGCAGTCCAAATCGGGCCGTTTAAACTTTTTTTTCTGGTCAAAAAGGCTCCTCAAATGGTTCAGAAGGGCTTCATATCCTTCTTATGGGCTCTTTCTGGTGTTAAAAGTCAAGTCCGCCAGACAGTAGCCCATATCGGGCCGTTTGAACTTTTTTTTCTGGTCAAAAAAGCTTCAAAGGTTCAAAAGGGTTTCGTATCCTTCTTATGGGCTCTTTCTGATGTTAACAGTCAAGTCCGCCAGACAGTAGCCCATATCGGGTCGTTTGAACTTTTTTTTCTGGTCAAAAAGGCTCCTCAAAAGGTTCAAAAGAGCTTCGTATCCTTCTTATGGGCTCTTTCTAAAGTGTAAAAAGTCAAGTCCGCCAGACAGTAGCCCATATCGGGCCATTTGAAAATTTTTTTCTGGTCAAAAAGGCTCCTCAGATGTTTCAGAAGGGCTTTGTAGGAGCTTCTTATCCTTCTTATGGACTCTTTATGATGTGAAAAGTCAAGTACGCCAGACAGTAGCCGATATCGGGCCGTTTGAACTTTTTTTTCTGGTCAAAAAGGCTCCTCAATAGGTTCAAAAGAACTTTGTATCCTTTTTATAGGATCCTTCTAAAGTGTGAAAAGTCAAGTCCGCCAGACAGCAGTACATATCGGGCCGTTTCAACTTTTTTTTCTGGTCAAAAAGGCTCCTCAAAAGGTTCAGAAGGGCTTTCTTATCCTTCTTATGGACTCTTTATTATGTTAAAAGTCAAGTCCGCCAGACAGTAGTCCATATCGGGCCGTGAAAACTTTTTTTCTGGTCAAAAAGGCTACTCAAAAGGTTCAAAAGGCCTTCGTATCCTTCTTATGGGCTTTTTCTAAAGTTAAAAGTCAAGTCCGCCAGACAGCAGCCCATATCGGGCCGTTTAAACTTTTTTTCTGCTCAAAAAGGCTCCTCAAAAGGTTCAGAAGAGCTTCGTATCCTTCTTATGGGCTCTTTCTGATGTTAAGAGTGAAGTCCGCCAGACAGCAGTCCATATCGGGCCGTTTGAACTTTTTTTCTGGTCAACAAGGCTCCTCAAAAGGTTCAAAAGAGCTTCTTATCCTTCTTATGGGCTCATTCTGATGTTAAAAGTCAAGTCTGCCAGACAGTAATCCATATCGGGCCGTTTGCACTTTTTTTTCTGGTCAAAAAGGCCCCCTCAAAAGGTTCAAAAGGGCTTTGTATCCTTCTTATGGGCCCTTTCTGATGTTAAAAGTCAAGTCCGCAGGACAACAGTCCATATCGGGCCGTTTTAACTTTTTTTTCTGGTCAAAAAGGCTCCTCAAAAGGTTCAAAATAGCTTCGTATCCTTCTTATGGGCTCTTTCTGATGTTAGAAGTCAAGTCCGCCAGACAGTAGCCCATATCGGGCCGTTTGAACTTTTTTTTCTGGTCAAAAAGGCTCCAAAGGTTCAAAAGGGTTTCGTATCCTTCTTATGGGCTCTCTCTGATGTTAAAAGTCAAGTCCGCCAGACAGTAGCCCACATCGGGCCATTTGAACTTTTTTTTCTGGTGAAAAACATTCCTCAAAAGGTCCAAAAGAGCTTTGTATCCTTCTTATGGGCTCTTTCTAAAGTGTAAAAAGTCAAGTCCGCCAGACAGTAGCCCATATCGGGCCACTTGAACTTTTTTTTCTGGTCAAAAAGGCTCCTCAGAAGGTTCAGAAGGGCTTTGTAGGAGCTTCTTATCCTTCTTATGGGCTCTTTCTGATGTTAAAAGTCAAGTCCGCCAGACAGTAGCCCACATCGGGCCATTTGAACTTTTTTTTCTGGTGTAAAACATTCCTCAAAAGGTTCAAAAGAGCTTTGTATCCTTCTTATGGGCTCTTTCTAAAGTGTAAAAAGTCAAGTTCGCCAGACAGTAGCCCATATCGGGTCGTTTGAACTTTTTTTTCTGGTCAATAAGGCTCCTCAAAAGGTTCAAAAGAGCTTCGTATCCTTCTTATGGGCTCTTTCTAATGTTAAGAGTGAAGTCCGCCAGACAGCAGTCCATATCGGGCCGTTTGAACTTTTTTTTCTGGTAGCACATATCGGGCCGTTTGAACTTTTTTTCTGGTCAACAAGGCTCCTCAAAAGGTTCAAAAGAGCTTCTTATCCTTCTTATGGGCTCATTCTGATGTTAAAAGTCAAGTCTGCCAGACAGTAATCCATATCGGGCCGTTTGCACTTTTTTTTCTGGTCAAAAAGGCCCCCTCAAAAGGTTCAAAAGGGCTTTGTATCCTTCTTATGGGCCCTTTCTGATGTTAAAAGTCAAGTCCGCAGGACAACAGTCCATATCGGGCCGTTTTAACTTTTTTTTCTGGTCAAAAAGGCTCCTCAAAAGGTTCAAAATAGCTTCGTATCCTTCTTATGGGCTCTTTCTGATGTTAGAAGTCAAGTCCGCCAGACAGTAGCCCATATCGGGCCGTTTGAACTTTTTTTTCTGGTCAAAAAGGCTCCAAAGGTTCAAAAGGGTTTCGTATCCTTCTTATGGGCTCTCTCTGATGTTAAAAGTCAAGTCCGCCAGACAGTAGCCCACATCGGGCCATTTGAACTTTTTTTTCTGGTGAAAAACATTCCTCAAAAGGTCCAAAAGAGCTTTGTATCCTTCTTATGGGCTCTTTCTAAAGTGTAAAAAGTCAAGTCCGCCAGACAGTAGCCCATATCGGGCCACTTGAACTTTTTTTTCTGGTCAAAAAGGCTCCTCAGAAGGTTCAGAAGGGCTTTGTAGGAGCTTCTTATCCTTCTTATGGGCTCTTTCTGATGTTAAAAGTCAAGTCCGCCAGACAGTAGCCCACATCGGGCCATTTGAACTTTTTTTTCTGGTGTAAAACATTCCTCAAAAGGTTCAAAAGAGCTTTGTATCCTTCTTATGGGCTCTTTCTAAAGTGTAAAAAGTCAAGTTCGCCAGACAGTAGCCCATATCGGGTCGTTTGAACTTTTTTTTCTGGTCAATAAGGCTCCTCAAAAGGTTCAAAAGAGCTTCGTATCCTTCTTATGGGCTCTTTCTAATGTTAAGAGTGAAGTCCGCCAGACAGCAGTCCATATCGGGCCGTTTGAACTTTTTTTTCTGGTAGCACATATCGGGCCGTGTGAACTTTTTTTCTGGTCAACAAGGCTCCTCAAAAGGTTCAAAAGAGCTTCTTATCCTTCTTAGGGGCTCATTCTGATGTTAAAAGTCAAGTCTGCCAGACAGTAATCCATATCGGGCCGTTTGCACTTTTTTTTCTGGTCAAAAAGGCCCCTCAAAAGGTTCAAAAGGGCTTTGTATCCTTCTTATGGGCCCTTTCTGATGTTAAAAGTCAAGTCCGCAGGACAACAGTCCATATCGGGCCGTTTTAACTTTTTTTTCTGGTCAAAAAGGCTCCTCAAAAGGTTCAAAATAGCTTCGATCCTTCTTATGGGCTCTTTCTGATGTTAGAAGTCAAGTCCGCCAGACAGTAGCCCATATCGGGCCGTTTGAACTTTTTTTTCTGGTCAAAAAGGCTCCAAAGGTTCAAAAGGGTTTCGTATCCTTCTTATGGGCTCTCTCTGATGTTGAAAGTCAACTCCGCCAGACAGTAGCCCACATCGGGCCATTTTAACTTTTTTTTCTGGTGAAAAACATTCCTCAAAAGGTTAAAAGAGCTTTGTATCCTTCTTATGGGCTCTTTCTAAAGTGTAAAAAGTCAAGTCCGCCAGACAGTAGCCCATATCGGGCCATTTGAACTTTTTTTTCTGGTCAAAAAGGCTCCTCAGAAGGTTCAGAAGGGCTTTGTAGGAGCTTCTTATCCTTCTTATGGGCTCTTTCTGTTGTTAAAAGTCAAGTCCACCAGACAGCAGTCCAAATCGGGCCGTTTAAACTTTTTTCTGGTCAAAAAGTCTCCTCAAATGGTTCAGAAGGGCTTCATATCCTTCTTATGGGCTCTTTCTGGTGTTAAAAGTCAAGTCCGCCAGACAGTAGCCCATATCGGGCCGTTTGACCTTTTTTTTCTGGTCAAAAAAGCTTCAAAGGTTCAAAAGGGTTTCGTATCCTTCTTATGGGCTCTTTCTGATGTTAAAAGTCAAGTCCGCCAGACAGTAGCCCACATCGGGCCATTTGAACTTTTTTTTCTGGTGAAAAACATTCCTCAAAAGGTTCAAAAGAGCTTTGTATCCTTCTTATGGGCGCTTTCTAAAGTGTAAAAAGTCAAGTCCGCCAGACAGTAGCCCATATCGGGTCGTTTGAACTTTTTTTTCTGGTCAAAAAGGCTCCTCAAAAGGTTCAAAAGAGCTTCGTATCCTTCTTATGGGCTCTTTCTAAAGTGGAAAAAGTTAAGTCCGCCAGACAGTGACCCATACCAGGCCGTTTGAACTTTTTTTCCTGGTCAAAAAGGCTACCTCAAAAGGTTCAAAAAAGCTTTGTATCCGTCTTATGGGCTCTTTCTGATGTTAAAAGTCAAGTCCGCCAGACAGTAGCCCATATCGGGCCGTTTGAACTTTTTTTTCTGGTCAAAAACTTTCCTCAAAAGGTTAAAAAGAGCTTTGTATCCTTCTTATGGGCTCTTTCTAAAGTGTAAAAAGTCAAGTCCGCCAGACAGTAGCCCATATCGGGCCGTTTTAATTTTTTTTTTCTGGTCAAAAAGGCTCCTCAAAAGGATCAAAAGAGCTTCTTATCCTTCTTATGGGCTCTTTCTGATGTTAAAAGTCAAGTCCGCCAGACAGTAGCCCATATCGGGCCGTTTGAACTTTTTTTTTCTAGTCAAAAAGGCTCCTCAAAAGGTTCAAAAGAGTTCACATCCTTCTTATGGGCCCTTCTTATTGGCTTCTTATCAAGTCCGCCAGACAGTATCAAATATCGGGCCGTTTGAACTTTTTTTTCTGGTCAAAAAGGCTCCTCAAAAGGTTCAAAAGAGCTTTGTATCCTTCTTATGGGCACTTTATGATGTTAAAAGTCAAGTCCGCCAGACAGTAGTACATATCGGGCTGTGAGAATTTTTTTTCTGGTCAAAAAGGCTACTCAAAAGGTTCAAAAGGCCTTCGTATCCTTCTTATGGGCTCTTTCTGATGTTAAAAGTCAAGTCCACCAGACAGCAGTCCAAATCGGGCCGTTTAAACTTTTTTCTGGTCAAAAAGGCTCCTCAAATGGTTCAGAAGGGCTTCATATCCTTCTTATGGGCTCTTTCTGGTGTTAAAAGTCAAGTCCGCCAGACAGTAGCCCATATCGGGCCGTTTGACCTTTTTTTTCTGGTCAAAAAAGCTTCAAAGGTTCAAAAGGGTTTCGTATCCTTCTTATGGGCTCTTTCTGATGTTAAAAGTCAAGTCCGCCAGACAGTAGCCCACATCGGGCCATTTGAACTTTTTTTCTGGTGAAAAACATTCCTCAAAAGGTTCAAAAGAGCTTTGTATCCTTCTTATGGGCGCTTTCTAAAGTGTAAAAAGTCAAGTCCGCCAGACAGTGACCCATACCAGGCCGTTTGAACTTTTTTTCCTGGTCAAAAAGGCTACCTCAAAAGGTTCAAAAAAGCTTCGTATCCGTCTTATGGGCTCTTTCTGATGTTAAAAGTCAAGTCCGCCAGACAGTAGCCCATATCGGGCCGTTTGAACTTTTTTTTCTGGTCAAAAAGGCTCCTCAAATGGTTCAAAAGGGCTTCGTATCCTTCTTATCGGCTCTTTCTGATGTTAAAAGTCAAGTCAGCTTCTTATCCTTCTTATCGGCTCTTTCTGATGTTAAAAGTCAAGTCAGCCAGACAGCAGTCCATATCGGGCCGTTTCAACTTTTTTTTCTGGTCAAAAAGGCTCCTCAATAGGTTCAAAAGACCTTTGTATCCTTTTTATGGGATCTTTCTAAAGTGTGAAAAGTCAAGTCCGCCAGACAGCAGTACATATCGGGCCGTTTCAACTTTTTTTTCTGGTCAAAAAGGCTCCTCAAAAGGTTCAGAAGAGCTTTGTAGGAGCTTCTTATCCTTCTTATGGGCTCTTTCTGATGTTAAAAGTCAAGTACGCCAGACAGTAGCCGATATCGGGCCGTTTGAACTTTTTTTTCTGGTCAAAAAGGCTCCTCAATAGGTTCAAAAGACCTTTGTATCCTTTTTATGGGATCCTTCTAAAGTGTGAAAAGTCAAGTCCGCCAGACAGCAGTACATATCGGGCCGTTTCAACTTTTTTTTCTGGTCAAAAAGGCTCCTCAAAAGGTTCAGAAGGGCTTTCTTATCCTTCTTATGGGCTCTTTCTAATGTTAAAAATCAAGTCCGCCAGACAGTAGCCCATATCGGGCCGTGTGAACTTTTTTTCTGGTCAACAAGGCTCCTCAAAAGGTTCAAAAGAGCTTCTTATCCTTCTTATGGGCTCTTTCTGATGTTAAAAGTCAAGTCCGCCAGACAGTAGCCCATATCGGGCCGTTTGAACTTTTTTTTCTGGTCAAAAAGGCTCCTCAAAAGGTTCAAAAGAGCTTATGCTTCTTATGGGCTCTTTCTGATGTTAAAAGTCAAGTCCGCCAGACAGTAGTCCATATCGGGCGGTGAGAACTTTTTTCTGGTCAAAAAGGCTCCTCAAAACGTTCAAAAGAGTTTCGTATCCTTCTTATGGGCTCTTTCTGATGATAAAAGTCAAGTCCGCCAGACAGTAGTCCATATCGGGCCGTTTTAACTTTTTTTCTGGTCAAAGAGGCTCCTCAAAACGTTCAAAAGAGCTTCGTATCCTTCTTATGGGCTCTTTCTGATGATAAAAGTCAAGTCTGCCAGACAGCAGCCCATATCGAGCCGTTTAACCTTTTTTTCTGCTCAAAAAGGTTCCTCAAAATCATCAAAAGAGCTTCGTATCCTTCTTATGGGTTCTTTCTGATGTTAATGGTCAAGTCAGCAGGACAACAGTCTATATCAGGCCGTTTTAACTTTTTTTTCTGGTTAAAAAGGCTCCTCAAAAGGTTCAAAAGAGCTTCGTATCCTTATTATGGGCTCTTTCTAAAGTGTAAAAATTCAAATCCGCCAGACAGTAGCCCATATCGGGACGTTTGAACTTTTTTCTGGTCAAAAAGGCTCGTCAATAGGTTCAGAAGGGCTTCGTATCCTTCTTATGGGCTCTCTCTGATGTTGAAAGTCAACTCCGCCAGACAGTAGCCCACATCGGGCCATTTTAACTTTTTTTTCTGGTGAAAAACATTCCTCAAAAGGTTAAAAGAGCTTTGTATCCTTCTTATGGGCTCTTTCTAAAGTGTAAAAAGTCAAGTCCGCCAGACAGTAGCCCATATCGGGCCATTTGAACTTTTTTTTCTGGTCAAAAAGGCTCCTCAGAAGGTTCAGAAGGGCTTTGTAGGAGCTTCTTATCCTTCTTATGGGCTCTTTCTGTTGTTAAAAGTCAAGTCCACCAGACAGCAGTCCAAATCGGGCCGTTTAAACTTTTTTCTGGTCAAAAAGTCTCCTCAAATGGTTCAGAAGGGCTTCATATCCTTCTTATGGGCTCTTTCTGGTGTTAAAAGTCAAGTCCGCCAGACAGTAGCCCATATCGGGCCGTTTGACCTTTTTTTTCTGGTCAAAAAAGCTTCAAAGGTTCAAAAGGGTTTCGTATCCTTCTTATGGGCTCTTTCTGATGTTAAAAGTCAAGTCCGCCAGACAGTAGCCCACATCGGGCCATTTGAACTTTTTTTTCTGGTGAAAAACATTCCTCAAAAGGTTCAAAAGAGCTTTGTATCCTTCTTATGGGCGCTTTCTAAAGTGTAAAAAGTCAAGTCCGCCAGACAGTAGCCCATATCGGGTCGTTTGAACTTTTTTTTCTGGTCAAAAAGGCTCCTCAAAAGGTTCAAAAGAGCTTCGTATCCTTCTTATGGGCTCTTTCTAAAGTGGAAAAAGTTAAGTCCGCCAGACAGTGACCCATACCAGGCCGTTTGAACTTTTTTTCCTGGTCAAAAAGGCTACCTCAAAAGGTTCAAAAAAGCTTTGTATCCGTCTTATGGGCTCTTTCTGATGTTAAAAGTCAAGTCCGCCAGACAGTAGCCCATATCGGGCCGTTTGAACTTTTTTTTCTGGTCAAAAACTTTCCTCAAAAGGTTAAAAAGAGCTTTGTATCCTTCTTATGGGCTCTTTCTAAAGTGTAAAAAGTCAAGTCCGCCAGACAGTAGCCCATATCGGGCCGTTTTAATTTTTTTTTTCTGGTCAAAAAGGCTCCTCAAAAGGATCAAAAGAGCTTCTTATCCTTCTTATGGGCTCTTTCTGATGTTAAAAGTCAAGTCCGCCAGACAGTAGCCCATATCGGGCCGTTTGAACTTTTTTTTTCTAGTCAAAAAGGCTCCTCAAAAGGTTCAAAAGAGTTCACATCCTTCTTATGGGCCCTTCTTATTGGCTTCTTATCAAGTCCGCCAGACAGTATCAAATATCGGGCCGTTTGAACTTTTTTTTCTGGTCAAAAAGGCTCCTCAAAAGGTTCAAAAGAGCTTTGTATCCTTCTTATGGGCACTTTATGATGTTAAAAGTCAAGTCCGCCAGACAGTAGTACATATCGGGCTGTGAGAATTTTTTTTCTGGTCAAAAAGGCTACTCAAAAGGTTCAAAAGGCCTTCGTATCCTTCTTATGGGCTCTTTCTGATGTTAAAAGTCAAGTCCACCAGACAGCAGTCCAAATCGGGCCGTTTAAACTTTTTTCTGTTCAAAAAGGCTCCTCAAATGGTTCAGAAGGGCTTCATATCCTTCTTATGGGCTCTTTCTGGTGTTAAAAGTCAAGTCCGCCAGACAGTAGCCCATATCGGGCCGTTTGACCTTTTTTTTCTGGTCAAAAAAGCTTCAAAGGTTCAAAAGGGTTTCGTATCCTTCTTATGGGCTCTTTCTGATGTTAAAAGTCAAGTCCGCCAGACAGTAGCCCACATCGGGCCATTTTAACTTTTTTTCTGGTGAAAAACATTCCTCAAAAGGTTCAAAAGAGCTTTGTATCCTTCTTATGGGCGCTTTCTAAAGTGTAAAAAGTCAAGTCCGCCAGACAGTGACCCATACCAGGCCGTTTGAACTTTTTTTCCTGGTCAAAAAGGCTACCTCAAAAGGTTCAAAAAAGCTTCGTATCCGTCTTATGGGCTCTTTCTGATGTTAAAAGTCAAGTCCGCCAGACAGTAGCCCATATCGGGCCGTTTGAACTTTTTTTTCTGGTCAAAAAGGCTCCTCAAATGGTTCAAAAGGGCTTCGTATCCTTCTTATCGGCTCTTTCTGATGTTAAAAGTCAAGTCAGCTTCTTATCCTTCTTATCGGCTCTTTCTGATGTTAAAAGTCAAGTCAGCCAGACAGCAGTCCATATCGGGCCGTTTCAACTTTTTTTTCTGGTCAAAAAGGCTCCTCAATAGGTTCAAAAGACCTTTGTATCCTTTTTATGGGATCTTTCTAAAGTGTGAAAAGTCAAGTCCGCCAGACAGCAGTACATATCGGGCCGTTTCAACTTTTTTTTCTGGTCAAAAAGGCTCCTCAAAAGGTTCAGAAGAGCTTTGTAGGAGCTTCTTATCCTTCTTATGGGCTCTTTCTGATGTTAAAAGTCAAGTACGCCAGACAGTAGCCGATATCGGGCCGTTTGAACTTTTTTTTCTGGTCAAAAAGGCTCCTCAATAGGTTCAAAAGACCTTTGTATCCTTTTTATGGGATCCTTCTAAAGTGTGAAAAGTCAAGTCCGCCAGACAGCAGTACATATCGGGCCGTTTCAACTTTTTTTTCTGGTCAAAAAGGCTCCTCAAAAGGTTCAGAAGGGCTTTCTTATCCTTCTTATGGGCTCTTTCTAATGTTAAAAATCAAGTCCGCCAGACAGTAGCCCATATCGGGCCGTGTGAACTTTTTTTCTGGTCAACAAGGCTCCTCAAAAGGTTCAAAAGAGCTTCTTATCCTTCTTATGGGCTCTTTCTGATGTTAAAAGTCAAGTCCGCCAGACAGTAGCCCATATCGGGCCGTTTGAACTTTTTTTTCTGGTCAAAAAGGCTCCTCAAAAGGTTCAAAAGAGCTTATGCTTCTTATGGGCTCTTTCTGATGTTAAAAGTCAAGTCCGCCAGACAGTAGTCCATATCGGGCGGTGAGAACTTTTTTCTGGTCAAAAAGGCTCCTCAAAACGTTCAAAAGAGTTTCGTATCCTTCTTATGGGCTCTTTCTGATGATAAAAGTCAAGTCCGCCAGACAGTAGTCCATATCGGGCCGTTTTAACTTTTTTTCTGGTCAAAGAGGCTCCTCAAAACGTTCAAAAGAGCTTCGTATCCTTCTTATGGGCTCTTTCTGATGATAAAAGTCAAGTCTGCCAGACAGCAGCCCATATCGAGCCGTTTAACCTTTTTTTCTGCTCAAAAAGGTTCCTCAAAATCATCAAAAGAGCTTCGTATCCTTCTTATGGGTTCTTTCTGATGTTAATGGTCAAGTCAGCAGGACAACAGTCCATATCAGGCCGTTTTAACTTTTTTTTCTGGTTAAAAAGGCTCCTCAAAAGGTTCAAAAGAGCTTCGTATCCTTATTATGGGCTCTTTCTAAAGTGTAAAAATTCAAATCCGCCAGACAGTAGCCCATATCGGGACGTTTGAACTTTTTTCTGGTCAAAAAGGCTCGTCAATAGGTTCAGAAGGGCTTCGTATCCTTCTTATGGGCTCTTTCTGATGTTAAAAGTCAAGTCCGCCAGACAGTAGCCCATATCGGGCCGTTTGAAATTTTTTTTCTGGTAGCACATATCGGGCCGTTTGAACTTTTCTTTCTGGTCAAAAAGGCTCCTCAAAAGGTTCAAAAGGGCTTCGTATGCTTCTTATGGGCTCTTTCTGATGTTAAAAGTCAAGTCCGCCAGACAGTAACCCATATCGGGCCGTTTGAACTTTTTTTCCTGGTCAAAAAGGCTCCACAAAAGGTTCAAAAAAGCTTCGTTTCCTTCTTATGGGCTCTTTCTGATGTTAAAAGTCAAGTCCGCCACACAGTAACCCATATCGGGCCGTTTTAACTTTTTTTTCTGGTCAAAAACGTTCTTCAAAACGTTCAAAAGAGCTTTGTATCCTTCTTATGGGCTCTTTCTGATGTTAAAAGTCAAGTCCGCCAGATAGTAGCCCATATCGGGCCGTTTGAACTTTTTTTTCTGGTCAAAAAGGCTCCTCAAAAGGTTCAAAAGAGTTCACATCCTTCTTATGGGCCCTTCCTATGGGCTTCTTATCAAGTCCGCCAGACAGTATCAAATATCGGGCCGTTTGAACTTTTTTTTTCTAGTCAAAAAGGCTCCTCAAAAGGTTCAAAAGAGTTCACATCCTTCTTATGGGCCCTTCTTATGGGCTTCTTATCAAGTCTGCCGGACAGTATCAAATATCGGGCCGTTTGAACTTTTTTTTCTGGTCAAAAAGGCTCCTCAAAAGGTTCAAAAGAGCTTTGTATCCTTCTTATGGGCACTTTATGATGTTAAAAGTCAAGTCCGCCAGACAGTAGTACATATCGGGCTGTGAGAACTTTTTTTCTGGTCAAAAAGGCTACTCAAAAGGTTAAAAAGGCCTTCGTATCCTTCTTATGGGCTCTTTCTGATGTTAAAAGTCAAGTCCGCCAGACAGCAACCCATATCGGGCCGTTTAAACTTTTTTTCTGCTCAAAAAGGCTCCTCTAAAGGTTCAGAAGGGTTTCGTATCCTTCTATAGGCTCTTTCTGATGTTAAAAGTCAAGTCCGTCAGACAGCAACCCATATCGGGCCGTTTTAACTTTTTTTTCTGGTCAAAAACGTTCTTCAAAACATTCAAAAGAGCTTTGTATCCTTCTTATGGGCTCTTTCTGATGTTAAAAGTCAAGTCCGCCAGATAGTAGCCCATTTCGGGCCGTTTGAACTTTTTTTTCTGGTCAAAAAGGCTCCTCAAATGGTTCAAAAGGGCTTCGTATCCTTCTTATCGGCTCTTTCTGATGTTAAAAGTCAAGTCAGCCAGACAGTAGTCCATATCGGGCCGTTTGAATTTTTTTTTCGGTCAAAAAGGCTCCTCAAAAGGTTCAGAAGAGCTTTGTAGGAGCTTCTTATCCTTCTTATGGGCTCTTTCTGATGTTAAAAGTCAAGTACGCCAGACAGTAGCCGATATCGGGCCGTTTGAACTTTTTTTTCTGGTCAAAAAGGCTCCTCAATAGGTTCAAAAGACCTTCGTATCTTTTTTATGGGATCCTTCTAAAGAGTGAAAAGTCAAGTCCGCCAGACAGCAGTACATATCGGGCCGTTTCAACTTTTTTTTCTGGTCAAAAAGGCTCCTCAAAAGGTTCAGAAGGGCTTTCTTATCCTTCTTATGGGCTCTTTCTGATGTTAAAAATCAAGTCCGCCAGACAGTAGCCCATATCGGGCCGTGTGAACTTTTTTTCTGGTCAACAAGGCTCCTCAAAAGGTTCAAAAGAGCTTCTTATCCTTCTTATGGGCTCTTTCTGATGTTAAAAGTCAAGTCCGCCAGACAGTAGCCCATATCGGGCCGTTTGAACTTTTTTTTCTGGTCAAAAAGGCTCCTCAAAACGTTCAAAAGAGTTTCGTATCCTTCTTATGGGCTCTTTCTGATGATAAAAGTCAAGTCTGCCAGACAGGAGCCCATATCGAGCCGTTTAACCTTTTTTTCTGCTCAAAGAGGTTCCTCAAAATCGTCAAAAGAGCTTCGTATCCTTCTTATCGGTTCTTTCTGATGTTAATGGTCAAGTCAGCAGGACAACAGTCCATATCAGGCCGTTTTAACTTGTTTTTTTGGTTAAAAAGGCTCCTCAAAAGGTTCAAAAGAGCTTCGTATCCTTCTTATGGGCTCTTTCTAAAGTGTAAAAATTCAAGTCCGCCAGACAGTAGCCCATATCGGGACGTTTGAACTTTTTTCTGGTCAAAAAGGCTCCTCAAAAGTTTCAGAAGGGCTTCGAATCCTTCTTATGGGCTCTTTCTGATTTTAAAAGTCAAGTCCGCCAGACAGTAGCCCATATCGGGCCGTTTGAATTTTTTTCTGGTAGCACATATCGGGCCGTTTGAACTTTTCTTTCTGGTCAAAAAGGCTCCTCAAAAGGTTCAAAAGGGCTTCGTATCCTTCTTATGGGCTCTTTCTGATGTTAAAAGTCAAGTCCGCCAGACAGTAGCCCATATCGGGCCGTTTGAATTTTTTTTTCTGGTAGCACACATCGGGCCGTTTGAACTTTTTTTTCTGGTCAAAAAGGCTCCTCAATAGGTTCAAAAGACCTTCGTATCCTTTTTATGGGATCCTTCTAAAGAGTGAAAATTCAAGTCCGCCAGACAGCAGTACATATCGGGCCGTTTCAACTTTTTTTTCTGGTCAAAAAGGCTCCTCAAAAGGTTCAGAAGGGCTTTCTTATCCTTCTTATGGGCTCTTTCTGATGTTAAAAATCAAGTCCGCCAGACAGTAGCCCATATCGGGCCGTGTGAACTTTTTTTCTGGTCAACAAGGCTCCTCAAAAGGTTCAAAAGAGCTTCTTATCCTTCTTATGGGCTCTTTCTGATGTTAAAAGTCAAGTCCGCCAGACAGTAGCCCATATCGGGCCGTTTGAACTTTTTTTTCTGGTCAAAAAGGCTCCTCAAAACGTTCAAAAGAGTTTCGTATCCTTCTTATGGGCTCTTTCTGATGATAAAAGTCAAGTCTGCCAGACAGGAGCCCATATCGAGCCGTTTAACCTTTTTTTCTGCTCAAAGAGGTTCCTCAAAATCGTCAAAAGAGCTTCGTATCCTTCTTATCGGTTCTTTCTGATGTTAATGGTCAAGTCAGCAGGACAACAGTCCATATCAGGCCGTTTTAACTTGTTTTTTTGGTTAAAAAGGCTCCTCAAAAGGTTCAAAAGAGCTTCGTATCCTTCTTATGGGCTCTTTCTAAAGTGTAAAAATTCAAGTCCGCCAGACAGTAGCCCATATCGGGACGTTTGAACTTTTTTCTGGTCAAAAAGGCTCCTCAAAAGTTTCAGAAGGGCTTCGAATCCTTCTTATGGGCTCTTTCTGATTTTAAAAGTCAAGTCCGCCAGACAGTAGCCCATATCGGGCCGTTTGAATTTTTTTCTGGTAGCACATATCGGGCCGTTTGAACTTTTCTTTCTGGTCAAAAAGGCTCCTCAAAAGGTTCAAAAGGGCTTCGTATCCTTCTTATGGGCTCTTTCTGATGTTAAAAGTCAAGTCCGCCAGACAGTAGCCCATATCGGGCCGTTTGAATTTTTTTTTCTGGTAGCACACATCGGGCCGTTTGAACTTTTCTTTCTGGTCAAAAAGGCTCATCAAAAGGTTCAAAAGGGCTTCGTATCCTTCTTATGGGCTCTTTCTGATGTTAAAAGTCAAGTCCGCCAGACAGTAACCCATATCGGGCCGTTTGAACTTTTTTTCCTGGTCAAATAGGCTCCACAAAAGGTTCAAAAAAGCTTCGTTTCCTTCTTATGGGCTCTTTCTGATGTTAAAAGTCAAGTCCGCCAGACAGTAACCCATATCGGGCCGTTTTAACTTTTTTTTCTGGTCAAAAACGTTCTTCAAAACGTTCAAAAGAGCTTTGTATCCTTCTTATGGGCTCTTTCTAAAGTGTAAAAAGTCAATTTCGCCAGACAGTAGCCCATATCGGGCCGTTTTAACTTTTTTTTCTGGACAAAAATGCTCCTCAAAAGGTTCAAAAGAGCTTCTTATCCTTCTTATGGGCTCTTTCTGATGTTAAAAGTCAAGTCCGCCAGACAGTAGCCCATATCGGGCCGTTTGAACTTTTTTTTTCTAGTCAAAAAGGCTCCTCAAAAGGTTCAAAAGGAGCTTCGTATCCTTCTTATGGGCTCCTTCTAAAGTGTAAAAATTCAAGTCCGCCAGACAGTAGCCCATATCGGGCCGTTTGAACTTTTTTTTCTGGTCAAAAAGGCTCCTCAAAAGGTTCAAAAGGGCTTCGTATCCTTCTTATCGGCTCTCTCTGATATTAAAAGTCAAGTCCGCCAGACAGTAGCCCATATCGGGCCGTTTTAACTTTTTTTTCTGGTCAAAAAGGCTCCTCAAAAGGTTCAAAAGAGCTTCTTATCCTTCTTATGGGCTCTTTCTGATGTTAAAAGTCAAGTCCGCCAGACAGTAGCCCATATCGGGCCGTTTGAACTTTTTTTTCTGGTCAAAAAGGCTCCTCAAAACGTTCAAAAGAGTTTCGTATCCTTCTTATGGGCTCTTTCTGATGATAAAAGTCAAGTCTGCCAGACAGGAGCCCATATCGAGCCGTTTAACCTTTTTTTCTGCTCAAAGAGGTTCCTCAAAATCGTCAAAAGAGCTTCGTATCCTTCTTATCGGTTCTTTCTGATGTTAATGGTCAAGTCAGCAGGACAACAGTCCATATCAGGCCGTTTTAACTTGTTTTTTTGGTTAAAAAGGCTCCTCAAAAGGTTCAAAAGAGCTTCGTATCCTTCTTATGGGCTCTTTCTAAAGTGTAAAAATTCAAGTCCGCCAGACAGTAGCCCATATCGGGACGTTTGAACTTTTTTCTGATCAAAAAGGCTCCTCAAAAGTTTCAGAAGGGCTTCGAATCCTTCTTATGGGCTCTTTCTGATTTTAAAAGTCAAGTCCGCCAGACAGTAGCCCATATCGGGCCGTTTGAATTTTTTTCTGGTAGCACATATCGGGCCGTTTGAACTTTTCTTTCTGGTCAAAAAGGCTCCTCAAAAGGTTCAAAAGGGCTTCGTATCCTTCTTATGGGCTCTTTCTGATGTTAAAAGTCAAGTCCGCCAGACAGTAGCCCATATCGGGCCGTTTGAATTTTTTTTTCTGGTAGCACACATCGGGCCGTTTGAACTTTTCTTTCTGGTCAAAAAGGCTCATCAAAAGGTTCAAAAGGGCTTCGTATCCTTCTTATGGGCTCTTTCTGATGTTAAAAGTCAAGTCCGCCAGACAGTAACCCATATCGGGCCGTTTGAACTTTTTTTCCTGGTCAAATAGGCTCCACAAAAGGTTCAAAAAAGCTTCGTTTCCTTCTTATGGGCTCTTTCTGATGTTAAAAGTCAAGTCCGCCAGACAGTAACCCATATCGGGCCGTTTTAACTTTTTTTTCTGGTCAAAAACGTTCTTCAAAACGTTCAAAAGAGCTTTGTATCCTTCTTATGGGCTCTTTCTAAAGTGTAAAAAGTCAATTTCGCCAGACAGTAGCCCATATCGGGCCGTTTTAACTTTTTTTTCTGGACAAAAATGCTCCTCAAAAGGTTCAAAAGAGCTTCTTATCCTTCTTATGGGCTCTTTCTGATGTTAAAAGTCAAGTCCGCCAGACAGTAGCCCATATCGGGCCGTTTGAACTTTTTTTTTCTAGTCAAAAAGGCTCCTCAAAAGGTTCAAAAGGAGCTTCGTATCCTTCTTATGGGCTCCTTCTAAAGTGTAAAAATTCAAGTCCGCCAGACAGTAGCCCATATCGGGCCGTTTGAACTTTTTTTTCTGGTCAAAAAGGCTCCTCAAAAGGTTCAAAAGGGCTTCGTATCCTTCTTATCGGCTCTCTCTGATATTAAAAGTCAAGTCCGCCAGACAGTAATCCAGACCGGGCCGTTTGAACTTTTTTTTCTGGTCAAAAAGGCTCCTCAAGAGGTTCAAAAGGGCTTTGTATCCTTCTTATGGGCTCTTTCTGATGTTAAAAGTCAAGTCCGCCAGACAGTATCAAATATCGGGCCGTTTGAACTTTTTTTTCTGGTCAAAAAGGCTCCTCAAAAGGTTCAAAAGAGCTTTGTATCCTTCTTATGGGCTCTTTCTGATGTTAAAAGTCTAGTCCGACAGACAGTAGTCCATACCGGGCCCTGTAAACTTTTTTTTCTGGTCAAAAAGGTTCATCAAAAGGTTCAGAACGGCTTTGTATCATTCTTATGGGCTCTTTCTGATGTTAAAAGTCAAGTCCACCAGACAGCACTCCATATCGGGCCGTTTAAACTTTTTTTCTGGTCAAAAAGGCTCCTCAAAAGGTTCAAAAGAGCTTCGTATCCTTCTTATGGGCTCTTTCTGATGTTAAAAGTCAAGTCCGCCAGACAGCAGTCCAAATCGGGCTGTTTAAACTTTTTTTTCTGGTCAAAAAGGCTCCTCAAATGGTTCAAAAGGGTTTCGTATCCTTCTTATGGGCTCTTTCTGATGTTAAAAGTCAAGTCCGCCAGACAGTAACCCATATCGGGCCGTTTGAACTTTTTTTCCTGGTCAAATAGGCTCCATAAAAGGTTCAAAAAAGCTTCGTTTCCTTCTTATGGGCTCTTTCTGATGTTAAAAGTCAAGTCCGCCAGACAGTAACCCATATCGGGCCGTTTTAACTTTTTTTTCTGAACAAAAACGTTCTTCAAAACGTTCAAAAGAGCTTTGTATCCTTCTTATGGGCTCTTTCTAAAGTGTAAAAAGTCAAGTTCGACAGACAGTAGCCCATATCGGGCCGTTTTAACTTTTTTTTCTGGACAAAAATGCTCCTCAAAAGGTTCAAAAGAGCTTCTTATCCTTCTTATGGGCTCTTTCTGATGTTAAAAGTCAAGTCCGCCAGACAGTAGCCCATATCGGGCCGTTTGAACTTTTTTTTTCTAGTCAAAAAGGGTCCTCAAAAGGTTCAAAAGGAGCTTCGTATCCTTCTTATGGGCTCCTTCTAAAGTGTAAAAATTCAAGTCCGCCAGACAGTAGCCCATATCGGGCCGTTTTAACTTTTTTTTCTGGACAAAAATGCTCCTCAAAAGGTTCAAAAGAGCTTCTTATCCTTCTTATGGGCTCTTTCTGATGTTAAAAGTCAAGTCCGCCAGACAGTAGCCCATATCGGGCCGTTTGAACTTTTTTTTCTGGTCAAAAAGGCTCCTCAAAAGGTTCAAAAGGGCTTCGTATCCTTCTTATCGGCTCTCTCTGATATTAAAAGTCAAGTCCGCCAGACAGTAATCCAGACCGGGCCGTTTGAACTTTTTTTTCTGGTCAAAAAGGCTCCTCAAGAGGTTCAAAAGGGCTTTGTATCCTTCTTATGGGCTCTTTCTGATGTTAAAAGTCAAGTCCGCCAGACAGCAGTCCAAATCGGGCTGTTTAAACTTTTTTTTCTGGTCAAAAAGGCTCCTCAAATGGTTCAAAAGGGTTTTGTATCCTTCTTATGCGCTCTTTCTGATGTTAAAAGTCAAGTCCGCCAGACAGTAGCCCATATCGGGGCATTTTAACTTTTTTTTCTGGTGAAAAACATTCCTCAAAAGGTTCAAAAGAGCTTTGTATCCTTCTTATGGGCTCTTTCTAAAGTGTAAAAAGTCAAGTTCGCCAGACAGTAGCCCATATCGGGCCGTTTGAACTTTTTTTTCTGGTCAAAAAGGCTCCTCAAAAGGTTCAAAAGAGCTTTGTATCCTTCTTATGGGCTCTTTCTAAAGTGTAAAAAGTCAAGTCCGCCAGACAGTAACCCATACCGGGCCGTTTTAACTTTTTTTCCTGGTCAAAAAGGCTCCTCAAAAGGTTAAAAAAAGCTTTGTATTCTTCTCATGGGCTCTTTCTGATGTTAAAAGTCAAGTCCGCCAGACAGTAGCCCATATCGGGCCGTTTGAAAATGTTTTTCTAGTCAAAAACGTTCCGCAAAAGGTTAAAAAGAGCTTTGTGTCCTTCTTATGGGCTCTTTCTAAAGTGTAAAAAGTCAAATCCGCCAGACAGTAGCCCATATCGGGCCGTTTTAACTTTTTTTTTCTGGTCAAAAAGGCTCCTCAAAAGGATCAAAAGAGCTTCTTATCCTTCTTATGGGCTCTTTCTGATGTTAAAAGTCAAGTCAGCCAGACAGTAGCCCATATCGGGCCGTTTGAACTTTTTTTTCTGGTCAAAAAGGCTCCTCAAAAGGTTCAAAAGAGCTTTGTATCCTTCTTATGGGCTCTTTCTGATGTTAAAAGTCAAGTCCGCCAGACAGTAATCCATATCGGGCCGTTTGAACTTTCTTTCCTGGTCAAAAAGGCTCCACAAAAGGTTCAAAAAAGCTTCGTTTCCTTCTTATGGGCTCTTTCTGATGTTAAAAGTCAAGTCCGCCAGACAGTAACCCATATCGGGCCGTTTTAACTTTTTTTTCTGGTCAAAAATGTTCCTCAAAAGGTTCAAAAGAGCTTTGTATCCTTCTTATGGGCTCTTTCTAAAGTGTAAAAAGTCAAGTCCGCCAGACAGTAACCCATACCGGGCCGTTTTAACTTTTTTTCCTGGTCAAAAAGGCTCCTCAAAAGGTTCAAAAAAGCTTCGTATCCTTCTCATGGGCTCTTTCTGATGTAAAAAGTCAAGTCCGCCAGACAGTAGCCCATATCGGGCCGTTTGAAAAATTTTTTCTAGTCAAAAACGTTCCTCAAAAGGTTAAAAAGAGCTTTGTGTCCTTCTTATGGGCTCTTTCTAAAGTGTAAAAAGTCAAATCCGCCAGACAGTAGCCCATATCGGGCCGTTTTAACTTTTTTTTCTGGTCAAAAAGGCTCCTCAAAAGGATCAAAAGAGCTTCTTATCCTTCTTATGGGCTCTTTCTGATGTTAAAAGTCAAGTCAGCCAGACAGTAGCCCATATCGGGCCGTTTGAACTTTTTTTTCTGGTCAAAAAGGCTCCTCAAATGGTTCAAAAGGGTTTCGTATCCTTCTTATGGGCTCTTTCTGATGTTAAAAGTCAAGTCCGCCAGACAGTAACCCATATCGGGCCGTTTGAACTTTTTTTCCTGGTCAAATAGGCTCCATAAAAGGTTCAAAAAAGCTTCGTTTCCTTCTTATGGGCTCTTTCTGATGTTAAAAGTCAAGTCCGCCAGACAGTAACCCATATCGGGCCGTTTTAACTTTTTTTTCTGAACAAAAACGTTCTTCAAAACGTTCAAAAGAGCTTTGTATCCTTCTTATGGGCTCTTTCTAAAGTGTAAAAAGTCAAGTTCGACAGACAGTAGCCCATATCGGGCCGTTTTAACTTTTTTTTCTGGACAAAAATGCTCCTCAAAAGGTTCAAAAGAGCTTCTTATCCTTCTTATGGGCTCTTTCTGATGTTAAAAGTCAAGTCCGCCAGACAGTAGCCCATATCGGGCCGTTTGAACTTTTTTTTTCTAGTCAAAAAGGGTCCTCAAAAGGTTCAAAAGGAGCTTCGTATCCTTCTTATGGGCTCCTTCTAAAGTGTAAAAATTCAAGTCCGCCAGACAGTAGCCCATATCGGGCCGTTTTAACTTTTTTTTCTGGACAAAAATGCTCCTCAAAAGGTTCAAAAGAGCTTCTTATCCTTCTTATGGGCTCTTTCTGATGTTAAAAGTCAAGTCCGCCAGACAGTAGCCCATATCGGGCCGTTTGAACTTTTTTTTCTGGTCAAAAAGGCTCCTCAAAAGGTTCAAAAGGGCTTCGTATCCTTCTTATCGGCTCTCTCTGATATTAAAAGTCAAGTCCGCCAGACAGTAATCCAGACCGGGCCGTTTGAACTTTTTTTTCTGGTCAAAAAGGCTCCTCAAGAGGTTCAAAAGGGCTTTGTATCCTTCTTATGGGCTCTTTCTGATGTTAAAAGTCAAGTCCGCCAGACAGCAGTCCAAATCGGGCTGTTTAAACTTTTTTTTCTGGTCAAAAAGGCTCCTCAAATGGTTCAAAAGGGCTTTGTATCCTTCTTATGGGCTCTTTCTGATGTTAAAAGTCAAGTCCGCCAGACAGTAGCCCATATCGGGGCATTTTAACTTTTTTTTCTGGTGAAAAACATTCCTCAAAAGGTTCAAAAGAGCTTTGTATCCTTCTTATGGGCTCTTTCTAAAGTGTAAAAAGTCAAGTTCGCCAGACAGTAGCCCATATCGGGCCGTTTGAACTTTTTTTTCTGGTCAAAAAGGCTCCTCAAAAGGTTCAAAAGAGCTTTGTATCCTTCTTATGGGCTCTTTCTAAAGTGTAAAAAGTCAAGTCCGCCAGACAGTAACCCATACCGGGCCGTTTTAACTTTTTTTCCTGGTCAAAAAGGCTCCTCAAAAGGTTCAAAAAAGCTTTGTATCCTTCTCATGGGCTCTTTCTGATGTTAAAAGTCAAGTCCGCCAGACAGTAGCCCATATCGGGCCGTTTGAAAATGTTTTTCTAGTCAAAAACGTTCCGCAAAAGGTTAAAAAGAGCTTTGTGTCCTTCTTATGGGCTCTTTCTAAAGTGTAAAAAGTCAAATCCGCCAGACAGTAGCCCATATCGGGCCGTTTTAACTTTTTTTTTCTGGTCAAAAAGGCTCCTCAAAAGGATCAAAAGAGCTTCTTATCCTTCTTATGGGCTCTTTCTGATGTTAAAAGTCAAGTCAGCCAGACAGTAGCCCATATCGGGCCGTTTGAACTTTTTTTTCTGGTCAAAAAGGCTCCTCAAAAGGTTCAAAAGAGCTTTGTATCCTTCTTATGGGCTCTTTCTGATGTTAAAAGTCAAGTCCGCCAGACAGTAATCCATATCGGGCCGTTTGAACTTTCTTTCCTGGTCAAAAAGGCTCCACAAAAGGTTCAAAAAAGCTTCGTTTCCTTCTTATGGGCTCTTTCTGATGTTAAAAGTCAAGTCCGCCAGACAGTAACCCATATCGGGCCGTTTTAACTTTTTTTTCTGGTCAAAAATGTTCCTCAAAAGGTTCAAAAGAGCTTTGTATCCTTCTTATGGGCTCTTTCTAAAGTGTAAAAAGTCAAGTCCGCCAGACAGTAACCCATACCGGGCCGTTTTAACTTTTTTTCCTGGTCAAAAAGGCTCCTCAAAAGGTTCAAAAAAGCTTCGTATCCTTCTCATGGGCTCTTTCTGATGTAAAAAGTCAAGTCCGCCAGACAGTAGCCCATATCGGGCCGTTTGAAAAATTTTTTCTAGTCAAAAACGTTCCTCAAAAGGTTAAAAAGAGCTTTGTGTCCTTCTTATGGGATCTTTCTAAAGTGTAAAAAGTCAAATCCGCCAGACAGTAGCCCATATCGGGCCGTTTTAACTTTTTTTTCTGGTCAAAAAGGCTCCTCAAAAGGATCAAAAGAGCTTCTTATCCTTCTTATGGGCTCTTTCTGATGTTAAAAGTCAAGTCAGCCAGACAGTAGCCCATATCGGGCCGTTTGAACTTTTTTTTCTGGTCAAAAAGGCTCCTCAAAAGGTTCAAAAGAGCTTTGTATCCTTCTTATGGGCTCTTTCTGATGTTAAAAGTCAAGTCCGCCAGACAGTAATCCATATCGGGCGGTTTGAACTTTTTTTCCTGGTCAAAAAGGCTCCACAAAAGGTTCAAAAAAGCTTTGTTTCCTTCTTATGGGCTCTTTCTGATGTTAAAAGTCAAGTCCGCCAGACAGTAACCCATATCGGGCCGTTTTAACTTTTTTTTCTGGTCAAAAACGTTCTTCAAAACGTTCAAAAGAGCTTTGTATCCTTCTTATGGGCTCTTTCTAAAGTGTAAAAAGTCAAGTTCGCCAGACAGTAGCCCATATCGGGCCGTTTGAACTTTTTTTTCTGGTCAAAAAGGCTCCTCAAAAGGTTCAAAAGGGCTTCGTATCCTTCTTTTCGGCTCTTTCTGATATTAAAAGTCAAGTCCGCCAGACAGCTGTACATATCGGGCCGTTTGAACTTTTTTTTCTGGTCAAAAAGGCTCCTCAATAGGTTCAAAAGACCTTCGTATCCTTTTTATGGGCTCTTTCTAAAGTGTAAATGGTCAAGTCCGCCAGACAGTAGCCCATATCGGGCCGTTTTAACTTTTTTTTCTGGTCAAAAAGGCTCCTCAAAAGGATCAAAAGAGCTTCTTATCCTTCTTATGGGCTCTTTCTGATGTTAAAAGTCAAGTACGCCAGACAGTAGCCCATATCGGGCCGTTTGAACTTTTTTTTCTGGTCAAAAAGGCTCCTCAAAAGGTTCAAAAGAGCTTTGTGTCCTTCTTATGGGCTCTTTCTAAAGTGTAAAAAGTCAAATCCGCCAGACAGTAGCCCATATCGGGACGTTTTAACTTTTTTTTTCTGGTCAAAAAGGCTCCTCAAAAGGATCAAAAGAGCTTCTTATCCTTCTTATGGGCTCTTTCTGATGTTAAAAGTCAAGTCAGCCAGACAGTAGCCCATATCGGGTCGTTTGAACTTTTTTTTCTGGTCAAAAAGGCTCCTCAAAAGGTTCAAAAGAGCTTTGTATCCTTCTTATGGGCTCTTTCTGATGTTAAAAGTCAAGTCCGCCAGACAGTAATCCATATCGGGCCGTTTGAACTTTTTTTCCTGGTCAAAAAGGCTCCACAAAAGGTTCAAAAAAGCTTCGTTTCCTTCTTATGGGCTCTTTCTGATGTTAAAAGTCAAGTCCGCCAGACAGTAACCCATATCGGGCCGTTTTAACTTTTTTTTCTGGTCAAAAACGTTCTTCAAAACTTTCAAAAGAGCTTTGTATCCTTCTTATGGGCTCTTTCTAAAGTGTAAAAAGTCAAGTCCGCCAGACAGCAGTACATATTGGGCCGTTTGAACTTTTTTTTCTGGTCAAAAAGGCTCCTCAATAGGTTCAAAAGACCTTCGTATCCTTTTTATGGGCTCTTTCTAAAATTGTAAATGGTCAAGTCCGCCAGACAGTAGCCCATATCGGGCCGTTTTAACTTTTTTTTCTGGTCAAAAAGGCTCCTCAAAAGGATCAAAAGAGCTTCTTATCCTTCTTATGGGCTCTTTCTGATGTTAAAAGTCAAGTACGCCAGACAGTAGCCCATATCGGGCCGTTTGAACTTTTTTTTCTGGTCAAAAAGGCTCCTCAAAAGGTTCAAAAGGGCTTCGTATCCTTCTTGTCAGCTCTTTCTGATATTAAAAGTCAAGTCCGCCAGACAGTAGCCCATATCGGGCCGTTTGAACTTTTTTTTCTGGTCAAAAAGGCTCCTCAAAAGGTTAAAAAGAGCTTTGTGTCCTTCTTATGGGCTCTTTCTAAAGTGTAAATGGTCAAGTCCGCCAGACAGTAGCCCATATCGGGCCATTTTAACTTTTTTTTCTGGTCAAAAAGGCTCCACAAAAGGATCAAAAGAGCTTCTTATCCTTCTTATGGGCTCTTTCTGATGTTAAAAGTCAAGTACGCCAGACAGTAGCCCATATCGGGCCATTTGAACTTTTTTTTCTGGTCAAAAAGGCTCCTCAAAAGGTTCAAAAGAGCTTTGTATCCTTCTTATGGGCTCTTTCTGATGTTAAAAGTCAAGTCCGCCAGACAGTAATCCATATCGGGCCGTTTGAACTTTTTTTTCTGGTCAAAAAGGCTCCTCAAAAGGTTCAAAAGGGCTTCGTATCCTTCTTATGGGCTCTTTCTGATGTTAAAAGTCAAGTCCGCCAGACAGTAATCCATATCGGGCCGTTTTAACTTTTTTTCTGGTCAAAAAGGCTCGTCAAAAGGTTCAAAAGGGCTTCGTATCCTTCTTATGGGCTCTTTCTGATGTTAAAAGTCAAGTCCGCCAGACAGTAATCCATATCGGGCCGTTTGAACTTTTTTTTCTGGTCAAAAAGGCTCCTCAAAAGGTTCAAAAGGGCTTCGTATCCTTCTTATGGGCCCTTTGTGATGTTAAAAGTCAAGTCCGCAGGACAACAGTCCATATCGGGCCGTTTTAACTTTTTTTTCTTGTCAAAAAGGCTCCTCAAAAGGTTCAAAATACCTTCGTATCCTTCTTATGGGATCTTTCTGATGTTAAAAGTCAAGTCCGCCAGACAGTATCAAATATCGGGTCGTTTGAACTTTTTTTTCTGGTCATAAAGGCTCCTCAAAAGGTTCAAAAGAGCTTTGTATCCTTCTTATGGGCACTTTATGATGTTAAAAGTCAAGTCCGCCAGACAGTAGTCCATATCGGGCCGTGAGAACTTTTTTTCTGGTCAAAAAGGCTACTCAAAAGGTTCAAAAGGCCTTCGTATCCTTCTTATGGGCTCTTTCTGATGTTAAAAGTCAAGTCCTCCAGACGGCAGCCCATATCGGGCCGTTTAAACTTTTTTTTCTGCTCAAAAAGGCTCCTCAAAAGGTTAAGAAGGGCTTCGTATCCTTCTTATGGGCTCTTTCTGATGTTAAGGGTGAAGTCCGCCAGACAGCAGTCCATATCGGGCCATTTTAACTTTTTATTCTGGTCAAAAAGGTTCCTCAAAAGGGTCAAAAGAGCTTCATATCCTTCTTATGGGTTCTTTCTGATGTTAATAGTCAAGTCCGCCAGACAGCAGTCCATATCGGGCCGTTTGAACTTTTTTTTCTGGTCAAAAAGGCTCCTCAAAAGGTTCAAAAGGGCTTCGTATCCTTCTTGTCAGCTCTTTCTGATATTAAAAGTCAAGTCCGCCAGACAGTAGCATATATCGGGCCGTTTGAACTTTTTTTTCTGGTCAAAAAGGCTCCTCAAAAGGTTAAAAAGAGCTTTGTGTCCTTCTTATGGGCTCTTTCTAAAGTGTAAATGGTCAAGTCCGCCAGACAGTAGCCCATATCGGGCCATTTTAACTTTTTTTTCTGGTCAAAAAGGCTCCACAAAAGGATCAAAAGAGCTTCTTATCCTTCTTATGGGCTCTTTCTGATGTTAAAAGTCAAGTACGCCAGACAGTAGCCCATATCGGGCCATTTGAACTTTTTTTTCTGGTCAAAAAGGCTCCTCAAAAGGTTCAAAAGAGCTTTGTATCCTTCTTATGGGCTCTTTCTGATGTTAAAAGTCAAGTCCGCCAGACAGTAATCCATATCGGGCCGTTTGAACTTTTTTTTCTGGTCAAAAAGGCTCCTCAAAAGGTTCAAAAGGGCTTCGTATCCTTCTTATGGGCTCTTTCTGATGTTAAAAGTCAAGTCCGCCAGACAGTAATCCATATCGGGCCGTTTTAACTTTTTTTCTGGTCAAAAAGGCTCGTCAAAAGGTTCAAAAGGGCTTCGTATCCTTCTTATGGGCTCTTTCTGATGTTAAAAGTCAAGTCCGCCAGACAGTAATCCATATCGGGCCGTTTGAACTTTTTTTTCTGGTCAAAAAGGCTCCTCAAAAGATTCAAAAGGGCTTCGTATCCTTCTTATGGGCCCTTTGTGATGTTAAAAGTCAAGTCCGCAGGACAACAGTCCATATCGGGCCGTTTTAACTTTTTTTTCTTGTCAAAAAGGCTCCTCAAAAGGTTCAAAATACCTTCGTATCCTTCTTATGGGATCTTTCTGATGTTAAAAGTCAAGTCCGCCAGACAGTATCAAATATCGGGTCGTTTGAACTTTTTTTTCTGGTCATAAAGGCTCCTCAAAAGGTTCAAAAGAGCTTTGTATCCTTCTTATGGGCACTTCATGATGTTAAAAGTCAAGTCCGCCAGACAGTAGTCCATATCGGGCCGTTTCAACTTTTTTTCTGGTCAAAAAGGCTACTCAAAAGGTTCAAAAGGCCTTCGTATCCTTCTTATGGGCTCTTTCTGATGTTAAAAGTCAAGTCCTCCAGACGGCAGCCCATATCGGGCCGTTTAAACTTTTTTTTATGCTCAAAAAGGCTCCTCAAAAGGTTAAGAAGGGCTTCGTATCCTTCTTATGGGCTCTTTCTGATGTTAAGGGTGAAGTCCGCCAGACAGCAGGCCATTTCGGGACATTTTAACTTTTTATTCTGGTCAAAAAGGTTCCTCAAAAGGGTCAAAAGAGCTTCATATCCTTCTTATGGGTTCTTTCTGATGTTAATAGTCAAGTCCGCCAGACAGCAGTCCATATCGGGCCGTTTGAACTTTTTTTTCTGGTCAAAAAGGCTCCTCAAAAGGTTCAAAAGGGCTTCGTATCCTTCTTGTCAGCTCTTTCTGATATTAAAAGTCAAGTCCGCCAGACAGTAGCATATATCGGGCCGTTTGAACTTTTTTTTCTGGTCAAAAAGGCTCCTCAAAAGGTTAAAAAGAGCTTTGTGTCCTTCTTATGGGCTCTTTCTAAAGTGTAAATGGTCAAGTCCGCCAGACAGTAGCCCATATCGGGCCATTTTAACTTTTTTTTCTGGTCAAAAAGGCTCCACAAAAGGATCAAAAGAGCTTCTTATCCTTCTTATGGGCTCTTTCTGATGTTAAAAGTCAAGTACGCCAGACAGTAGCCCATATCGGGCCATTTGAACTTTTTTTTCTGGTCAAAAAGGCTCCTCAAAAGGTTCAAAAGAGCTTTGTATCCTTCTTATGGGCTCTTTCTGATGTTAAAAGTCAAGTCCGCCAGACAGTAATCCATATCGGGCCGTTTGAACTTTTTTTTCTGGTCAAAAAGGCTCCTCAAAAGGTTCAAAAGGGCTTCGTATCCTTCTTATGGGCTCTTTCTGATGTTAAAAGTCAAGTCCGCCAGACAGTAATCCATATCGGGCCGTTTTAACTTTTTTTCTGGTCAAAAAGGCTCGTCAAAAGGTTCAAAAGGGCTTCGTATCCTTCTTATGGGCTCTTTCTGATGTTAAAAGTCAAGTCCGCCAGACAGTAATCCATATCGGGCCGTTTGAACTTTTTTTTCTGGTCAAAAAGGCTCCTCAAAAGGTTCAAAAGGGCTTCGTATCCTTCTTATGGGCCCTTTGTGATGTTAAAAGTCAAGTCCGCAGGACAACAGTCCATATCGGGCCGTTTTAACTTTTTTTTCTTGTCAAAAAGGCTCCTCAAAAGGTTCAAAATACCTTCGTATCCTTCTTATGGGATCTTTCTGATGTTAAAAGTCAAGTCCGCCAGACAGTATCAAATATCGGGTCGTTTGAACTTTTTTTTCTGGTCATAAAGGCTCCTCAAAAGGTTCAAAAGAGCTTTGTATCCTTCTTATGGGCACTTCATGATGTTAAAAGTCAAGTCCGCCAGACAGTAGTCCATATCGGGCCGTTTCAACTTTTTTTCTGGTCAAAAAGGCTACTCAAAAGGTTCAAAAGGCCTTCGTATCCTTCTTATGGGCTCTTTCTGATGTTAAAAGTCAAGTCCTCCAGACGGCAGCCCATATCGGGCCGTTTAAACTTTTTTTTCTGCTCAAAAAGGCTCCTCAAAAGGTTAAGAAGGGCTTCGTATCCTTCTTATGGGCTCTTTCTGATGTTAAGGGTGAAGTCCGCCAGACAGCAGTCCATATCGGGCCATTTTAACTTTTTATTCTGGTCAAAAAGGTTCCTCAAAAGGGTCAAAAGAGCTTCATATCCTTCTTATGGGTTCTTTCTGATGTTAATAGTCAAGTCCGCCAGACAGCAGTCCATATCGGGCCGTTTGAACTTTTTTTTCTGGTAGCACATATCGGCCGTTTGAACTTTTCTTTCTGGTCAAAAAGGCTCCTCAAAAGGTTCAAAAGGGCTTCGTTTCCTTCTTATGGGCTCTTTCTGATGTTAAAAGTCAAGTCCGCCAGACAGCAGTCCATATCGGGCCGTTTGAACTTTTTTTTCTGGTCAAAAACGTTTCTCAAAAGGTTAAAAAGAGCTTCGTATCCTTCTTATGGGCTCTTTCTAAAGTGTAAAAAGTCAAGTTCGCCAGACAGTAGCCCATATCGGGCCGTTTGAACTTTTTTTTCTGGTCAAAAAGGCTCCTCAAAAGGTTCAAAAGGGCTTCGTATCCTTCTTGTCGGCTCTTTCTGATATTAAAAGTCAAGTCCGCCAGACAGCAGTACATATCGGGCAGTTTGAACTTTTTTTTCTGGTCAAAAAGGCTCCTCAATAGGTTCAAAAGACCTTCGTATCCTTTTTATGGGCTCTTTCTAAAATGTAAATGGTCAAGTCCGCCAGACAGTAGCCCATATCGGGCCGTTTTAACTTTTTTTTCTGGTCAAAAAGGCTCCTCAAAAGGTTCAAAAGGGCTTCGTATCCTTCTTTTCGGCTCTTTCTGATATTAAAAGTCAAGTCCGCCAGACAGCAGTACATATCGGGCCGTTTGAACTTTTTTTTCTGGTCAAAAAGGCTCCTCAATAGGTTCAAAAGACCTTCGTATCCTTTTTATGGGCTCTTTCTAAAGTGTAAATGGTCAAGTCCGCCAGACAGTAGCCCATATCGGGCCGTTTTAACTTTTTTTTCTGGTCAAAAAGGCTCCTCAAAAGGATCAAAAGAGCTTCTTATCCTTCTTATGGGCTCTTTCTGATGTTAAAAGTCAAGTACGCCAGACAGTAGCCCATATCGGGCCGTTTGAACTTTTTTTTCTGGTCAAAAAGGCTCCTCAAAAGGTTCAAAAGAGCTTTGTGTCCTTCTTATGGGCTCTTTCTAAAGTGTAAAAAGTCAAATCCGCCAGACAGTAGCCCATATCGGGACGTTTTAACTTTTTTTTCTGGTCAAAAAGGCTCCTCAAAAGGATCAAAAGAGCTTCTTATCCTTCTTATGGGCTCTTTCTGATGTTAAAAGTCAAGTCAGCCAGACAGTAGCCCATATCGGGTCGTTTGAACTTTTTTTTCTGGTCAAAAAGGCTCCTCAAAAGGTTCAAAAGAGCTTTGTATCCTTCTTATGGGCTCTTTCTGATGTTAAAAGTCAAGTCCGCCAGACAGTAGCCCATATCGGGCCATTTTAACTTTTTTTTCTGGTCAAAAAGGCTCCACAAAAGGATCAAAAGAGCTTCTTATCCTTCTTATGGGCTCTTTCTGATGTTAAAAGTCAAGTACGCCAGACAGTAGCCCATATCGGGCCGTTTGAACTTTTTTTTCTGGTCAAAAAGGCTCCTCAAAAGGTTCAAAAGAGCTTTGTATCCTTCTTATGGGCTCTTTCTGATGTTAAAAGTCAAGTCCGCAAGACAGTAATCCATATCGGGCCGTTTGAACTTTTTTTCTGGTCAAAAAGGCTCCTCAAAAGGTTCAAAAGGGCTTCGTATCCTTCTTATGGGCTCTTTCTGATGTTAAAAGTCAAGTCCGCCAGACAGCAGTCCATATCGGGCCGTTTGAACTTTTTTTTCTGGTAGCACATATCGGCCGTTTGAACTTTTCTTTCTGGTCAAAAAGGCTCCTCAAAAGGTTCAAAAGGGCTTCGTTTCCTTCTTATGGGCTCTTTCTGATGTTAAAAGTCAAGTCCGCCAGACAGCAGTCCATATCGGGCCGTTTGAACTTTTTTTTCTGGTCAAAAACGTTTCTCAAAAGGTTAAAAAGAGCTTCGTATCCTTCTTATGGGCTCTTTTTAAAGTGTAAAAAGTCAAGTTCGCCAGACAGTAGCCCATATCGGGCCGTTTGAACTTTTTTTTCTGGTCAAAAAGGCTCCTCAAAAGGTTCAAAAGGGCTTCGTATCCTTCTTGTCGGCTCTTTCTGATATTAAAAGTCAAGTCCGCCAGACAGCAGTACATATCGGGCAGTTTGAACTTTTTTTTCTGGTCAAAAAGGCTCCTCAATAGGTTCAAAAGACCTTCGTATCCTTTTTATGGGCTCTTTCTAAAATGTAAATGGTCAAGTCCGCCAGACAGTAGCCCATATCGGGCCGTTTTAACTTTTTTTTCTGGTCAAAAAGGCTCCTCAAAAGGTTCAAAAGGGCTTCGTATCCTTCTTTTCGGCTCTTTCTGATATTAAAAGTCAAGTCCGCCAGACAGCAGTACATATCGGACCGTTTGAACTTTTTTTTCTGGTCAAAAAGGCTCCTCAATAGGTTCAAAAGACCTTCGTATCCTTTTTATGGGCTCTTTCTAAAGTGTAAATGGTCAAGTCCGCCAGACAGTAGCCCATATCGGGCCGTTTTAACTTTTTTTTCTGGTCAAAAAGGCTCCTCAAAAGGATCAAAAGAGCTTCTTATCCTTCTTATGGGCTCTTTCTGATGTTAAAAGTCAAGTACGCCAGACAGTAGCCCATATCGGGCCGTTTGAACTTTTTTTAATGGTCAAAAAGGCTCCTCAAAAGGTTCAAAAGAGCTTTGTGTCCTTCTTATGGGCTCTTTCTAAAGTGTAAAAAGTCAAATCCGCCAGACAGTAGCCCATATCGGGACGTTTTAACTTTTTTTTCTGGTCAAAAAGGCTCCTCAAAAGGATCAAAAGAGCTTCTTATCCTTCTTATGGGCTCTTTCTGATGTTAAAAGTCAAGTCAGCCAGACAGTAGCCCATATCGGGTCGTTTGAACTTTTTTTTCTGGTCAAAAAGGCTCCTCAAAAGGTTCAAAAGAGCTTTGTATCCTTCTTATGGGCTCTTTCTGATGTTAAAAGTCAAGTCCGCCAGACAGTAATCCATATCGGGCCGTTTGAACTTTTTTTCCTGGTCAAAAAGGCTCCACAAAAGGTTCAAAAGAGCTTCGTGTCCTTCTTATGGGCTCTTTCTGATGTTAAAAGTCAAGTCCGCCAGACAGTAACCCATATCGGGCCGTTTTAACTTTTTTTTCTGGTCAAAAACGTTCTTCAAAACTTTCAAAAGAGCTTTGTATCCTTCTTATGGGCTCTTTCTAAAGTGTAAAAAGTCAAGTCCGCCAGACAGCAGTACATATTGGGCCGTTTGAACTTTTTTTTCTGGTCAAAAAGGCTCCTCAATAGGTTCAAAAGACCTTCGTATCCTTTTTATGGGCTCTTTCTAAAGTGTAAATGGTCAAGTCCGCCAGACAGTAGCCCATATCGGGCCGTTTGAACTTTTTTTTCTGGTCATAAAGGCTCCTCAAAAGGTTAAAAAGAGCTTTGTGTCCTTCTTATGGGCTCTTTCTAAAGTGTAAATGGTCAAGTCCGCCAGACAGTAGCCCATATCGGGCCATTTTAACTTTTTTTTCTGGTCAAAAAGGCTCCACAAAAGGATCAAAAGAGCTTCTTATCCTTCTTATGGGCTCTTTCTGATGTTAAAAGTCAAGTACGCCAGACAGTAGCCCATATCGGGCCGTTTGAACTTTTTTTTCTGGTCAAAAAGGCTCCTCAAAAGGTTCAAAAGAGCTTTGTATCCTTCTTATGGGCTCTTTCTGATGTTAAAAGTCAAGTACGCCAGACAGTAGCCCATATCGGGCCGTTTGAACTTTTTTTTCTGGTCAAAAAGGCTCCTCAAAAGGTTCAAAAGGGCTTCGTATCCTTCTTGTCAGCTCTTTCTGATATTAAAAGTCAAGTCCGCCAGACAGTAGCCCATATCGGGCCGTTTGAACTTTTTTTTCTGGTCAAAAAGGCTCCACAAAAGGATCAAAAGAGCTTCTTATCCTTCTTATGGGCTCTTTCTGATGTTAAAAGTCAAGTACGCCAGACAGTAGCCCATATCGGGCCGTTTGAACTTTTTTTTCTGGTCAAAAAGGCTCCTCAAAAGGATCAAAAGAGCTTCTTATCCTTCTTATGGGCTCTTTCTGATGTTAAAAGTCAAGTACGCCAGACAGTAGCCCATATCGGGCCGTTTGAACTTTTTTTTCTGGTCAAAAAGGCTCCTCAAAAGGTTCAAAAGGGCTTCGTATCCTTCTTGTCAGCTCTTTCTGATATTAAAAGTCAAGTCCGCCAGACAGTAGCCCATATCGGGCCGTTTGAACTTTTTTTTCTGGTCATAAAGGCTCCTCAAAAGGTTAAAAAGAGCTTTGTGTCCTTCTTATGGGCTCTTTCTAAAGTGTAAATGGTCAAGTCCGCCAGACAGTAGCCCATATCGGGCCATTTTAACTTTTTTTCTGGTCAAAAAGGCTCCTCAAAAGGTTCAAAAGGGCTTCGTATCCTTCTTATGGGCTCTTTCTGATGTTAAAAGTCAAGTCCGCCAGACAGTATTCCATATCGGGCCGTTTTAACTTTTTTTCTGGTCAAAAAGGCTCGTCAAAAGGTTCAAAAGGGCTTCGTATCCTTCTTATGGGCTCTTTCTGATGTTAAAAGTCAAGTCCGCCAGACAGTAATCCATATCGGGCCGTTTGAACTTTTTTTTCTGGTCAAAAAGGCTCCTCAAAAGGTTCAAAAGGGCTTCGTATCCTTCTTATGGGCCCTTTGTGATGTTAAAAGTCAAGTCCGCAGGACAACAGTCCATATCGGGCAGTTTTAACTTTTTTTTCTTGTCAAAAAGGCTCCTCAAAAGGTTCAAAATACCTTCGTATCCTTCTTATGGGATCTTTCTGATGTTAAAAGTCAAGTCCGCCAGACAGTATCAAATATCGGGTCGTTTGAACTTTTTTTTCTGGTCATAAAGGCTCCACAAAAGGTTCAAAAAAGCTTTGTTTCCTTCCTATGGGCTCTTTCTGATGTTAAAAGTCAAGTCCGCCAGACAGTAACCCATATCGGGCCGTTTTAACTTTTTTTTCTGGTCAAAAACGTTCTTCAAAACATTCAAAAGAGCTTTGTATCCTTCTTATGGGCTCTTTCTAAAGTGTAAAAAGTCAAGTTCGCCAGACAGTAGCCCATATCGGGCCGTTTGAACTTTTTTTTCTGGTCAAAAAGGCTCCTCAAAAGGTTCAAAAGGGCTTCGTATCCTTCTTTTCGGCTCTTTCTGATATTAAAAGTCAAGTCCGCCAGACAGCTGTACATATCGGGCCGTTTGAACTTTTTTTTCTGGTCAAAAAGGCTCCTCAATAGGTTCAAAAGACCTTCGTATCCTTTTTATGGGCTCTTTCTAAAGTGTAAATGGTCAAGTCCGCCAGACAGTAGCCCATATCGGGCCGTTTTAACTTTTTTTTCTGGTCAAAAAGGATCAAAAGAGCTTCTTATCCTTCTTATGGGCTCTTTCTGATGTTAAAAGTCAAGTACGCCAGACAGTAGCCCATATCGGGCCGTTTGAACTTTTTTTTCTGGTCAAAAAGGCTCCTCAAAAGGTTCAAAAGAGCTTTGTGTCCTTCTTATGGGCTCTTTCTAAAGTGTAAAAAGTCAAATCCGCCAGACAGTAGCCCATATCGGGACGTTTTAACTTTTTTTTCTGGTCAAAAAGGCTCCTCAAAAGGATCAAAAGAGCTTCTTATCCTCCTTATGGGCTCTTTCTGATGTTAAAAGTCAAGTCAGCCAGACAGTAGCCCATATCGGGTCGTTTGAACTTTTTTTTCTGGTCAAAAAGGCTCCTCAAAAGGTTCAAAAGAGCTTTGTATCCTTCTTATGGGCTCTTTCTGATGTTAAAAGTCAAGTCCGCCAGACAGTAATCCATATCGGGCCGTTTGAACTTTTTTTCCTGGTCAAAAAGGCTCCACAAAAGGTTCAAAAAAGCTTCGTTTCCTTCTTATGGGCTCTTTCTGATGTTAAAAGTCAAGTCCGCCAGACAGTAACCCATATCGGGCCGTTTTAACTTTTTTTTCTGGTCAAAAACGTTCTTCAAAACTTTCAAAAGAGCTTTGTATCCTTCTTATGGGCTCTTTCTAAAGTGTAAAAAGTCAAGTCCGCCAGACAGCAGTACATATTGGGCCGTTTGAACTTTTTTTTCTGGTCAAAAAGGCTCCTCAATAGGTTCAAAAGACCTTCGTATCCTTTTTATGGGCTCTTTCTAAAGTGTAAATGGTCAAGTCCGCCAGACAGTAGCCCATATCGGGCCGTTTTAACTTTTTTTTTCTGGTCAAAAAGGCTCCTCAAAAGGATCAAAAGAGCTTCTTATCCTTCTTATGGGCTCTTTCTGATGTTAAAAGTCAAGTACGCCAGACAGTAGCCCATATCGGGCCGTTTGAACTTTTTTTTCTGGTCAAAAAGGCTCCTCAAAAGGTTCAAAAGGGCTTCGTATCCTTCTTTTCGGCTCTTTCTGATATTAAAAGTCAAGTCCGCCAGACAGCTGTACATATCGGGCCGTTTGAACTTTTTTTTCTGGTCAAAAAGGCTCCTCAATAGGTTCAAAAGACCTTCGTATCCTTTTTATGGGCTCTTTCTAAAGTGTAAATGGTCAAGTCCGCCAGACAGTAGCCCATATCGGGCCGTTTTAACTTTTTTTTCTGGTCAAAAAGGCTCCTCAAAAGGATCAAAAGAGCTTCTTATCCTTCTTATGGGCTCTTTCTGATGTTAAAAGTCAAGTCAGCCAGACAGTAGCCCATATCGGGCCGTTTGAACTTTTTTTTCTGGTCAAAAAGGCTCCTCAATAGGTTCAAAAGACCTTCGTATCCTTTTTATGGGCTCTTTCTAAAGTGTAAATGGTCAAGTCCGCCAGACAGTAGCCCATATCGGGCCGTTTTAACTTTTTTTTTCTGGTCAAAAAGGCTCCTCAAAAGGATCAAAAGAGCTTCTTATCCTTCTTATGGGCTCTTTCTGATGTTAAAAGTCAAGTACGCCAGACAGTAGCCCATATCGGGCCGTTTGAACTTTTTTTTCTGGTCAAAAAGGCTCCTCAAAAGGTTCAAAAGGGCTTCGTATCCTTCTTGTCAGCTCTTTCTGATATTAAAAGTCAAGTCCGCCAGACAGTAGCCCATATCGGGCCGTTTGAACTTTTTTTTCTGGTCAAAAAGGCTCCTCAAAAGGTTAAAAAGAGCTTTGTGTCCTTCTTATGGGCTCTTTCTAAAGTGTAAATGGTCAAGTCCGCCAGACAGTAGCCCATATCGGGCCATTTTAACTTTTTTTTCTGGTCAAAAAGGCTCCACAAAAGGATCAAAAGAGCTTCTTATCCTTCTTATGGGCTCTTTCTGATGTTAAAAGTCAAGTACGCCAGACAGTAGCCCATATCGGGCCATTTGAACTTTTTTTTCTGGTCAAAAAGGCTCCTCAAAAGGTTCAAAAGAGCTTTGTATCCTTCTTATGGGCTCTTTCTGATGTTAAAAGTCAAGTCCGCCAGACAGTAATCCATATCGGGCCGTTTGAACTTTTTTTTCTGGTCAAAAAGGCTCCTCAAAAGGTTCAAAAGGGCTTCGTATCCTTCTTATGGGCTCTTTCTGATGTTAAAAGTCAAGTCCGCCAGACAGTAATCCATATCGGGCCGTTTTAACTTTTTTTCTGGTCAAAAAGGCTCGTCAAAAGGTTCAAAAGGGCTTCGTATCCTTCTTATGGGCTCTTTCTGATGTTAAAAGTCAAGTCCGCCAGACAGTAATCCATATCGGGCCGTTTGAACTTTTTTTTCTGGTCAAAAAGGCTCCTCAAAAGATTCAAAAGGGCTTCGTATCCTTCTTATGGGCCCTTTGTGATGTTAAAAGTCAAGTCCGCAGGACAACAGTCCATATCGGGCCGTTTTAACTTTTTTTTCTTGTCAAAAAGGCTCCTCAAAAGGTTCAAAATACCTTCGTATCCTTCTTATGGGATCTTTCTGATGTTAAAAGTCAAGTCCGCCAGACAGTATCAAATATCGGGTCGTTTGAACTTTTTTTTCTGGTCATAAAGGCTCCTCAAAAGGTTCAAAAGAGCTTTGTATCCTTCTTATGGGCACTTCATGATGTTAAAAGTCAAGTCCGCCAGACAGTAGTCCATATCGGGCCGTTTCAACTTTTTTTCTGGTCAAAAAGGCTACTCAAAAGGTTCAAAAGGCCTTCGTATCCTTCTTATGGGCTCTTTCTGATGTTAAAAGTCAAGTCCTCCAGACGGCAGCCCATATCGGGCCGTTTAAACTTTTTTTTATGCTCAAAAAGGCTCCTCAAAAGGTTAAGAAGGGCTTCGTATCCTTCTTATGGGCTCTTTCTGATGTTAAGGGTGAAGTCCGCCAGACAGCAGTCCATTTCGGGACATTTTAACTTTTTATTCTGGTCAAAAAGGTTCCTCAAAAGGGTCAAAAGAGCTTCATATCCTTCTTATGGGTTCTTTCTGATGTTAATAGTCAAGTCCGCCAGACAGCAGTCCATATCGGGCCGTTTGAACTTTTTTTTCTGGTCAAAAAGGCTCCTCAAAAGGTTCAAAAGGGCTTCGTATCCTTCTTGTCAGCTCTTTCTGATATTAAAAGTCAAGTCCGCCAGACAGTAGCATATATCGGGCCGTTTGAACTTTTTTTTCTGGTCAAAAAGGCTCCTCAAAAGGTTAAAAAGAGCTTTGTGTCCTTCTTATGGGCTCTTTCTAAAGTGTAAATGGTCAAGTCCGCCAGACAGTAGCCCATATCGGGCCATTTTAACTTTTTTTTCTGGTCAAAAAGGCTCCTCAAAAGGATCAAAAGAGCTTCTTATCCTTCTTATGGGCTCTTTCTGATGTTAAAAGTCAAGTACGCCAGACAATAGCCCATATCGGGCCATTTGAACTTTTTTTTCTGGTCAAAAAGGCTCCTCAAAAGGTTCAAAAGAGCTTTGTATCCTTCTTATGGGCTCTTTCTGATGTTAAAAGTCAAGTCCGCCAGACAGTAATCCATATCGGGCCGTTTGAACTTTTTTTTCTGGTCAAAAAGGCTCCTCAAAAGGTTCAAAAGGGCTTCGTATCCTTCTTATGGGCTCTTTCTGATGTTAAAAGTCAAGTCCGCCAGACAGTAATCCATATCGGGCCGTTTTAACTTTTTTTCTGGTCAAAAAGGCTCGTCAAAAGGTTCAAAAGGGCTTCGTATCCTTCTTATGGGCTCTTTCTGATGTTAAAAGTCAAGTCCGCCAGACAGTAATCCATATCGGGCCGTTTGAACTTTTTTTTCTGGTCAAAAAGGCTCCTCAAAAGGTTCAAAAGGGCTTCGTATCCTTCTTATGGGCCCTTTGTGATGTTAAAAGTCAAGTCCGCAGGACAACAGTCCATATCGGGCCGTTTTAACTTTTTTTTCTTGTCAAAAAGGCTCCTCAAAAGGTTCAAAATACCTTCGTATCCTTCTTATGGGATCTTTCTGATGTTAAAAGTCAAGTCCGCCAGACAGTATCAAATATCGGGTCGTTTGAACTTTTTTTTCTGGTCATAAAGGCTCCTCAAAAGGTTCAAAAGAGCTTTGTATCCTTCTTATGGGCACTTCATGATGTTAAAAGTCAAGTCCGCCAGACAGTAGTCCATATCGGGCCGTTTCAACTTTTTTTCTGGTCAAAAAGGCTACTCAAAAGGTTCAAAAGGCCTTCGTATCCTTCTTATGGGCTCTTTCTGATGTTAAAAGTCAAGTCCTCCAGACGGCAGCCCATATCGGGCCGTTTAAACTTTTTTTTCTGCTCAAAAAGGCTCCTCAAAAGGTTAAGAAGGGCTTCGTATCCTTCTTATGGGCTCTTTCTGATGTTAAGGGTGAAGTCCGCCAGACAGCAGTCCATATCGGGCCATTTTAACTTTTTATTCTGGTCAAAAAGGTTCCTCAAAAGGGTCAAAAGAGCTTCATATCCTTCTTATGGGTTCTTTCTGATGTTAATAGTCAAGTCCGCCAGACAGCAGTCCATATCGGGCCGTTTGAACTTTTTTTTCTGGTAGCACATATCGGCCGTTTGAACTTTTCTTTCTGGTCAAAAAGGCTCCTCAAAAGGTTCAAAATGGCTTCGTTTCCTTCTTATGGGCTCTTTCTGATGTTAAAAGTCAAGTCCGCCAGACAGCAGTCCATATCGGGCCGTTTGAACTTTTTTTTCTGGTCAAAAACGTTTCTCAAAAGGTTAAAAAGAGCTTCGTATCCTTCTTATGGGCTCTTTCTAAAGTGTAAAAAGTCAAGTTCGCCAGACAGTAGCCCATATCGGGCCGTTTGAACTTTTTTTTCTGGTCAAAAAGGCTCCTCAAAAGGTTCAAAAGGGCTTCGTATCCTTCTTGTCGGCTCTTTCTGATATTAAAAGTCAAGTCCGCCAGACAGCAGTACATATCGGGCAGTTTGAACTTTTTTTTCTGGTCAAAAAGGCTCCTCAATAGGTTCAAAAGACCTTCGTATCCTTTTTATGGGCTCTTTCTAAAATGTAAATGGTCAAGTCCGCCAGACAGTAGCCCATATCGGGCCGTTTTAACTTTTTTTTCTGGTCAAAAAGGCTCCTCAAAAGGTTCAAAAGGGCTTCGTATCCTTCTTTTCGGCTCTTTCTGATATTAAAAGTCAAGTCCGCCAGACAGCAGTACATATCGGGCCGTTTGAACTTTTTTTTCTGGTCAAAAAGGCTCCTCAATAGGTTCAAAAGACCTTCGTATCCTTTTTATGGGCTCTTTCTAAAGTGTAAATGGTCAAGTCCGCCAGACAGTAGCCCATATCGGGCCGTTTTAACTTTTTTTTCTGGTCAAAAAGGCTCCTCAAAAGGATCAAAAGAGCTTCTTATCCTTCTTATGGGCTCTTTCTGATGTTAAAAGTCAAGTACGCCAGACAGTAGCCCATATCGGGCCGTTTGAACTTTTTTTTCTGGTCAAAAAGGCTCCTCAAAAGGTTCAAAAGAGCTTTGTGTCCTTCTTATGGGCTCTTTCTAAAGTGTAAAAAGTCAAATCCGCCAGACAGTAGCCCATATCGGGACGTTTTAACTTTTTTTTCTGGTCAAAAAGGCTCCTCAAAAGGATCAAAAGAGCTTCTTATCCTTCTTATGGGCTCTTTCTGATGTTAAAAGTCAAGTCAGCCAGACAGTAGCCCATATCGGGTCGTTTGAACTTTTTTTTCTGGTCAAAAAGGCTCCTCAAAAGGTTCAAAAGAGCTTTGTATCCTTCTTATGGGCTCTTTCTGATGTTAAAAGTCAAGTCCGCCAGACAGTAGCCCATATCGGGCCATTTTAACTTTTTTTTCTGGTCAAAAAGGCTCCACAAAAGGATCAAAAGAGCTTCTTATCCTTCTTATGGGCTCTTTCTGATGTTAAAAGTCAAGTACGCCAGACAGTAGCCCATATCGGGCCGTTTGAACTTTTTTTTCTGGTCAAAAAGGCTCCTCAAAAGGTTCAAAAGAGCTTTGTATCCTTCTTATGGGCTCTTTCTGATGTTAAAAGTCAAGTCCGCCAGACAGTAATCCATATCGGGCCGTTTGAACTTTTTTTCTGGTCAAAAAGGCTCCTCAAAAGGTTCAAAAGGGCTTCGTATCCTTCTTATGGGCTCTTTCTGATGTTAAAAGTCAAGTCCGCCAGACAGCAGTCCATATCGGGCCGTTTGAACTTTTTTTTCTGGTAGCACATATCGGCCGTTTGAACTTTTCTTTCTGGTCAAAAAGGCTCCTCAAAAGGTTCAAAAGGGCTTCGTTTCCTTCTTATGGGCTCTTTCTGATGTTAAAAGTCAAGTCCGCCAGACAGCAGTCCATATCGGGCCGTTTGAACTTTTTTTTCTGGTCAAAAACGTTTCTCAAAAGGTTAAAAAGAGCTTCGTATCCTTCTTATGGGCTCTTTCTAAAGTGTAAAAAGTCAAGTTCGCCAGACAGTAGCCCATATCGGGCCGTTTGAACTTTTTTTTCTGGTCAAAAAGGCTCCTCAAAAGGTTCAAAAGGGCTTCGTATCCTTCTTGTCGGCTCTTTCTGATATTAAAAGTCAAGTCCGCCAGACAGCAGTACATATCGGGCAGTTTGAACTTTTTTTTCTGGTCAAAAAGGCTCCTCAATAGGTTCAAAAGACCTTCGTATCCTTTTTATGGGCTCTTTCTAAAATGTAAATGGTCAAGTCCGCCAGACAGTAGCCCATATCGGGCCGTTTTAACTTTTTTTTCTGGTCAAAAAGGCTCCTCAAAAGGTTCAAAAGGGCTTCGTATCCTTCTTTTCGGCTCTTTCTGATATTAAAAGTCAAGTCCGCCAGACAGCAGTACATATCGGGCCGTTTGAACTTTTTTTTCTGGTCAAAAAGGCTCCTCAATAGGTTCAAAAGACCTTTGTATCCTTTTTATGGGCTCTTTCTAAAGTGTAAATGGTCAAGTCCGCCAGACAGTAGCCCATATCGGGCCGTTTTAACTTTTTTTTCTGGTCAAAAAGGCTCCTCAAAAGGATCAAAAGAGCTTCTTATCCTTCTTATGGGCTCTTTCTGATGTTAAAAGTCAAGTACGCCAGACAGTAGCCCATATCGGGCCGTTTGAACTTTTTTTAATGGTCAAAAAGGCTCCTCAAAAGGTTCAAAAGAGCTTTGTGTCCTTCTTATGGGCTCTTTCTAAAGTGTAAAAAGTCAAATCCGCCAGACAGTAGCCCATATCGGGACGTTTTAACTTTTTTTTCTGGTCAAAAAGGCTCCTCAAAAGGATCAAAAGAGCTTCTTATCCTTCTTATGGGCTCTTTCTGATGTTAAAAGTCAAGTCAGCCAGACAGTAGCCCATATCGGGTCGTTTGAACTTTTTTTTCTGGTCAAAAAGGCTCCTCAAAAGGTTCAAAAGAGCTTTGTATCCTTCTTATGGGCTCTTTCTGATGTTAAAAGTCAAGTCCGCCAGACAGTAATCCATATCGGGCCGTTTGAACTTTTTTTCCTGGTCAAAAAGGCTCCACAAAAGGTTCAAAAGAGCTTCGTGTCCTTCTTATGGGCTCTTTCTGATGTTAAAAGTCAAGTCCGCCAGACAGTAACCCATATCGGGCCGTTTTAACTTTTTTTTCTGGTCAAAAACGTTCTTCAAAACTTTCAAAAGAGCTTTGTATCCTTCTTATGGGCTCTTTCTAAAGTGTAAAAAGTCAAGTCCGCCAGACAGCAGTACATATTGGGCCGTTTGAACTTTTTTTTCTGGTCAAAAAGGCTCCTCAATAGGTTCAAAAGACCTTCGTATCCTTTTTATGGGCTCTTTCTAAAGTGTAAATGGTCAAGTCCGCCAGACAGTAGCCCATATCGGGCCGTTTGAACTTTTTTTTCTGGTCAAAAAGGCTCCTCAAAAGGATCAAAAGAGCTTCTTATCCTTCTTATGGGCTCTTTCTGATGTTAAAAGTCAAGTACGCCAGACAGTAGCCCATATCGGGCCGTTTGAACTTTTTTTTCTGGTCAAAAAGGCTCCTCAAAAGGTTCAAAAGGGCTTCGTATCCTTCTTGTCAGCTCTTTCTGATATTAAAAGTCAAGTCCGCCAGACAGTAGCCCATATCGGGCCGTTTGAACTTTTTTTTCTGGTCATAAAGGCTCCTCAAAAGGTTAAAAAGAGCTTTGTGTCCTTCTTATGGGCTCTTTCTAAAGTGTAAATGGTCAAGTCCGCCAGACAGTAGCCCATATCGGGCCATTTTAACTTTTTTTTCTGGTCAAAAAGGCTCCACAAAAGGATCAAAAGAGCTTCTTATCCTTCTTATGGGCTCTTTCTGATGTTAAAAGTCAAGTACGCCAGACAGTAGCCCATATCGGGCCGTTTGAACTTTTTTTTCTGGTCAAAAAGGCTCCTCAAAAGGTTCAAAAGAGCTTTGTATCCTTCTTATGGGCTCTTTCTGATGTTAAAAGTCAAGTCCGCCAGACAGTAATCCATATCGGGCCGTTTGAACTTTTTTTCTGGTCAAAAAGGCTCCTCAAAAGGTTCAAAAGGGCTTCGTATCCTTCTTATGGGCTCTTTCTGATGTTAAAAGTCAAGTCCGCCAGACAGTATTCCATATCGGGCCGTTTTAACTTTTTTTTCTGGTCAAAAAGGCTCCTCAAAAGGATCAAAAGAGCTTCTTATCCTTCTTATGGGCTCTTTCTGATGTTAAAAGTCAAGTCAGCCAGACAGTAGCCCATATCGGGTCGTTTGAACTTTTTTTTCTGGTCAAAAAGGCTCCTCAAAAGGTTCAAAAGAGCTTTGTATCCTTCTTATGGGCTCTTTCTGATGTTAAAAGTCAAGTCCGCCAGACAGTAATCCATATCGGGCCGTTTGAACTTTTTTTCCTGGTCAAAAAGGCTCCACAAAAGGTTCAAAAGAGCTTCGTGTCCTTCTTATGGGCTCTTTCTGATGTTAAAAGTCAAGTCCGCCAGACAGTAACCCATATCGGGCCGTTTTAACTTTTTTTTCTGGTCAAAAACGTTCTTCAAAACTTTCAAAAGAGCTTTGTATCCTTCTTATGGGCTCTTTCTAAAGTGTAAAAAGTCAAGTCCGCCAGACAGCAGTACATATTGGGCCGTTTGAACTTTTTTTTCTGGTCAAAAAGGCTCCTCAATAGGTTCAAAAGACCTTCGTATCCTTTTTATGGGCTCTTTCTAAAGTGTAAATGGTCAAGTCCGCCAGACAGTAGCCCATATCGGGCCGTTTGAACTTTTTTTTCTGGTCAAAAAGGCTCCTCAAAAGGATCAAAAGAGCTTCTTATCCTTCTTATGGGCTCTTTCTGATGTTAAAAGTCAAGTACGCCAGACAGTAGCCCATATCGGGCCGTTTGAACTTTTTTTTCTGGTCAAAAAGGCTCCTCAAAAGGTTCAAAAGGGCTTCGTATCCTTCTTGTCAGCTCTTTCTGATATTAAAAGTCAAGTCCGCCAGACAGTAGCCCATATCGGGCCGTTTGAACTTTTTTTTCTGGTCATAAAGGCTCCTCAAAAGGTTAAAAAGAGCTTTGTGTCCTTCTTATGGGCTCTTTCTAAAGTGTAAATGGTCAAGTCCGCCAGACAGTAGCCCATATCGGGCCATTTTAACTTTTTTTTCTGGTCAAAAAGGCTCCACAAAAGGATCAAAAGAGCTTCTTATCCTTCTTATGGGCTCTTTCTGATGTTAAAAGTCAAGTACGCCAGACAGTAGCCCATATCGGGCCGTTTGAACTTTTTTTTCTGGTCAAAAAGGCTCCTCAAAAGGTTCAAAAGAGCTTTGTATCCTTCTTATGGGCTCTTTCTGATGTTAAAAGTCAAGTCCGCCAGACAGTAATCCATATCGGGCCGTTTGAACTTTTTTTCTGGTCAAAAAGGCTCCTCAAAAGGTTCAAAAGGGCTTCGTATCCTTCTTATGGGCTCTTTCTGATGTTAAAAGTCAAGTCCGCCAGACAGTATTCCATATCGGGCCGTTTTAACTTTTTTTCTGGTCAAAAAGGCTCGTCAAAAGGTTCAAAAGGGCTTCGTATCCTTCTTATGGGCTCTTTCTGATGTTAAAAGTCAAGTCCGCCAGACAGTAATCCATATCGGGCCGTTTGAACTTTTTTTTCTGGTCAAAAAGGCTCCTCAAAAGGTTCAAAAGGGCTTCGTATCCTTCTTATGGGCCCTTTGTGATGTTAAAAGTCAAGTCCGCAGGACAACAGTCCATATCGGGCAGTTTTAACTTTTTTTTCTTGTCAAAAAGGCTCCTCAAAAGGTTCAAAATACCTTCGTATCCTTCTTATGGGATCTTTCTGATGTTAAAAGTCAAGTCCGCCAGACAGTATCAAATATCGGGTCGTTTGAACTTTTTTTTCTGGTCATAAAGGCTCCACAAAAGGTTCAAAAAAGCTTTGTTTCCTTCCTATGGGCTCTTTCTGATGTTAAAAGTCAAGTCCGCCAGACAGTAACCCATATCGGGCCGTTTTAACTTTTTTTTCTGGTCAAAAACGTTCTTCAAAACATTCAAAAGAGCTTTGTATCCTTCTTATGGGCTCTTTCTAAAGTGTAAAAAGTCAAGTTCGCCAGACAGTAGCCCATATCGGGCCGTTTGAACTTTTTTTTCTGGTCAAAAAGGCTCCTCAAAAGGTTCAAAAGGGCTTCGTATCCTTCTTTTCGGCTCTTTCTGATATTAAAAGTCAAGTCCGCCAGACAGCTGTACATATCGGGCCGTTTGAACTTTTTTTTCTGGTCAAAAAGGCTCCTCAATAGGTTCAAAAGACCTTCGTATCCTTTTTATGGGCTCTTTCTAAAGTGTAAATGGTCAAGTCCGCCAGACAGTAGCCCATATCGGGCCGTTTTAACTTTTTTTTCTGGTCAAAAAGGATCAAAAGAGCTTCTTATCCTTCTTATGGGCTCTTTCTGATGTTAAAAGTCAAGTACGCCAGACAGTAGCCCATATCGGGCCGTTTGAACTTTTTTTTCTGGTCAAAAAGGCTCCTCAAAAGGTTCAAAAGAGCTTTGTGTCCTTCTTATGGGCTCTTTCTAAAGTGTAAAAAGTCAAATCCGCCAGACAGTAGCCCATATCGGGACGTTTTAACTTTTTTTTCTGGTCAAAAAGGCTCCTCAAAAGGATCAAAAGAGCTTCTTATCCTCCTTATGGGCTCTTTCTGATGTTAAAAGTCAAGTCAGCCAGACAGTAGCCCATATCGGGTCGTTTGAACTTTTTTTTCTGGTCAAAAAGGCTCCTCAAAAGGTTCAAAAGAGCTTTGTATCCTTCTTATGGGCTCTTTCTGATGTTAAAAGTCAAGTCCGCCAGACAGTAATCCATATCGGGCCGTTTGAACTTTTTTTCCTGGTCAAAAAGGCTCCACAAAAGGTTCAAAAAAGCTTCGTTTCCTTCTTATGGGCTCTTTCTGATGTTAAAAGTCAAGTCCGCCAGACAGTAACCCATATCGGGCCGTTTTAACTTTTTTTTCTGGTCAAAAACGTTCTTCAAAACTTTCAAAAGAGCTTTGTATCCTTCTTATGGGCTCTTTCTAAAGTGTAAAAAGTCAAGTCCGCCAGACAGCAGTACATATTGGGCCGTTTGAACTTTTTTTTCTGGTCAAAAAGGCTCCTCAATAGGTTCAAAAGACCTTCGTATCCTTTTTATGGGCTCTTTCTAAAGTGTAAATGGTCAAGTCCGCCAGACAGTAGCCCATATCGGGCCGTTTTAACTTTTTTTTTCTGGTCAAAAAGGCTCCTCAAAAGGATCAAAAGAGCTTCTTATCCTTCTTATGGGCTCTTTCTGATGTTAAAAGTCAAGTACGCCAGACAGTAGCCCATATCGGGCCGTTTGAACTTTTTTTTCTGGTCAAAAAGGCTCCTCAAAAGGTTCAAAAGGGCTTCGTATCCTTCTTTTCGGCTCTTTCTGATATTAAAAGTCAAGTCCGCCAGACAGCTGTACATATCGGGCCGTTTGAACTTTTTTTTCTGGTCAAAAAGGCTCCTCAATAGGTTCAAAAGACCTTCGTATCCTTTTTATGGGCTCTTTCTAAAGTGTAAATGGTCAAGTCCGCCAGACAGTAGCCCATATCGGGCCGTTTTAACTTTTTTTTCTGGTCAAAAAGGCTCCTCAAAAGGATCAAAAGAGCTTCTTATCCTTCTTATGGGCTCTTTCTGATGTTAAAAGTCAAGTACGCCAGACAGTAGCCCATATCGGGCCGTTTGAACTTTTTTTTCTGGTCAAAAAGGCTCCTCAAAAGGTTCAAAAGAGCTTTGTGTCCTTCTTATGGGCTCTTTCTAAAGTGTAAAAAGTCAAATCCGCCAGACAGTAGCCCATATCGGGACGTTTTAACTTTTTTTTCTGGTCAAAAAGGCTCCTCAAAAGGATCAAAAGAGCTTCTTATCCTTCTTATGGGCTCTTTCTGATGTTAAAAGTCAAGTCAGCCAGACAGTAGCCCATATCGGGTCGTTTGAACTTTTTTTTCTGGTCAAAAAGGCTCCTCAATAGGTTCAAAAGACCTTTGTATCCTTTTTATGGGCTCTTTCTAAAGTGTAAATGGTCAAGTCCGCCAGACAGTAGCCCATATCGGGCCGTTTTAACTTTTTTTTTCTGGTCAAAAAGGCTCCTCAAAAGGATCAAAAGAGCTTCTTATCCTTCTTATGGGCTCTTTCTGATGTTAAAAGTCAAGTACGCCAGACAGTAGCCCATATCGGGCCGTTTGAACTTTTTTTTCTGGTCAAAAAGGCTCCTCAAAAGGTTCAAAAGGGCTTCGTATCCTTCTTGTCAGCTCTTTCTGATATTAAAAGTCAAGTCCGCCAGACAGTAGCCCATATCGGGCCGTTTGAACTTTTTTTTCTGGTCAAAAAGGCTCCTCAAAAGGTTAAAAAGAGCTTTGTGTCCTTCTTATGGGCTCTTTCTAAAGTGTAAATGGTCAAGTCCGCCAGACAGTAGCCCATATCGGGCCATTTTAACTTTTTTTTCTGGTCAAAAAGGCTCCACAAAAGGATCAAAAGAGCTTCTTATCCTTCTTATGGGCTCTTTCTGATGTTAAAAGTCAAGTACGCCAGACAGTAGCCCATATCGGGCCGTTTGAACTTTTTTTTCTGGTCAAAAAGGCTCCTCAAAAGGTTCAAAAGAGCTTTGTATCCTTCTTATGGGCTCTTTCTGATGTTAAAAGTCAAGTCCGCCAGACAGTAATCCATATCGGGCCGTTTGAACTTTTTTTTCTGGTCAAAAAGGCTCCTCAAAAGGTTCAAAAGGGCTTCGTATCCTTCTTATGGGCTCTTTCTGATGTTAAAAGTCAAGTCCGCCAGACAGTAATCCATATCGGGCCGTTTTAACTTTTTTTCTGGTCAAAAAGGCTCGTCAAAAGGTTCAAAAGGGCTTCGTATCCTTCTTATGGGCTCTTTCTGATGTTAAAAGTCAAGTCCGCCAGACAGTAATCCATATCGGGCCGTTTGAACTTTTTTTTCTGGTCAAAAAGGCTCCTCAAAAGGTTCAAAAGGGCTTCGTATCCTTCTTATGGGCCCTTTGTGATGTTAAAAGTCAAGTCCGCAGGACAACAGTCCATATCGGGCCGTTTTAACTTTTTTTTTCTTGTCAAAAAGGCTCCTCAAAAGGTTCAAAATACCTTCGTATCCTTCTTATGGGATCTTTCTGATGTTAAAAGTCAAGTCCGCCAGACAGTATCAAATATCGGGCCGTTTGAACTTTTTTTTCTGGTCAAAAAGGCTCCTCAAAAGGTTCAAAAGAGCTTTGTATCCTTCTTATGGGCTCTTTCTGATGTTAAAAGTCAAGTCCGCCAGACAGTAATCCATATCGGGCCGTTTGAACTTTTTTTCCTGGTCAAAAAGGCTCCACAAAAGGTTCAAAAAAGCTTTGTTTCCTTCTTATGGGCTCTTTCTAAAGTGTAAAAAGTCAAGTTCGCCAGACAGTAGCCCATATCGGGCCGTTTGAACTTTTTTTTCTGGTCAAAAAGGCTCCTCAAAAGGTTCAAAAGGGCTTCGTATCCTTCTTTTCGGCTCTTTCTGATATTAAAAGTCAAGTCAGCCAGACAGCTGTACATATCGGGCCGTTTGAACTTTTTTTTCTGGTCAAAAAGGCTCCTCAATAGGTTCAAAAGACCTTCGTATCCTTTTTATGGGCTCTTTCTAAAGTGTAAATGGTCAAGTCCGCCAGACAGTAGCCCATATCGGGCCGTTTTAACTTTTTTTCTGGTCAAAAAGGCTCCTCAAAAGGATCAAAAGAGCTTCTTATCCTTCTTATGGGCTCTTTCTGATGTTAAAAGTCAAGTACGCCAGACAGTAGCCCATATCGGGCCGTTTGAACTTTTTTTTCTGGTCAAAAAGGCTCCTCAAAAGGTTCAAAAGAGCTTTGTGTCCTTCTTATGGGCTCTTTCTAAAGTGTAAAAAGTCAAATCCGCCAGACAGTAGCCCATATCGGGACGTTTTAACTTTTTTTTCTGGTCAAAAAGGCTCCTCAAAAGGATCAAAAGAGCTTCTTATCCTTCTTATGGGCTCTTTCTGATGTTAAAAGTCAAGTCAGCCAGACAGTAGCCCATATCGGGTCGTTTGAACTTTTTTTTCTGGTCAAAAAGGCTCCTCAAAAGGTTCAAAAGAGCTTTGTATCCTTCTTATGGGCTCTTTCTGATGTTAAAAGTCAAGTCCGCCAGACAGTAATCCATATCGGGCCGTTTGAACTTTTTTTCCTGGTCAAAAAGGCTCCACAAAAGGTTCAAAAAAGCTTTGTTTCCTTCTTATGGGCTCTTTCTAAAGTGTAAAAAGTCAAGTTCGCCAGACAGTAGCCCATATCGGGCCGTTTGAACTTTTTTTTCTGGTCAAAAAGGCTCCTCAAAAGGTTCAAAAGGGCTTCGTATCCTTCTTTTAGGCTCTTTCTGATATTAAAAGTCAAGTCCGCCAGACAGCTGTACATATCGGGCCGTTTGAACTTTTTTTTCTGGTCAAAAAGGCTCCTCAATAGGTTCAAAAGACCTTCGTATCCTTTTTATGGGCTCTTTCTAAAGTGTAAATGGTCAAGTCCGCCAGACAGTAGCCCATATCGGGCCGTTTGAACTTTTTTTTCTGGTCAAAAAGGCTCCTCAAAAGGTTAAAAAGAGCTTTGTGTCCTTCTTATGGGCTCTTTCTAAAGTGTAAATTGTCAAGTCCGCCAGACAGTAGCCCATATCGGGCCATTTTAACTTTTTTTTCTGGTCAAAAAGGCTCCACAAAAGGATCAAAAGAGCTTCTTATCCTTCTTATGGGCTCTTTCTGATGTTAAAAGTCAAGTACGCCAGACAGTAGCCCATATCGGGCCGTTTGAACTTTTTTTTCTGGTCAAAAAGGCTCCTCAAAAGGTTCAAAAGAGCTTTGTTTCCTTCTTATGGGCTCTTTCTGATGTTAAAAGTCAAGTCCGCCAGACAGTAATCCATATCGGGCCGTTTGAACTTTTTTTTCTGGTCAAAAAGGCTCCTCAAAAGGTTAAAAAGAGCTTTGTGTCCTTCTTATGGGCTCTTTCTAAAGTGTAAATGGTCAAGTCCGCCAGACAGTAGCCCATATCGGGCCATTTTAACTTTTTTTTCTGGTCAAAAGGGCTCCACAAAAGGATCAAAAGAGCTTCTTATCCTTCTTATGGGCTCTTTCTGATGTTAAAAGTCAAGTACGCCAGACAGTAGCCCATATCGGGCCGTTTGAACTTTTTTTTCTGGTCAAAAAGGCTCCTCAAAAGGTTCAAAAGAGCTTTGTATCCTTCTTATGGGCTCTTTCTGATGTTAAAAGTCAAGTCCGCCAGACAGTAATCCATATCGGGCCGTTTGAACTTTTTTTTCTGGTCAAAAAGGCTCCTCAAAAGGTTAAAAAGAGCTTTGTGTCCTTCTTATGGGCTCTTTCTAAAGTGTAAATTGTCAAGTCCGCCAGACAGTAGCCCATATCGGGCCATTTTAACTTTTTTTTCTGGTCAAAAAGGCTCCACAAAAGGATCAAAAGAGCTTCTTATCCTTCTTATGGGCTCTTTCTGATGTTAAAAGTCAAGTACGCCAGACAGTAGCCCATATCGGGCCGTTTGAACTTTTTTTTCTGGTCAAAAAGGCTCCTCAAAAGGTTCAAAAGAGCTTTGTTTCCTTCTTATGGGCTCTTTCTGATGTTAAAAGTCAAGTACGCCAGACAGTAGCCCATATCGGGCCGTTTGAACTTTTTTTTCTGGTCAAAAAGGCTCCTCAAAAGGTTCAAAAGAGCTTTGTTTCCTTCTTATGGGCTCTTTCTGATGTTAAAAGTCAAGTCCGCCAGACAGTAATCCATATCGGGCCGTTTGAACTTTTTTTTCTGGTCAAAAAGGCTCCTCAAAAGGTTCAAAAGGGCTTCGTATCCTTCTTATGGGCTCTTTCTGATGTTAAAAGTCAAGTCCGCCAGACAGTAATCCATATCGGGCCGTTTTAACTTTTTTTCTGGTCAAAAAGGCTCGTCAAAAGGTTCAAAAGAGCTTCTTATCCTTCTTATGGGCTCTTTCTGATGTTAAAAGTCAAGTCAGCCAGACAGTAGCCCATATCGGGTCGTTTGAACTTTTTTTTCTGGTCAAAAAGGCTCCTCAATAGGTTCAAAAGACCTTCGTATCCTTTTTATGGGCTCTTTCTAAAGTGTAAATGGTCAAGTCCGCCAGACAGTAGCCCATATCGGGCCGTTTTAACTTTTTTTTCTGGTCAAAAAGGCTCCTCAAAAGGATCAAAAGAGCTTCTTATCCTTCTTATGGGCTCTTTCTGATGTTAAAAGTCAAGTACGCCAGACAGTAGCCCATATCGGGCCGTTTGAACTTTTTTTTCTGGTCAAAATGGATCCTCAAAAGGTTCAAAAGAGCTTTGTGTCCTTCTTATGGGCTCTTTCTAAAGTGTAAAAAGTCAAATCCGCCAGACAGTAGCCCATATCGGGACGTTTTAACTTTTTTTTCTGGTCAAAAAGGCTCCTCAAAAGGATCAAAAGAGCTTCTTATCCTTCTTATGGGCTCTTTCTGATGTTAAAAGTCAAGTCAGCCAGACAGTAGCCCATATCGGGTCGTTTGAACTTTTTTTTCTGGTCAAAAAGGCTCCTCAAAAGGTTCAAAAGAGCTTTGTATCCTTCTTATGGGCTCTTTCTGATGTTAAAAGTCAAGTCCGCCAGACAGTAATCCATATCGGGCCGTTTTAACTTTTTTTTCTGGTCAAAAACGTTCTTCAAAACTTTCAAAAGAGCTTTGTATCCTTCTTATGGGCTCTTTCTAAAGTGTAAAAAGTCAAGTCCGCCAGACAGCAGTACATATTGGGCCGTTTGAACTTTTTTTTCTGGTCAAAAAGGCTCCTCAATAGGTTCAAAAGACCTTCGTATCCTTTTTATGGGCTCTTTCTAAAGTGTAAATGGTCAAGTCCGCCAGACAGTAGCCCATATCGGGCCGTTTTAACTTTTTTTTCTGGTCAAAAAGGCTCCTCAAAAGGATCAAAAGAGCTTCTTATCCTTCTTATGGGCTCTTTCTGATGTTAAAAGTCAAGTACGCCAGACAGTAGCCCATATCGGGCCGTTTGAACTTTTTTTTCTGGTCAAAAAGGCTCCTCAAAAGGTTCAAAAGGGCTTCGTATCCTTCTTGTCAGCTCTTTCTGATATTAAAAGTCAAGTCCGCCAGACAGTAGCCCATATCGGGCCGTTTGAACTTTTTTTTCTGGTCAAAAAGGCTCCTCAAAAGGTTAAAAAGAGCTTTGTGTCCTTCTTATGGGCTCTTTCTAAAGTGTAAATGGTCAAGTCCGCCAGACAGTAATCCATATCGGGCCGTTTGAACTTTTTTTCCTGGTCAAAAAGGCTCCACAAAAGGTTCAAAAGAGCTTCGTGTCCTTCTTATGGGCTCTTTCTGATGTTAAAAGTCAAGTCCGCCAGACAGTAATCCATATCGGGCCGTTTGAACTTTTTTTTCTGGTCAAAAAGGCTCCTCAAAAGGTTCAAAAGGGCTTCGTATCCTTCTTATGGGCTCTTTCTGATGTTAAAAGTCAAGTCCGCCAGACAGTAATCCATATCGGGCCGTTTTAACTTTTTTTTCTGGTCAAAAAGGCTCCTCAAAAGGATCAAAAGAGCTTCTTATCCTTCTTATGGGCTCTTTCTGATGTTAAAAGTCAAGTACGCCAGACAGTAGCCCATATCGGGCCGTTTTAACTTTTTTTTCTAGTCAAAAAGGCTCCTCAAAAGGATCAAAAGAGCTTCTTATCCTTCTTATGGGCTCTTTCTGATGTTAAAAGTCAAGTACGCCAGACAGTAGCCCATATCGGGCCGTTTGAACTTTTTTTTCTGGTCAAAAAGGCTCCTCAAAAGGTTCAAAAGGGCTTCGTATCCTTCTTGTCAGCTCTTTCTGATATTAAAAGTCAAGTCCGCCAGACAGTAGCCCATATCGGGCCGTTTGAACTTTTTTTTCTGGTCAAAAAGGCTCCTCAAAAGGATCAAAAGAGCTTCTTATCCTTCTTATGGGCTCTTTCTGATGTTAAAAGTCAAGTACGCCAGACAGTAGCCCATATCGGGCCGTTTGAACTTTTTTTTCTGGTCAAAAAGGCTCCTCAAAAGGTTCAAAAGGGCTTCGTATCCTTCTTGTCAGCTCTTTCTGATATTAAAAGTCAAGTCCGCCAGACAGTAGCCCATATCGGGCCGTTTGAACTTTTTTTTCTGGTCAAAAAGGCTCCTCAAAAGGTTAAAAAGAGCTTTGTGTCCTTCTTATGGGCTCTTTCTAAAGTGTAAATGGTCAAGTCCGCCAGACAGTAGCCCATATCGGGCCATTTTAACTTTTTTTTCTGGTCAAAAAGGCTCCACAAAAGGATCAAAAGAGCTTCTTATCCTTCTTATGGGATCTTTCTGATGTTAAAAGTCAAGTCCGCCAGACAGTATCAAATATCGGGTCGTTTGAACTTTTTTTTCTGGTCATAAAGGCTCCACAAAAGGTTCAAAAAAGCTTTGTTTCCTTCTTATGGGCTCTTTCTGATGTTAAAAGTCAAGTCCGCCAGACAGTAACCCATATCGGGCCGTTTTAACTTTTTTTTCTGGTCAAAAACGTTCTTCAAAACGTTCAAAAGAGCTTTGTATCCTTCTTATGGGCTCTTTCTAAAGTGTAAAAAGTCAAGTTCGCCAGACAGTAGCCCATATCGGGCCGTTTGAACTTTTTTTTCTGGTCAAAAAGGCTCCTCAAAAGGTTCAAAAGGGCTTCGTATCCTTCTTTTCGGCTCTTTCTGATATTAAAAGTCAAGTCCGCCAGACAGCTGTACATATCGGGCCGTTTGAACTTTTTTTTCTGGTCAAAAAAGGCTCCTCAATAGGTTCAAAAGACCTTCGTATCCTTTTTATGGGCTCTTTCTAAAGTGTAAATGGTCAAGTCCGCCAGACAGTAGCCCATATCGGGCCGTTTTAACTTTTTTTTCTGGTCAAAAAGGCTCCTCAAAAGGATCAAAAGAGCTTCTTATCCTTCTTATGGGCTCTTTCTGATGTTAAAAGTCAAGTACGCCAGACAGTAGCCCATATCGGGCCGTTTGAACTTTTTTTTCTGGTCAAAAAGGCTCCTCAAAAGGTTCAAAAGAGCTTTGTGTCCTTCTTATGGGCTCTTTCTAAAGTGTAAAAAGTCAAATCCGCCAGACAGTAATCCATATCGGGCCGTTTGAACTTTTTTTCCTGGTCAAAAAGGCTCCACAAAAGGTTCAAAAAAGCTTCGTTTCCTTCTTATGGGCTCTTTCTGATGTTAAAAGTCAAGTACGCCAGACAGTAGCCCATATCGGGCCGTTTGAACTTTTTTTTCTGGTCAAAAAGGCTCCTCAAAAGGTTCAAAAGGGCTTCGTATCCTTCTTGTCAGCTCTTTCTGATATTAAAAGTCAAGTCCGCCAGACAGTAGCCCATATCGGGCCGTTTGAACTTTTTTTTCTGGTCAAAAAGGCTCCTCAAAAGGTTAAAAAGAGCTTTGTGTCCTTCTTATGGGCTCTTTCTAAAGTGTAAATGGTCAAGTCCGCCAGACAGTAGCCCATATCGGGCCATTTTAACTTTTTTTTCTGGTCAAAAGGGCTCCACAAAAGGATCAAAAGAGCTTCTTATCCTTCTTATGGGCTCTTTCTGATGTTAAAAGTCAAGTACGCCAGACAGTAGCCCATATCGGGCCGTTTGAACTTTTTTTTCTGGTCAAAAAGGCTCCTCAAAAGGTTCAAAAGAGCTTTGTATCCTTCTTATGGGCTCTTTCTGATGTTAAAAGTCAAGTCCGCCAGACAGTAATCCATATCGGGCCGTTTGAACTTTTTTTTCTGGTCAAAAAGGCTCCTCAAAAGGTTCAAAAGGGCTTCGTATCCTTCTTATGGGCTCTTTCTGATGTTAAAAGTCAAGTCTGCCAGACAGTAATCCATATCGGGCCGTTTTAACTTTTTTTCTGGTCAAAAAGGCTCGTCAAAAGGTTCAAAAGGGCTTCGTATCCTTCTTATGGGCTCTTTCTGATGTTAAAAGTCAAGTCCGCCAGACAGTAATCCATATCGGGCCGTTTGAACTTTTTTTTCTGGTCAAAAAGGCTCCTCAAAAGGTTCAAAAGGGCTTCGTATCCTTCTTATGGGCCCTTTGTGAAGTTAAAAGTCAAGTCCGCAGGACAACAGTCCATATCGGGCCGTTTTAACTTTTTTTTCTTGTCAAAAAGGCTCCTCAAAAGGTTCAAAATACCTTCGTATCCTTCTTATGGGATCTTTCTGATGTTAAAAGTCAAGTCCGCCAGACAGTAGCCCATATCGGGCCATTTTAACTTTTTTTTCTGGTCAAAAAGGCTCCACAAAAGGATCAAAAGAGCTTCTTATCCTTCTTATGGGATCTTTCTGATGTTAAATGTCAAGTCCGCCAGACAGTATCAAATATCGGGTCGTTTGAACTTTTTTTTCTGGTCATAAAGGCTCCACAAAAGGTTCAAAAAAGCTTTGTTTCCTTCTTATGGGCTCTTTCTGATGTTAAAAGTCAAGTCCGCCAGACAGTAACCCATATCGGGCCGTTTTAACTTTTTTTTCTGGTCAAAAACGTTCTTCAAAACGTTCAAAAGAGCTTTGTATCCTTCTTATGGGCTCTTTCTAAAGTGTAAAAAGTCAAGTTCGCCAGACAGTAGCCCATATCGGGCCGTTTGAACTTTTTTTTCTGGTCAAAAAGGCTCCTCAAAAGGTTCAAAAGGGCTTCGTATCCTTCTTTTCGGCTCTTTCTGATATTAAAAGTCAAGTCCGCCAGACAGCTGTACATATCGGGCCGTTTGAACTTTTTTTTCTGGTCAAAAAAGGCTCCTCAATAGGTTCAAAAGACCTTCGTATCCTTTTTATGGGCTCTTTCTAAAGTGTAACTGGTCAAGTCCGCCAGACAGTAGCCCATATCGGGCCGTTTTAACTTTTTTTTCTGGTCAAAAAGGCTCCTCAAAAGGATCAAAAGAGCTTCTTATCCTTCTTATGGGCTCTTTCTGATGTTAAAAGTCAAGTACGCCAGACAGTAGCCCATATCGGGCCGTTTGAACTTTTTTTTCTGGTCAAAAAGGCTCCTCAAAAGGTTCAAAAGAGCTTTGTGTCCTTCTTATGGGCTCTTTCTAAAGTGTAAAAAGTCAAATCCGCCAGACAGTAGCCCATATCGGGACGTTTTAACTTTTTTTTCTGGTCAAAAAGGCTCCTCAAAAGGATCAAAAGAGCTTCTTATCCTTCTTATGGGCTCTTTCTGATGTTAAAAGTCAAGTCAGCCAGACAGTAGCCCATATCGGGTCGTTTGAACTTTTTTTTCTGGTCAAAAAGGCTCCTCAAAAGGTTCAAAAGAGCTTTGTATCCTTCTTATGGGCTCTTTCTGATGTTAAAAGTCAAGTCCGCCAGACAGTAATCCATATCGGGCCGTTTGAACTTTTTTTCCTGGTCAAAAAGGCTCCACAAAAGGTTCAAAAAAGCTTCGTTTCCTTCTTATGGGCTCTTTCTGATGTTAAAAGTCAAGTACGCCAGACAGTAGCCCATATCGGGCCGTTTGAACTTTTTTTTCTGGTCAAAAAGGCTCCTCAAAAGGTTCAAAAGGGCTTCGTATCCTTCTTGTCAGCTCTTTCTGATATTAAAAGTCAAGTCCGCCAGACAGTAGCCCATATCGGGCCGTTTGAACTTTTTTTTCTGGTCAAAAAGGCTCCTCAAAAGGTTAAAAAGAGCTTTGTGTCCTTCTTATGGGCTCTTTCTAAAGTGTAAATGGTCAAGTCCGCCAGACAGTAGCCCATATCGGGCCATTTTAACTTTTTTTTCTGGTCAAAAAGGCTCCACAAAAGGATCAAAAGAGCTTCTTATCCTTCTTATGGGCTCTTTCTGATGTTAAAAGTCAAGTACGCCAGACAGTAGCCCATATCGGGCCGTTTGAACTTTTTTTTCTGGTCAAAAAGGCTCCTCAAAAGGTTCAAAAGAGCTTTGTATCCTTCTTATGGGCTCTTTCTGATGTTAAAAGTCAAGTCCGCCAGACAGTAATCCATATCGGGCCGTTTGAACTTTTTTTTCTGGTCAAAAAGGCTCCTCAAAAGGTTCAAAAGGGCTTCGTATCCTTCTTATGGGCTCTTTCTGATGTTAAAAGTCAAGTCCGCCAGACAGTAATCCATATCGGGCCGTTTTAACTTTTTTTCTGGTCAAAAAGGCTCGTCAAAAGGTTCAAAAGGGCTTCGTATCCTTCTTATGGGCTCTTTCTGATGTTAAAAGTCAAGTCCGCCAGACAGTAATCCATATCGGGCCGTTTGAACTTTTTTTTCTGGTCAAAAAGGCTCCTCAAAAGGTTCAAAAGGGCTTCGTATCCTTCTTATGGGCCCTTTGTGAAGTTAAAAGTCAAGTCCGCAGGACAACAGTCCATATCGGGCCGTTTTAACTTTTTTTTCTTGTCAAAAAGGCTCCTCAAAAGGTTCAAAATACCTTCGTATCCTTCTTATGGGATCTTTCTGATGTTAAAAGTCAAGTCCGCCAGACAGTATCAAATATCGGGCCGTTTGAACTTTTTTTTCTGGTCAAAAAGGCTCCTCAAAAGGTTCAAAAGAGCTTTGTATCCTTCTTATGGGCTCTTTCTGATGTTAAAAGTCAAGTCCGCCAGACAGTAATCCATATCGGGCCGTTTGAACTTTTTTTCCTGGTCAAAAAGGCTCCACAAAAGGTTCAAAAAAGCTTTGTTTCCTTCTTATGGGCTCTTTCTAAAGTGTAAAAAGTCAAGTTCGCCAGACAGTAGCCCATATCGGGCCGTTTGAACTTTTTTTTCTGGTCAAAAAGGCTCCTCAAAAGGTTCAAAAGGGCTTCGTATCCTTCTTTTCGGCTCTTTCTGATATTAAAAGTCAAGTCCGCCAGACAGCTGTACGTATCGGGCCGTTTGAACTTTTTTTTCTGGTCAAAAAGGCTCCTCAATAGGTTCAAAAGACCTTCGTATCCTTTTTATGGGCTCTTTCTAAAGTGTAAATGGTCAAGTCCGCCAGACAGTAGCCCATATCGGGCCGTTTGAACTTTTTTTTCTGGTCAAAAAGGCTCCTCAAAAGGTTAAAAAGAGCTTTGTGTCCTTCTTATGGGCTCTTTCTAAAGTGTAAATTGTCAAGTCCGCCAGACAGTAGCCCATATCGGGCCATTTTAACTTTTTTTTCTGGTCAAAAAGGCTCCACAAAAGGATCAAAAGAGCTTCTTATCCTTCTTATGGGCTCTTTCTGATGTTAAAAGTCAAGTACGCCAGACAGTAGCCCATATCGGGCCGTTTGAACTTTTTTTTCTGGTCAAAAAGGCTCCTCAAAAGGTTCAAAAGAGCTTTGTTTCCTTCTTATGGGCTCTTTCTGATGTTAAAAGTCAAGTCCGCCAGACAGTAATCCATATCGGGCCGTTTGAACTTTTTTTTCTGGTCAAAAAGGCTCCTCAAAAGGTTAAAAAGAGCTTTGTGTCCTTCTTATGGGCTCTTTCTAAAGTGTAAATGGTCAAGTCCGCCAGACAGTAGCCCATATCGGGCCATTTTAACTTTTTTTTCTGGTCAAAAGGGCTCCACAAAAGGATCAAAAGAGCTTCTTATCCTTCTTATGGGCTCTTTCTGATGTTAAAAGTCAAGTACGCCAGACAGTAGCCCATATCGGGCCGTTTGAACTTTTTTTTCTGGTCAAAAAGGCTCCTCAAAAGGTTCAAAAGAGCTTTGTATCCTTCTTATGGGCTCTTTCTGATGTTAAAAGTCAAGTCCGCCAGACAGTAATCCATATCGGGCCGTTTGAACTTTTTTTTCTGGTCAAAAAGGCTCCTCAAAAGGTTAAAAAGAGCTTTGTGTCCTTCTTATGGGCTCTTTCTAAAGTGTAAATTGTCAAGTCCGCCAGACAGTAGCCCATATCGGGCCATTTTAACTTTTTTTTCTGGTCAAAAAGGCTCCACAAAAGGATCAAAAGAGCTTCTTATCCTTCTTATGGGCTCTTTCTGATGTTAAAAGTCAAGTACGCCAGACAGTAGCCCATATCGGGCCGTTTGAACTTTTTTTTCTGGTCAAAAAGGCTCCTCAAAAGGTTCAAAAGAGCTTTGTTTCCTTCTTATGGGCTCTTTCTGATGTTAAAAGTCAAGTACGCCAGACAGTAGCCCATATCGGGCCGTTTGAACTTTTTTTTCTGGTCAAAAAGGCTCCTCAAAAGGTTCAAAAGAGCTTTGTTTCCTTCTTATGGGCTCTTTCTGATGTTAAAAGTCAAGTCCGCCAGACAGTAATCCATATCGGGCCGTTTGAACTTTTTTTTCTGGTCAAAAAGGCTCCTCAAAAGGTTCAAAAGGGCTTCGTATCCTTCTTATGGGCTCTTTCTGATGTTAAAAGTCAAGTCCGCCAGACAGTAATCCATATCGGGCCGTTTTAACTTTTTTTCTGGTCAAAAAGGCTCGTCAAAAGGTTCAAAAGGGCTTCGTATCCTTCTTATGGGCTCTTTCTGATGTTAAAAGTCAAGTCCGCCAGACAGTAATCCATATCGGGCCGTTTGAACTTTTTTTTCTGGTCAAAAAGGCTCCTCAAAAGGTTCAAAAGGGCTTCGTATCCTTCTTATGGGCCCTTTGTGATGTTAAAAGTCAAGTCCGCAGGACAACAGTCCATATCGGGCCGTTTTAACTTTTTTTTCTTGTCAAAAAGGCTCCTCAAAAGGTTCAAAATACCTTCGTATCCTTCTTATGGGATCTTTCTGATGTTAAAAGTCAAGTCCGCCAGACAGTATCAAATATCGGGTCGTTTGAACTTTTTTTTCTGGTCATAAAGGCTCCACAAAAGGTTCAAAAAAGCTTTGTTTCCTTCTTATGGGCTCTTTCTGATGTTAAAAGTCAAGTCCGCCAGACAGTAACCCATATCGGGCCGTTTTAACTTTTTTTTCTGGTCAAAAACGTTCTTCAAAACGTTCAAAAGAGCTTTGTATCCTTCTTATGGGCTCTTTCTAAAGTGTAAAAAGTCAAGTTCGCCAGACAGTAGCCCATATCGGGCCGTTTGAACTTTTTTTTCTGGTCAAAAAGGCTCCTCAAAAGGTTCAAAAGGGCTTCGTATCCTTCTTTTCGGCTCTTTCTGATATTAAAAGTCAAGTCCGCCAGACAGCTGTACATATCGGGCCGTTTGAACTTTTTTTTCTGGTCAAAAAGGCTCCTCAATAGGTTCAAAAGACCTTCGTATCCTTTTTATGGGCTCTTTCTAAAGTGTAAATGGTCAAGTCCGCCAGACAGTAGCCCATATCGGGCCGTTTTAACTTTTTTTTCTGGTCAAAAAGGCTCCTCAAAAGGATCAAAAGAGCTTCTTATCCTTCTTATGGGCTCTTTCTGATGTTAAAAGTCAAGTACGCCAGACAGTAGCCCATATCGGGCCGTTTGAACTTTTTTTTCTGGTCAAAAAGGCTCCTCAAAAGGTTCAAAAGAGCTTTGTGTCCTTCTTATGGGCTCTTTCTAAAGTGTAAAAAGTCAAATCCGCCAGACAGTAGCCCATATCGGGACGTTTTAACTTTTTTTTCTGGTCAAAAAGGCTCCTCAAAAGGATCAAAAGAGCTTCTTATCCTTCTTATGGGCTCTTTCTGATGTTAAAAGTCAAGTCAGCCAGACAGTAGCCCATATCGGGTCGTTTGAACTTTTTTTTCTGGTCAAAAAGGCTCCTCAATAGGTTCAAAAGACCTTCGTATCCTTTTTATGGGCTCTTTCTAAAGTGTAAATGGTCAAGTCCGCCAGACAGTAGCCCATATCGGGCCGTTTTAACTTTTTTTTCTGGTCAAAAAGGCTCCTCAAAAGGATCAAAAGAGCTTCTTATCCTTCTTATGGGCTCTTTCTGATGTTAAAAGTCAAGTACGCCAGACAGTAGCCCATATCGGGCCGTTTGAACTTTTTTTTCTGGTCAAAAAGGATCCTCAAAAGGTTCAAAAGAGCTTTGTGTCCTTCTTATGGGCTCTTTCTAAAGTGTAAAAAGTCAAATCCGCCAGACAGTAGCCCATATCGGGACGTTTTAACTTTTTTTTCTGGTCAAAAAGGCTCCTCAAAAGGATCAAAAGAGCTTCTTATCCTTCTTATGGGCTCTTTCTGATGTTAAAAGTCAAGTCAGCCAGACAGTAGCCCATATCGGGTCGTTTGAACTTTTTTTTCTGGTCAAAAAGGCTCCTCAAAAGGTTCAAAAGAGCTTTGTATCCTTCTTATGGGCTCTTTCTGATGTTAAAAGTCAAGTCCGCCAGACAGTAATCCATATCGGGCCGTTTTAACTTTTTTTCTGGTCAAAAAGGCTCGTCAAAAGGTTCAAAAGGGCTTCGTATCCTTCTTATGGGCTCTTTCTGATGTTAAAAGTCAAGTCCGCCAGACAGTAATCCATATCGGGCCGTTTGAACTTTTTTTTCTGGTCAAAAAGGCTCCTCAAAAGGTTCAAAAGGGCTTCGTATCCTTCTTATGGGCCCTTTGTGAAGTTAAAAGTCAAGTCCGCAGGACAACAGTCCATATCGGGCCGTTTTAACTTTTTTTTCTTGTCAAAAAGGCTCCTCAAAAGGTTCAAAATACCTTCGTATCCTTCTTATGGGATCTTTCTGATGTTAAAAGTCAAGTCCGCCAGACAGTATCAAATATCGGGCCGTTTGAACTTTTTTTTCTGGTCAAAAAGGCTCCTCAAAAGGTTCAAAAGAGCTTTGTATCCTTCTTATGGGCTCTTTCTGATGTTAAAAGTCAAGTCCGCCAGACAGTAATCCATATCGGGCCGTTTGAACTTTTTTTCCTGGTCAAAAAGGCTCCACAAAAGGTTCAAAAAAGCTTTGTTTCCTTCTTATGGGCTCTTTCTAAAGTGTAAAAAGTCAAGTTCGCCAGACAGTAGCCCATATCGGGCCGTTTGAACTTTTTTTTCTGGTCAAAAAGGCTCCTCAAAAGGTTCAAAAGGGCTTCGTATCCTTCTTTTCGGCTCTTTCTGATATTAAAAGTCAAGTCCGCCAGACAGCTGTACATATCGGGCCGTTTGAACTTTTTTTTCTGGTCAAAAAGGCTCCTCAATAGGTTCAAAAGACCTTCGTATCCTTTTTATGGGCTCTTTCTAAAGTGTAAATGGTCAAGTCCGCCAGACAGTAGCCCATATCGGGCCGTTTGAACTTTTTTTTCTGGTCAAAAAGGCTCCTCAAAAGGTTAAAAAGAGCTTTGTGTCCTTCTTATGGGCTCTTTCTAAAGTGTAAATTGTCAAGTCCGCCAGACAGTAGCCCATATCGGGCCATTTTAACTTTTTTTTCTGGTCAAAAAGGCTCCACAAAAGGATCAAAAGAGCTTCTTATCCTTCTTATGGGCTCTTTCTGATGTTAAAAGTCAAGTACGCCAGACAGTAGCCCATATCGGGCCGTTTGAACTTTTTTTTCTGGTCAAAAAGGCTCCTCAAAAGGTTCAAAAGAGCTTTGTTTCCTTCTTATGGGCTCTTTCTGATGTTAAAAGTCAAGTCCGCCAGACAGTAATCCCTATCGGGCCGTTTGAACTTTTTTTTCTGGTCAAAAAGGCTCCTCAAAAGGTTCAAAAGGGCTTCGTATCCTTCTTATGGGCTCTTTCTGATGTTAAAAGTCAAGTCCGCCAGACAGTAATCCATATCGGGCCGTTTTAACTTTTTTTCTGGTCAAAAAGGCTCGTCAAAAGGTTCAAAAGGGCTTCGTATCCTTCTTATGGGCTCTTTCTGATGTTAAAAGTCAAGTCCGCCAGACAGTAATCCATATCGGGCCGTTTGAACTTTTTTTTCTGGTCAAAAAGGCTCCTCAAAAGGTTCAAAAGGGCTTCGTATCCTTCTTATGGGCCCTTTGTGATGTTAAAAGTCAAGTCCGCAGGACAACAGTCCATATCGGGCCGTTTTAACTTTTTTTTCTTGTCAAAAAGGCTCCTCAAAAGGTTCAAAATACCTTCGTATCCTTCTTATGGGATCTTTCTGATGTTAAAAGTCAAGTCCGCCAGACAGTATCAAATATCGGGTCGTTTGAACTTTTTTTTCTGGTCATAAAGGCTCCACAAAAGGTTCAAAAAAGCTTTGTTTCCTTCTTATGGGCTCTTTCTGATGTTAAAAGTCAAGTCCGCCAGACAGTAACCCATATCGGGCCGTTTTAACTTTTTTTTCTGGTCAAAAACGTTCTTCAAAACGTTCAAAAGAGCTTTGTATCCTTCTTATGGGCTCTTTCTAAAGTGTAAAAAGTCAAGTTCGCCAGACAGTAGCCCATATCGGGCCGTTTGAACTTTTTTTTCTGGTCAAAAAGGCTCCTCAAAAGGTTCAAAAGGGCTTCGTATCCTTCTTTTCGGCTCTTTCTGATATTAAAAGTCAAGTCCGCCAGACAGCTGTACATATCGGGCCGTTTGAACTTTTTTTTCTGGTCAAAAAGGCTCCTCAATAGGTTCAAAAGACCTTCGTATCCTTTTTATGGGCTCTTTCTAAAGTGTAAATGGTCAAGTCCGCCAGACAGTAGCCCATATCGGGCCGTTTTAACTTTTTTTTCTGGTCAAAAAGGCTCCTCAAAAGGATCAAAAGAGCTTCTTATCCTTCTTATGGGCTCTTTCTGATGTTAAAAGTCAAGTACGCCAGACAGTAGCCCATATCGGGCCGTTTGAACTTTTTTTTCTGGTCAAAAAGGCTCCTCAAAAGGTTCAAAAGAGCTTTGTGTCCTTCTTATGGGCTCTTTCTAAAGTGTAAAAAGTCAAATCCGCCAGACAGTAGCCCATATCGGGACGTTTTAACTTTTTTTTCTGGTCAAAAAGGCTCCTCAAAAGGATCAAAAGAGCTTCTTATCCTTCTTATGGGCTCTTTCTGATGTTAAAAGTCAAGTCAGCCAGACAGTAGCCCATATCGGGTCGTTTGAACTTTTTTTTCTGGTCAAAAAGGCTCCTCAATAGGTTCAAAAGACCTTCGTATCCTTTTTATGGGCTCTTTCTAAAGTGTAAATGGTCAAGTCCGCCAGACAGTAGCCCATATCGGGCCGTTTTAACTTTTTTTTCTGGTCAAAAAGGCTCCTCAAAAGGATCAAAAGAGCTTCTTATCCTTCTTATGGGCTCTTTCTGATGTTAAAAGTCAAGTACGCCAGACAGTAGCCCATATCGGGCCGTTTGAACTTTTTTTTCTGGTCAAAAAGGATCCTCAAAAGGTTCAAAAGAGCTTTGTGTCCTTCTTATGGGCTCTTTCTAAAGTGTAAAAAGTCAAATCCGCCAGACAGTAGCCCATATCGGGACGTTTTAACTTTTTTTTCTGGTCAAAAAGGCTCCTCAAAAGGATCAAAAGAGCTTCTTATCCTTCTTATGGGCTCTTTCTGATGTTAAAAGTCAAGTCAGCCAGACAGTAGCCCATATCGGGTCGTTTGAACTTTTTTTTCTGGTCAAAAAGGCTCCTCAAAAGGTTCAAAAGAGCTTTGTATCCTTCTTATGGGCTCTTTCTGATGTTAAAAGTCAAGTCCGCCAGACAGTAATCCATATCGGGCCGTTTTAACTTTTTTTCTGGTCAAAAAGGCTCGTCAAAAGGTTCAAAAGGGCTTCGTATCCTTCTTATGGGCTCTTTCTGATGTTAAAAGTCAAGTCCGCCAGACAGTAATCCATATCGGGCCGTTTGAACTTTTTTTTCTGGTCAAAAAGGCTCCTCAAAAGGTTCAAAAGGGCTTCGTATCCTTCTTATGGGCCCTTTGTGAAGTTAAAAGTCAAGTCCGCAGGACAACAGTCCATATCGGGCCGTTTTAACTTTTTTTTCTTGTCAAAAAGGCTCCTCAAAAGGTTCAAAATACCTTCGTATCCTTCTTATGGGATCTTTCTGATGTTAAAAGTCAAGTCCGCCAGACAGTATCAAATATCGGGCCGTTTGAACTTTTTTTTCTGGTCAAAAAGGCTCCTCAAAAGGTTCAAAAGAGCTTTGTATCCTTCTTATGGGCTCTTTCTGATGTTAAAAGTCAAGTCCGCCAGACAGTAATCCATATCGGGCCGTTTGAACTTTTTTTCCTGGTCAAAAAGGCTCCACAAAAGGTTCAAAAAAGCTTTGTTTCCTTCTTATGGGCTCTTTCTAAAGTGTAAAAAGTCAAGTTCGCCAGACAGTAGCCCATATCGGGCCGTTTGAACTTTTTTTTCTGGTCAAAAAGGCTCCTCAAAAGGTTCAAAAGGGCTTCGTATCCTTCTTTTCGGCTCTTTCTGATATTAAAAGTCAAGTCCGCCAGACAGCTGTACATATCGGGCCGTTTGAACTTTTTTTTCTGGTCAAAAAGGCTCCTCAATAGGTTCAAAAGACCTTCGTATCCTTTTTATGGGCTCTTTCTAAAGTGTAAATGGTCAAGTCCGCCAGACAGTAGCCCATATCGGGCCGTTTGAACTTTTTTTTCTGGTCAAAAAGGCTCCTCAAAAGGTTAAAAAGAGCTTTGTGTCCTTCTTATGGGCTCTTTCTAAAGTGTAAATTGTCAAGTCCGCCAGACAGTAGCCCATATCGGGCCATTTTAACTTTTTTTTCTGGTCAAAAAGGCTCCACAAAAGGATCAAAAGAGCTTCTTATCCTTCTTATGGGCTCTTTCTGATGTTAAAAGTCAAGTACGCCAGACAGTAGCCCATATCGGGCCGTTTGAACTTTTTTTTCTGGTCAAAAAGGCTCCTCAAAAGGTTCAAAAGAGCTTTGTTTCCTTCTTATGGGCTCTTTCTGATGTTAAAAGTCAAGTCCGCCAGACAGTAATCCCTATCGGGCCGTTTGAACTTTTTTTTCTGGTCAAAAAGGCTCCTCAAAAGGTTCAAAAGGGCTTCGTATCCTTCTTATGGGCTCTTTCTGATGTTAAAAGTCAAGTCCGCCAGACAGTAATCCATATCGGGCCGTTTTAACTTTTTTTCTGGTCAAAAAGGCTCGTCAAAAGGTTCAAAAGGGCTTCGTATCCTTCTTATGGGCTCTTTCTGATGTTAAAAGTCAAGTCCGCCAGACAGTAATCCATATCGGGCCGTTTGAACTTTTTTTTCTGGTCAAAAAGGCTCCTCAAAAGGTTAAAAAGGGCTTCGTATCCTTCTTATGGGCCCTTTGTGATGTTAAAAGTCAAGTCCGCAGGACAACAGTCCATATCGGGCCGTTTTAACTTTTTTTTCTTGTCAAAAAGGCTCCTCAAAAGGTTCAAAATACCTTCGTATCCTTCTTATGGGATCTTTCTGATGTTAAAAGTCAAGTCCGCCAGACAGTATCAAATATCGGGTCGTTTGAACTTTTTTTTCTGGTCATAAAGGCTCCACAAAAGGTTCAAAAAAGCTTTGTTTCCTTCTTATGGGCTCTTTCTGATGTTAAAAGTCAAGTCCGCCAGACAGTAACCCATATCGGGCCGTTTTAACTTTTTTTTCTGGTCAAAAACGTTCTTCAAAACGTTCAAAAGAGCTTTGTATCCTTCTTATGGGCTCTTTCTAAAGTGTAAAAAGTCAAGTTCGCCAGACAGTAGCCCATATCGGGCCGTTTGAACTTTTTTTTCTGGTCAAAAAGGCTCCTCAAAAGGTTCAAAAGGGCTTCGTATCCTTCTTTTCGGCTCTTTCTGATATTAAAAGTCAAGTCCGCCAGACAGCTGTACATATCGGGCCGTTTGAACTTTTTTTTCTGGTCAAAAAGGCTCCTCAATAGGTTCAAAAGACCTTCGTATCCTTTTTATGGGCTCTTTCTAAAGTGTAAATGGTCAAGTCCGCCAGACAGTAGCCCATATCGGGCCGTTTTAACTTTTTTTTCTGGTCAAAAAGGCTCCTCAAAAGGATCAAAAGAGCTTCTTATCCTTCTTATGGGCTCTTTCTGATGTTAAAAGTCAAGTACGCCAGACAGTAGCCCATATCGGGCCGTTTGAACTTTTTTTTCTGGTCAAAAAGGCTCCTCAAAAGGTTCAAAAGAGCTTTGTGTCCTTCTTATGGGCTCTTTCTAAAGTGTAAAAAGTCAAATCCGCCAGACAGTAGGCCATATCGGGACGTTTTAACTTTTTTTTCTGGTCAAAAAGGCTCCTCAAAAGGATCAAAAGAGCTTCTTATCCTTCTTATGGGCTCTTTCTGATGTTAAAAGTCAAGTCAGCCAGACAGTAGCCCATATCGGGTCGTTTGAACTTTTTTTTCTGGTCAAAAAGGCTCCTCAATAGGTTCAAAAGACCTTCGTATCCTTTTTATGGGCTCTTTCTAAAGTGTAAAAAGTCAAGTCCGCCAGACAGTAGCCCATATCGGGCCGTTTTAACTTTTTTTTCTGGTCAAAAAGGCTCCTCAAAAGGATCAAAAGAGCTTCTTATCCTTCTTATGGGCTCTTTCTGATGTTAAAAGTCAAGTCAGCCAGACAGTAGCCCATATCGGGTCGTTTGAACTTTTTTTTCTGGTCAAAAAGGCTCCTCAAAAGGTTCAAAAGAGCTTTGTATCCTTCTTATGGGCTCTTTCTGATGTTAAAAGTCAAGTCCGCCAGACAGTAATCCATATCGGGCCGTTTGAACTTTTTTTCCTGGTCAAAAAGGCTCCACAAAAGGTTCAAAAAAGCTTCGTTTCCTTCTTATGGGCTCTTTCTGATGTTAAAAGTCAAGTCCGCAGGACAACAGTCCATATCGGGCAGTTTTAACTTTTTTTTCTTGTCAAAAAGGCTCCTCAAAAGGTTCAAAATACCTTCGTATCCTTCTTATGGGATCTTTCTGATGTTAAAAGTCAAGTCCGCCAGACAGTATCAAATATCGGGTCGTTTGAACTTTTTTTTCTGGTCATAAAGGCTCCACAAAAGGTTCAAAAAAGCTTTGTTTCCTTCTTATGGGCTCTTTCTGATGTTAAAAGTCAAGTCCGCCAGACAGTAACCCATATCAGGCCGTTTTAACTTTTTTTTCTGGTCAAAAACGTTCTTCAAAACGTTCAAAAGAGCTTTGTATCCTTCTTATGGGCTCTTTCTAAAGTGTAAAAAGTCAAGTTTGCCAGACAGTAGCCCATATCGGGCCGTTTGAACTTTTTTTTCTGGTCAAAAAGGCTCCTCAAAAGGTTCAAAAGGGCTTCTTATCCTTCTTATGGGCTCTTTCTGATGTTAAAAGTCAAGTACGCCAGACAGTAGCCCATATCGGGCCGTTTGAACTTTTTTTTCTGGTCAAAAAGGCTCCTCAAAAGGTTCAAAAGAGCTTTGTGTCCTTCTTATGGGCTCTTTCTAAAGTGTAAAAAGTCAAATCCGCCAGACAGTAGCCCATATCGGGACGTTTTAACTTTTTTTTCTGGTCAAAAAGGCTCCTCAAAAGGATCAAAAGAGCTTCTTATCCTTCTTATGGGCTCTTTCTGATGTTAAAAGTCAAGTCAGCCAGACAGTAGCCTATATCGGGTCGTTTGAACTTTTTTTTCTGGTCAAAAAGGCTCCTCAAAAGGTTCAAAAGAGCTTTGTATCCTTCTTATGGGCTCTTTCTGATGTTAAAAGTCAAGTCCGCCAGACAGTAATCCATATCGGGCCGTTTTAACTTTTTTTTCTGGTCAAAAACTTTCTTCAAAACTTTCAAAAGAGCTTTGTATCCTTCTTATGGGCTCTTTCTAAAGTGTAAAAAGTCAAGTCCGCCAGACAGCAGTACATATTGGGCCGTTTGAACTTTTTTTTCTGGTCAAAAAGGCTCCTCAATAGGTTCAAAAGACCTTCGTATCCTTTTTATGGGCTCTTTCTAAAGTGTAAATGGTCAAGTCCGCCAGACAGTAGCCCATATCGGGCCGTTTTAACTTTTTTTTCTGGTCAAAAAGGCTCCTCAAAAGGATCAAAAGAGCTTCTTATCCTTCTTATGGGCTCTTTCTGATGTTAAAAGTCAAGTACGCCAGACAGTAGCCCATATCGGGCCGTTTGAACTTTTTTTTCTGGTCAAAAAGGCTCCTCAAAAGGTTCAAAAGGGCTTCGTATCCTTCTTGTCAGCTCTTTCTGATATTAAAAGTCAAGTCCGCCAGACAGTAGCCCATATCGGGCCGTTTGAACTTTTTTTTCTGGTCAAAAAGGCTCCTCAAAAGGTTAAAAAGAGCTTTGTGTCCTTCTTATGGGCTCTTTCTAAAGTGTAAATGGTCAAGTCCGCCAGACAGTAGCCCATATCGGGCCATTTTAACTTTTTTTTCTGGTCAAAAAGGCTCCACAAAAGGATCAAAAGAGCTTCTTATCCTTCTTATGGGCTCTTTCTGATGTTAAAAGTCAAGTACGCCAGACAGTAGCCCATATCGGGCCGTTTGAACTTTTTTTTCTGGTCAAAAAGGCTCCTCAAAAGGTTCAAAAGAGCTTTGTATCCTTCTTATGGGCTCTTTCTGATGTTAAAAGTCAAGTCCGCCAGACAGTAATCCATATCGGGCCGTTTGAACTTTTTTTTCTGGTCAAAAAGGCTCCTCAAAAGGTTCAAAAGGGCTTCGTATCCTTCTTATGGGCTCTTTCTGATGTTAAAAGTCAAGTCCGCCAGACAGTAATCCATATCGGGCCGTTTTAACTTTTTTTCTGGTCATAAAGGCTTGTCAAAAGGTTCAAAAGGGCTTCGTATCCTTCTTATGGGCTCTTTCTGATGTTAAAAGTCAAGTCCGCCAGACAGTAATCCATATCGGGCCGTTTGAACTTTTTTTTCTGGTCAAAAAGGCTCCTCAAAAGGTTCAAAAGGGCTTCGTATCCTTCTTATGGGCCCTTTGTGATGTTAAAAGACAAGTCCGCAGGACAACAGTCCATATCGGGCCGTTTTAACTTTTTTTTCTTGTCAAAAAGGCTCCTCAAAAGGTTCAAAATACCTTCGTATCCTTCTTATGGGATCTTTCTGATGTTAAAAGTCAAGTCCGCCAGACAGTATCAAATATCGGGTCGTTTGAACTTTTTTTTCTGGTCATAAAGGCTCCTCAAAAGGTTCAAAAGAGCTTTGTATCCTTCTTATGGGCACTTTATGATGTTAAAAGTCAAGTCCGCCAGACAGTAGTCCATATCGGGCCGTGAGAACTTTTTTTCTGGTCAAAAAGGCTACTCAAAAGGTTCAAAAGGCCTTCGTATCCTTCTTATGGGCTCTTTCTGATGTTAAAAGTCAAGTCCTCCAGACGGCAGCCCATATCGGGCCGTTTAAACTTTTTTTTCTGCTCAAAAAGGCTCCTCAAAAGGTTAAGAAGGGCTTCGTATCCTTCTTATGGGCTCTTTCTGATGTTAAGGGTGAAGTCCGCCAGACAGCAGTCCATATCGGGCCATTTTAACTTTTTATTCTGGTCAAAAAGGTTCCTCAAAAGGGTCAAAAGAGCTTCATATCCTTCTTATGGGTTCTTTCTGATGTTAATAGTCAAGTCCGCCAGACAGCAGTCCATATCGGGCCGTTTGAACTTTTTTTTCTGGTCAAAAAGGCTCCTCAAAAGGTTCAAAAGGGCTTCGTATCCTTCTTGTCAGCTCTTTCTGATATTAAAAGTCAAGTCCGCCAGACAGTAGCCCATATCGGGCCGTTTGAACTTTTTTTTCTGGTCAAAAAGGCTCCTCAAAAGGTTAAAAATAGCTTTGTGTCCTTCTTATGGGCTCTTTCTAAAGTGTAAATTGTCAAGTCCGCCAGACAGTAGCCCATATCGGGCCATTTTAACTTTTTTTTCTGGTCAAAAAGGCTCCACAAAAGGATCAAAAGAGCTTCTTATCCTTCTTATGGGCTCTTTCTGATGTTAAAAGTCAAGTACGCCAGACAGTAGCCCATATCGGGCCGTTTGAACTTTTTTTTCTGGTCAAAAAGGCTCCTCAAAAGGTTCAAAAGAGCTTTGTTTCCTTCTTATGGGCTCTTTCTGATGTTAAAAGTCAAGTCCGCCAGACAGTAATCCATATCGGGCCGTTTGAACTTTTTTTTCTGGTCAAAAAGGCTCCTCAAAAGGTTCAAAAGGGCTTCGTATCCTTCTTATGGGCTCTTTCTGATGTTAAAAGTCAAGTCCGCCAGACAGTAATCCATATCGGGCCGTTTTAACTTTTTTTCTGGTCAAAAAGGCTCGTCAAAAGGTTCAAAAGGGCTTCGTATCCTTCTTATGGGCTCTTTCTGATGTTAAAAGTCAAGTCCGCCAGACAGTAATCCATATCGGGCCGTTTGAACTTTTTTTTCTGGTCAAAAAGGCTCCTCAAAAGGTTCAAAAGGGCTTCGTATCCTTCTTATGGGCCCTTTGTGATGTTAAAAGTCAAGTCCGCAGGACAACAGTCCATATCGGGCCGTTTTAACTTTTTTTTCTTGTCAAAAAGGCTCCTCAAAAGGTTCAAAATACCTTCGTATCCTTCTTATGGGATCTTTCTGATGTTAAAAGTCAAGTCCGCCAGACAGTATCAAATATCGGGTCGTTTGAACTTTTTTTTCTGGTCAAAAAGGCTGCTCAAAAGGTTCAAAAGAGCTTTGTATCCTTCTTATGGGCACTTTATGATGTTAAAAGTCAAGTCCGCCAGACAGTAGTCCATATCGGGCCGTGAGAACTTTTTTTCTGGTCAAAAAGGCTACTCAAAAGGTTCAAAAGGCCTTCGTATCCTTCTTATGGGCTCTTTCTGATGTTAAAAGTCAAGTCCTCCAGACGGCAGCCCATATCGGGCCGTTTAAACTTTTTTTTCTGCTCAAAAAGGCTCCTCAAAAGGTTAAGAAGGGCTTCGTATCCTTCTTATGGGCTCTTTCTGATGTTAAGGGTGAAGTCCGCCAGACAGCAGTCCATATCAGGCCATTTAAACTTTTTATTCTGGTCAAAAAGGTTCCTCAAAAGGGTCAAAAGAGCTTCATATCCTTCTTATGGGTTCTTTCTGATGTTAATAGTCAAGTCCGCCAGACAGCAGTCCATATCGGGCCGTTTGAACTTTTTTTTCTGGTAGCACATATCGGCCGTTTGAACTTTTCTTTCTGGTCAAAAAGGCTCCTCAAAAGGTTCAAAAGGGCTTCGTTTCCTTCTTATGGGCTCTTTCTGATGTTAAAAGTCAAGTCCGCCAGACAGCAGTCCATATCAGGCCGTTTGAACTTTTTTTTCTGGTCAAAAACGTTTCTCAAAAGGTTAAAAAGAGCTTCGTATCCTTCTTATGGGCTCTTTCTGATGTTAAAAGTCAAGTCCGCCAGACAGTAACCCATATCGGGCCGTTTGAACTTTTTTTTCTGGTCAAAAAGGCTCCTCAAAAGGTTCAAAAGGGCTTCGTATCCTTCTTGTCGGCTCTTTCTGATATTAAAAGTCAAGTCCGCCAGACAGCAGTACATATCGGGCCGTTTGAACTTTTTTTTCTGGTCAAAAAGGCTCCTCAATAGGTTCAAAAGACCTTTGTATCCTTTTTATGGGCTCTTTCTAAAGTGTAAATGGTCAAGTCCGCCAGACAGTAGCCCATATCGGGCCGTTTTAACTTTTTTTTCTGGTCAAAAAGGCTCCTCAAAAGGTTCAAAAGGGCTTCGTATCCTTCTTTTCGGCTCTTTCTGATATTAAAAGTCAAGTCCGCCAGACAGCAGTACATATCGGGCAGTTTGAACTTTTTTTTCTGGTCAAAAAGGCTCCTCAATAGGTTCAAAAGACCTTCGTATCCTTTTTATGGGCTCTTTCTAAAGTGTAAATGGTCAAGTCCGCCAGACAGTAGCCCATATCGGGCCGTTTTAACTTTTTTTTCTGGTCAAAAAGGCTCCTCAAAAGGATCAAAAGAGCTTCTTATCCTTCTTATGGGCTCTTTCTGATGTTAAAAGTCAAGTACGCCAGACAGTAGCCCATATCGGGCCGTTTGAACTTTTTTTTCTGGTCAAAAAGGCTCCTCAAAAGGTTCAAAAGAGCTTTGTGTCCTTCTTATGGGCTCTTTCTAAAGTGTAAAAAGTCAAATCCGCCAGACAGTAGCCCATATCGGGACGTTTTAACTTTTTTTTCTGGTCAAAAAGGCTCCTCAAAAGGATCAAAAGAGCTTCTTATCCTTCTTATGGGCTCTTTCTGATGTTAAAAGTCAAGTCCGCCAGACAGTAGCCCATATCGGGCCATTTTAACTTTTTTTTCTGGTCAAAAAGGCTCCACAAAAGGATCAAAAGAGCTTCTTATCCTTCTTATGGGCTCTTTCTGATGTTAAAAGTCAAGTACGCCAGACAGTAGCCCATATCGGGCCGTTTGAACTTTTTTTTCTGGTCAAAAAGGCTCCTCAAAAGGTTCAAAAGAGCTTTGTATCCTTCTTATGGGCTCTTTCTGATGTTAAAAGTCAAGTCCGCCAGACAGTAATCCATATCGGGCCGTTTGAACTTTTTTTTCTGGTCAAAAAGGCTCCTCAAAAGGTTCAAAAGGGCTTCGTATCCTTCTTATGGGCTCTTTCTGATGTTAAAAGTCAAGTCCGCCAGACAGTATTCCATATCGGGCCGTTTTAACTTTTTTTCTGGTCAAAAAGGCTCGTCAAAAGGTTCAAAAGGGCTTCGTATCCTTCTTATGGGCTCTTTCTGATGTTAAAAGTCAAGTCCGCCAGACAGTAATCCATATCGGGCCGTTTGAACTTTTTTTTCTGGTCAAAAAGGCTCCTCAAAAGGTTCAAAAGGGCTTCGTATCCTTCTTATGGGCCCTTTGTGATGTTAAAAGTCAAGTCCGCAGGACAACAGTCCATATCGGGCAGTTTTAACTTTTTTTTCTTGTCAAAAAGGCTCCTCAAAAGGTTCAAAATACCTTCGTATCCTTCTTATGGGATCTTTCTGATGTTAAAAGTCAAGTCCGCCAGACAGTATCAAATATCGGGTCGTTTGAACTTTTTTTTCTGGTCATAAAGGCTCCACAAAAGGTTCAAAAAAGCTTTGTTTCCTTCTTATGGGCTCTTTCTGATGTTAAAAGTCAAGTCCGCCAGACAGTAACCCATATCGGGCCGTTTTAACTTTTTTTTCTGGTCAAAAACGTTCTTCAAAACGTTCAAAAGAGCTTTGTATCCTTCTTATGGGCTCTTTCTAAAGTGTAAAAAGTCAAGTTCGCCAGACAGTAGCCCATATCGGGCCGTTTGAACTTTTTTTTCTGGTCAAAAAGGCTCCTCAAAAGGTTCAAAAGGGCTTCGTATCCTTCTTTTCGGCTCTTTCTGATATTAAAAGTCAAGTCCGCCAGACAGCTGTACATATCGGGCCGTTTGAACTTTTTTTTCTGGTCAAAAAAGGCTCCTCAATAGGTTCAAAAGACCTTCGTATCCTTTTTATGGGCTCTTTCTAAAGTGTAAATGGTCAAGTCCGCCAGACAGTAGCCCATATCGGGCCGTTTTAACTTTTTTTTCTGGTCAAAAAGGCTCCTCAAAAGGATCAAAAGAGCTTCTTATCCTTCTTATGGGCTCTTTCTGATGTTAAAAGTCAAGTACGCCAGACAGTAGCCCATATCGGGCCGTTTGAACTTTTTTTTCTGGTCAAAAAGGCTCCTCAAAAGGTTCAAAAGAGCTTTGTGTCCTTCTTATGGGCTCTTTCTAAAGTGTAAAAAGTCAAATCCGCCAGACAGTAATCCATATCGGGCCGTTTGAACTTTTTTTCCTGGTCAAAAAGGCTCCACAAAAGGTTCAAAAAAGCTTCGTTTCCTTCTTATGGGCTCTTTCTGATGTTAAAAGTCAAGTACGCCAGACAGTAGCCCATATCGGGCCGTTTGAACTTTTTTTTCTGGTCAAAAAGGCTCCTCAAAAGGTTCAAAAGGGCTTCGTATCCTTCTTGTCAGCTCTTTCTGATATTAAAAGTCAAGTCCGCCAGACAGTAGCCCATATCGGGCCGTTTGAACTTTTTTTTCTGGTCAAAAAGGCTCCTCAAAAGGTTAAAAAGAGCTTTGTGTCCTTCTTATGGGCTCTTTCTAAAGTGTAAATGGTCAAGTCCGCCAGACAGTAGCCCATATCGGGCCATTTTAACTTTTTTTTCTGGTCAAAAGGGCTCCACAAAAGGATCAAAAGAGCTTCTTATCCTTCTTATGGGCTCTTTCTGATGTTAAAAGTCAAGTACGCCAGACAGTAGCCCATATCGGGCCGTTTGAACTTTTTTTTCTGGTCAAAAAGGCTCCTCAAAAGGTTCAAAAGAGCTTTGTATCCTTCTTATGGGCTCTTTCTGATGTTAAAAGTCAAGTCCGCCAGACAGTAATCCATATCGGGCCGTTTGAACTTTTTTTTCTGGTCAAAAAGGCTCCTCAAAAGGTTCAAAAGGGCTTCGTATCCTTCTTATGGGCTCTTTCTGATGTTAAAAGTCAAGTCTGCCAGACAGTAATCCATATCGGGCCGTTTTAACTTTTTTTCTGGTCAAAAAGGCTCGTCAAAAGGTTCAAAAGGGCTTCGTATCCTTCTTATGGGCTCTTTCTGATGTTAAAAGTCAAGTCCGCCAGACAGTAATCCATATCGGGCCGTTTGAACTTTTTTTTCTGGTCAAAAAGGCTCCTCAAAAGGTTCAAAAGGGCTTCGTATCCTTCTTATGGGCCCTTTGTGAAGTTAAAAGTCAAGTCCGCAGGACAACAGTCCATATCGGGCCGTTTTAACTTTTTTTTCTTGTCAAAAAGGCTCCTCAAAAGGTTCAAAATACCTTCGTATCCTTCTTATGGGATCTTTCTGATGTTAAAAGTCAAGTCCGCCAGACAGTAGCCCATATCGGGCCATTTTAACTTTTTTTTCTGGTCAAAAAGGCTCCACAAAAGGATCAAAAGAGCTTCTTATCCTTCTTATGGGATCTTTCTGATGTTAAAAGTCAAGTCCGCCAGACAGTATCAAATATCGGGTCGTTTGAACTTTTTTTTCTGGTCATAAAGGCTCCACAAAAGGTTCAAAAAAGCTTTGTTTCCTTCTTATGGGCTCTTTCTGATGTTAAAAGTCAAGTCCGCCAGACAGTAACCCATATCGGGCCGTTTTAACTTTTTTTTCTGGTCAAAAACGTTCTTCAAAACGTTCAAAAGAGCTTTGTATCCTTCTTATGGGCTCTTTCTAAAGTGTAAAAAGTCAAGTTCGCCAGACAGTAGCCCATATCGGGCCGTTTGAACTTTTTTTTCTGGTCAAAAAGGCTCCTCAAAAGGTTCAAAAGGGCTTCGTATCCTTCTTTTCGGCTCTTTCTGATATTAAAAGTCAAGTCCGCCAGACAGCTGTACATATCGGGCCGTTTGAACTTTTTTTTCTGGTCAAAAAAGGCTCCTCAATAGGTTCAAAAGACCTTCGTATCCTTTTTATGGGCTCTTTCTAAAGTGTAACTGGTCAAGTCCGCCAGACAGTAGCCCATATCGGGCCGTTTTAACTTTTTTTTCTGGTCAAAAAGGCTCCTCAAAAGGATCAAAAGAGCTTCTTATCCTTCTTATGGGCTCTTTCTGATGTTAAAAGTCAAGTACGCCAGACAGTAGCCCATATCGGGCCGTTTGAACTTTTTTTTCTGGTCAAAAAGGCTCCTCAAAAGGTTCAAAAGAGCTTTGTGTCCTTCTTATGGGCTCTTTCTAAAGTGTAAAAAGTCAAATCCGCCAGACAGTAGCCCATATCGGGACGTTTTAACTTTTTTTTCTGGTCAAAAAGGCTCCTCAAAAGGATCAAAAGAGCTTCTTATCCTTCTTATGGGCTCTTTCTGATGTTAAAAGTCAAGTCAGCCAGACAGTAGCCCATATCGGGTCGTTTGAACTTTTTTTTCTGGTCAAAAAGGCTCCTCAAAAGGTTCAAAAGAGCTTTGTATCCTTCTTATGGGCTCTTTCTGATGTTAAAAGTCAAGTCCGCCAGACAGTAATCCATATCGGGCCGTTTGAACTTTTTTTCCTGGTCAAAAAGGCTCCACAAAAGGTTCAAAAAAGCTTCGTTTCCTTCTTATGGGCTCTTTCTGATGTTAAAAGTCAAGTACGCCAGACAGTAGCCCATATCGGGCCGTTTGAACTTTTTTTTCTGGTCAAAAAGGCTCCTCAAAAGGTTCAAAAGGGCTTCGTATCCTTCTTGTCAGCTCTTTCTGATATTAAAAGTCAAGTCCGCCAGACAGTAGCCCATATCGGGCCGTTTGAACTTTTTTTTCTGGTCAAAAAGGCTCCTCAAAAGGTTAAAAAGAGCTTTGTGTCCTTCTTATGGGCTCTTTCTAAAGTGTAAATGGTCAAGTCCGCCAGACAGTAGCCCATATCGGGCCATTTTAACTTTTTTTTCTGGTCAAAAAGGCTCCACAAAAGGATCAAAAGAGCTTCTTATCCTTCTTATGGGCTCTTTCTGATGTTAAAAGTCAAGTACGCCAGACAGTAGCCCATATCGGGCCGTTTGAACTTTTTTTTCTGGTCAAAAAGGCTCCTCAAAAGGTTCAAAAGAGCTTTGTATCCTTCTTATGGGCTCTTTCTGATGTTAAAAGTCAAGTCCGCCAGACAGTAATCCATATCGGGCCGTTTGAACTTTTTTTTCTGGTCAAAAAGGCTCCTCAAAAGGTTCAAAAGGGCTTCGTATCCTTCTTATGGGCTCTTTCTGATGTTAAAAGTCAAGTCCGCCAGACAGTAATCCATATCGGGCCGTTTTAACTTTTTTTCTGGTCAAAAAGGCTCGTCAAAAGGTTCAAAAGGGCTTCGTATCCTTCTTATGGGCTCTTTCTGATGTTAAAAGTCAAGTCCGCCAGACAGTAATCCATATCGGGCCGTTTGAACTTTTTTTTCTGGTCAAAAAGGCTCCTCAAAAGGTTCAAAAGGGCTTCGTATCCTTCTTATGGGCCCTTTGTGATGTTAAAAGTCAAGTCCGCAGGACAACAGTCCATATCGGGCCGTTTTAACTTTTTTTTCTTGTCAAAAAGGCTCCTCAAAAGGTTCAAAATACCTTCGTATCCTTCTTATGGGATCTTTCTGATGTTAAAAGTCAAGTCCGCCAGACAGTAGCCCATATCGGGCCATTTTAACTTTTTTTTCTGGTCAAAAAGGCTCCACAAAAGGATCAAAAGAGCTTCTTATCCTTCTTATGGGATCTTTCTGATGTTAAAAGTCAAGTCCGCCAGACAGTATCAAATATCGGGTCGTTTGAACTTTTTTTTCTGGTCATAAAGGCTCCACAAAAGGTTCAAAAAAGCTTTGTTTCCTTCTTATGGGCTCTTTCTGATGTTAAAAGTCAAGTCCGCCAGACAGTAACCCATATCGGGCCGTTTTAACTTTTTTTTCTGGTCAAAAACGTTCTTCAAAACGTTCAAAAGAGCTTTGTATCCTTCTTATGGGCTCTTTCTAAAGTGTAAAAAGTCAAGTTCGCCAGACAGTAGCCCATATCGGGCCGTTTGAACTTTTTTTTCTGGTCAAAAAGGCTCCTCAAAAGGTTCAAAAGGGCTTCGTATCCTTCTTTTCGGCTCTTTCTGATATTAAAAGTCAAGTCCGCCAGACAGCTGTACATATCGGGCCGTTTGAACTTTTTTTTCTGGTCAAAAAAGGCTCCTCAATAGGTTCAAAAGACCTTCGTATCCTTTTTATGGGCTCTTTCTAAAGTGTAACTGGTCAAGTCCGCCAGACAGTAGCCCATATCGGGCCGTTTTAACTTTTTTTTCTGGTCAAAAAGGCTCCTCAAAAGGATCAAAAGAGCTTCTTATCCTTCTTATGGGCTCTTTCTGATGTTAAAAGTCAAGTACGCCAGACAGTAGCCCATATCGGGCCGTTTGAACTTTTTTTTCTGGTCAAAAAGGCTCCTCAAAAGGTTCAAAAGAGCTTTGTGTCCTTCTTATGGGCTCTTTCTAAAGTGTAAAAAGTCAAATCCGCCAGACAGTAGCCCATATCGGGACGTTTTAACTTTTTTTTCTGGTCAAAAAGGCTCCTCAAAAGGATCAAAAGAGCTTCTTATCCTTCTTATGGGCTCTTTCTGATGTTAAAAGTCAAGTCAGCCAGACAGTAGCCCATATCGGGTCGTTTGAACTTTTTTTTCTGGTCAAAAAGGCTCCTCAAAAGGTTCAAAAGAGCTTTGTATCCTTCTTATGGGCTCTTTCTGATGTTAAAAGTCAAGTCCGCCAGACAGTAATCCATATCGGGCCGTTTGAACTTTTTTTCCTGGTCAAAAAGGCTCCACAAAAGGTTCAAAAAAGCTTCGTTTCCTTCTTATGGGCTCTTTCTGATGTTAAAAGTCAAGTACGCCAGACAGTAGCCCATATCGGGCCGTTTGAACTTTTTTTTCTGGTCAAAAAGGCTCCTCAAAAGGTTCAAAAGGGCTTCGTATCCTTCTTGTCAGCTCTTTCTGATATTAAAAGTCAAGTCCGCCAGACAGTAGCCCATATCGGGCCGTTTGAACTTTTTTTTCTGGTCAAAAAGGCTCCTCAAAAGGTTAAAAAGAGCTTTGTGTCCTTCTTATGGGCTCTTTCTAAAGTGTAAATGGTCAAGTCCGCCAGACAGTAGCCCATATCGGGCCATTTTAACTTTTTTTTCTGGTCAAAAAGGCTCCACAAAAGGATCAAAAGAGCTTCTTATCCTTCTTATGGGCTCTTTCTGATGTTAAAAGTCAAGTACGCCAGACAGTAGCCCATATCGGGCCGTTTGAACTTTTTTTTCTGGTCAAAAAGGCTCCTCAAAAGGTTCAAAAGAGCTTTGTATCCTTCTTATGGGCTCTTTCTGATGTTAAAAGTCAAGTCCGCCAGACAGTAATCCATATCGGGCCGTTTGAACTTTTTTTTCTGGTCAAAAAGGCTCCTCAAAAGGTTCAAAAGGGCTTCGTATCCTTCTTATGGGCTCTTTCTGATGTTAAAAGTCAAGTCCGCCAGACAGTAATCCATATCGGGCCGTTTTAACTTTTTTTCTGGTCAAAAAGGCTCGTCAAAAGGTTCAAAAGGGCTTCGTATCCTTCTTATGGGCTCTTTCTGATGTTAAAAGTCAAGTCCGCCAGACAGTAATCCATATCGGGCCGTTTGAACTTTTTTTTCTGGTCAAAAAGGCTCCTCAAAAGGTTCAAAAGGGCTTCGTATCCTTCTTATGGGCCCTTTGTGAAGTTAAAAGTCAAGTCCGCAGGACAACAGTCCATATCGGGCCGTTTTAACTTTTTTTTCTTGTCAAAAAGGCTCCTCAAAAGGTTCAAAATACCTTCGTATCCTTCTTATGGGATCTTTCTGATGTTAAAAGTCAAGTCCGCCAGACAGTAGCCCATATCGGGCCATTTTAACTTTTTTTTCTGGTCAAAAAGGCTCCACAAAAGGATCAAAAGAGCTTCTTATCCTTCTTATGGGATCTTTCTGATGTTAAAAGTCAAGTCCGCCAGACAGTATCAAATATCGGGTCGTTTGAACTTTTTTTTCTGGTCATAAAGGCTCCACAAAAGGTTCAAAAAAGCTTTGTTTCCTTCTTATGGGCTCTTTCTGATGTTAAAAGTCAAGTCCGCCAGACAGTAACCCATATCGGGCCGTTTTAACTTTTTTTTCTGGTCAAAAACGTTCTTCAAAACGTTCAAAAGAGCTTTGTATCCTTCTTATGGGCTCTTTCTAAAGTGTAAAAAGTCAAGTTCGCCAGACAGTAGCCCATATCGGGCCGTTTGAACTTTTTTTTCTGGTCAAAAAGGCTCCTCAAAAGGTTCAAAAGGGCTTCGTATCCTTCTTTTCGGCTCTTTCTGATATTAAAAGTCAAGTCCGCCAGACAGCTGTACATATCGGGCCGTTTGAACTTTTTTTTCTGGTCAAAAAAGGCTCCTCAATAGGTTCAAAAGACCTTCGTATCCTTTTTATGGGCTCTTTCTAAAGTGTAACTGGTCAAGTCCGCCAGACAGTAGCCCATATCGGGCCGTTTTAACTTTTTTTTCTGGTCAAAAAGGCTCCTCAAAAGGATCAAAAGAGCTTCTTATCCTTCTTATGGGCTCTTTCTGATGTTAAAAGTCAAGTACGCCAGACAGTAGCCCATATCGGGCCGTTTGAACTTTTTTTTCTGGTCAAAAAGGCTCCTCAAAAGGTTCAAAAGAGCTTTGTGTCCTTCTTATGGGCTCTTTCTAAAGTGTAAAAAGTCAAATCCGCCAGACAGTAGCCCATATCGGGACGTTTTAACTTTTTTTTCTGGTCAAAAAGGCTCCTCAAAAGGATCAAAAGAGCTTCTTATCCTTCTTATGGGCTCTTTCTGATGTTAAAAGTCAAGTCAGCCAGACAGTAGCCCATATCGGGTCGTTTGAACTTTTTTTTCTGGTCAAAAAGGCTCCTCAAAAGGTTCAAAAGAGCTTTGTATCCTTCTTATGGGCTCTTTCTGATGTTAAAAGTCAAGTCCGCCAGACAGTAATCCATATCGGGCCGTTTGAACTTTTTTTCCTGGTCAAAAAGGCTCCACAAAAGGTTCAAAAAAGCTTCGTTTCCTTCTTATGGGCTCTTTCTGATGTTAAAAGTCAAGTACGCCAGACAGTAGCCCATATCGGGCCGTTTGAACTTTTTTTTCTGGTCAAAAAGGCTCCTCAAAAGGTTCAAAAGGGCTTCGTATCCTTCTTGTCAGCTCTTTCTGATATTAAAAGTCAAGTCCGCCAGACAGTAGCCCATATCGGGCCGTTTGAACTTTTTTTTCTGGTCAAAAAGGCTCCTCAAAAGGTTAAAAAGAGCTTTGTGTCCTTCTTATGGGCTCTTTCTAAAGTGTAAATGGTCAAGTCCGCCAGACAGTAGCCCATATCGGGCCATTTTAACTTTTTTTTCTGGTCAAAAAGGCTCCACAAAAGGATCAAAAGAGCTTCTTATCCTTCTTATGGGCTCTTTCTGATGTTAAAAGTCAAGTACGCCAGACAGTAGCCCATATCGGGCCGTTTGAACTTTTTTTTCTGGTCAAAAAGGCTCCTCAAAAGGTTCAAAAGAGCTTTGTATCCTTCTTATGGGCTCTTTCTGATGTTAAAAGTCAAGTCCGCCAGACAGTAATCCATATCGGGCCGTTTGAACTTTTTTTTCTGGTCAAAAAGGCTCCTCAAAAGGTTCAAAAGGGCTTCGTATCCTTCTTATGGGCTCTTTCTGATGTTAAAAGTCAAGTCCGCCAGACAGTAATCCATATCGGGCCGTTTTAACTTTTTTTCTGGTCAAAAAGGCTCGTCAAAAGGTTCAAAAGGGCTTCGTATCCTTCTTATGGGCTCTTTCTGATGTTAAAAGTCAAGTCCGCCAGACAGTAATCCATATCGGGCCGTTTGAACTTTTTTTTCTGGTCAAAAAGGCTCCTCAAAAGGTTCAAAAGGGCTTCGTATCCTTCTTATGGGCCCTTTGTGAAGTTAAAAGTCAAGTCCGCAGGACAACAGTCCATATCGGGCCGTTTTAACTTTTTTTTCTTGTCAAAAAGGCTCCTCAAAAGGTTCAAAATACCTTCGTATCCTTCTTATGGGATCTTTCTGATGTTAAAAGTCAAGTCCGCCAGACAGTATCAAATATCGGGCCGTTTGAACTTTTTTTTCTGGTCAAAAAGGCTCCTCAAAAGGTTCAAAAGAGCTTTGTATCCTTCTTATGGGCTCTTTCTGATGTTAAAAGTCAAGTCCGCCAGACAGTAATCCATATCGGGCCGTTTGAACTTTTTTTCCTGGTCAAAAAGGCTCCACAAAAGGTTCAAAAAAGCTTTGTTTCCTTCTTATGGGCTCTTTCTAAAGTGTAAAAAGTCAAGTTCGCCAGACAGTAGCCCATATCGGGCCGTTTGAACTTTTTTTTCTGGTCAAAAAGGCTCCTCAAAAGGTTCAAAAGGGCTTCGTATCCTTCTTTTCGGCTCTTTCTGATATTAAAAGTCAAGTCCGCCAGACAGCTGTACATATCGGGCCGTTTGAACTTTTTTTTCTGGTCAAAAAGGCTCCTCAATAGGTTCAAAAGACCTTCGTATCCTTTTTATGGGCTCTTTCTAAAGTGTAAATGGTCAAGTCCGCCAGACAGTAGCCCATATCGGGCCGTTTGAACTTTTTTTTCTGGTCAAAAAGGCTCCTCAAAAGGTTAAAAAGAGCTTTGTGTCCTTCTTATGGGCTCTTTCTAAAGTGTAAATTGTCAAGTCCGCCAGACAGTAGCCCATATCGGGCCATTTTAACTTTTTTTTCTGGTCAAAAAGGCTCCACAAAAGGATCAAAAGAGCTTCTTATCCTTCTTATGGGCTCTTTCTGATGTTAAAAGTCAAGTACGCCAGACAGTAGCCCATATCGGGCCGTTTGAACTTTTTTTTCTGGTCAAAAAGGCTCCTCAAAAGGTTCAAAAGAGCTTTGTTTCCTTCTTATGGGCTCTTTCTGATGTTAAAAGTCAAGTCCGCCAGACAGTAATCCATATCGGGCCGTTTGAACTTTTTTTTCTGGTCAAAAAGGCTCCTCAAAAGGTTAAAAAGAGCTTTGTGTCCTTCTTATGGGCTCTTTCTAAAGTGTAAATGGTCAAGTCCGCCAGACAGTAGCCCATATCGGGCCATTTTAACTTTTTTTTCTGGTCAAAAGGGCTCCACAAAAGGATCAAAAGAGCTTCTTATCCTTCTTATGGGCTCTTTCTGATGTTAAAAGTCAAGTACGCCAGACAGTAGCCCATATCGGGCCGTTTGAACTTTTTTTTCTGGTCAAAAAGGCTCCTCAAAAGGTTCAAAAGAGCTTTGTATCCTTCTTATGGGCTCTTTCTGATGTTAAAAGTCAAGTCCGCCAGACAGTAATCCATATCGGGCCGTTTGAACTTTTTTTTCTGGTCAAAAAGGCTCCTCAAAAGGTTAAAAAGAGCTTTGTGTCCTTCTTATGGGCTCTTTCTAAAGTGTAAATTGTCAAGTCCGCCAGACAGTAGCCCATATCGGGCCATTTTAACTTTTTTTTCTGGTCAAAAAGGCTCCACAAAAGGATCAAAAGAGCTTCTTATCCTTCTTATGGGCTCTTTCTGATGTTAAAAGTCAAGTACGCCAGACAGTAGCCCATATCGGGCCGTTTGAACTTTTTTTTCTGGTCAAAAAGGCTCCTCAAAAGGTTCAAAAGAGCTTTGTTTCCTTCTTATGGGCTCTTTCTGATGTTAAAAGTCAAGTACGCCAGACAGTAGCCCATATCGGGCCGTTTGAACTTTTTTTTCTGGTCAAAAAGGCTCCTCAAAAGGTTCAAAAGAGCTTTGTTTCCTTCTTATGGGCTCTTTCTGATGTTAAAAGTCAAGTCCGCCAGACAGTAATCCATATCGGGCCGTTTGAACTTTTTTTTCTGGTCAAAAAGGCTCCTCAAAAGGTTCAAAAGGGCTTCGTATCCTTCTTATGGGCTCTTTCTGATGTTAAAAGTCAAGTCCGCCAGACAGTAATCCATATCGGGCCGTTTTAACTTTTTTTCTGGTCAAAAAGGCTCGTCAAAAGGTTCAAAAGGGCTTCGTATCCTTCTTATGGGCTCTTTCTGATGTTAAAAGTCAAGTCCGCCAGACAGTAATCCATATCGGGCCGTTTGAACTTTTTTTTCTGGTCAAAAAGGCTCCTCAAAAGGTTCAAAAGGGCTTCGTATCCTTCTTATGGGCCCTTTGTGATGTTAAAAGTCAAGTCCGCAGGACAACAGTCCATATCGGGCCGTTTTAACTTTTTTTTCTTGTCAAAAAGGCTCCTCAAAAGGTTCAAAATACCTTCGTATCCTTCTTATGGGATCTTTCTGATGTTAAAAGTCAAGTCCGCCAGACAGTATCAAATATCGGGTCGTTTGAACTTTTTTTTCTGGTCATAAAGGCTCCACAAAAGGTTCAAAAAAGCTTTGTTTCCTTCTTATGGGCTCTTTCTGATGTTAAAAGTCAAGTCCGCCAGACAGTAACCCATATCGGGCCGTTTTAACTTTTTTTTCTGGTCAAAAACGTTCTTCAAAACGTTCAAAAGAGCTTTGTATCCTTCTTATGGGCTCTTTCTAAAGTGTAAAAAGTCAAGTTCGCCAGACAGTAGCCCATATCGGGCCGTTTGAACTTTTTTTTCTGGTCAAAAAGGCTCCTCAAAAGGTTCAAAAGGGCTTCGTATCCTTCTTGTCAGCTCTTTCTGATATTAAAAGTCAAGTCCGCCAGACAGTAGCCCATATCGGGCCGTTTGAACTTTTTTTTCTGGTCAAAAAGGCTCCTCAAAAGGTTAAAAAGAGCTTTGTGTCCTTCTTATGGGCTCTTTCTAAAGTGTAAATGGTCAAGTCCGCCAGACAGTAGCCCATATCGGGCCGTTTTAACTTTTTTTTTCTGGTCAAAAAGGCTCCTCAAAAGGATCAAAAGAGCTTCTTATCCTTCTTATGGGCTCTTTCTGATGTTAAAAGTCAAGTACGCCAGACAGTAGCCCATATCGGGCCGTTTGAACTTTTTTTTCTGGTCAAAAAGGCTCCTCAAAAGGTTCAAAAGGGCTTCGTATCCTTCTTTTCGGCTCTTTCTGATATTAAAAGTCAAGTCCGCCAGACAGCTGTACATATCGGGCCGTTTGAACTTTTTTTTCTGGTCAAAAAGGCTCCTCAATAGGTTCAAAAGACCTTCGTATCCTTTTTATGGGCTCTTTCTAAAGTGTAAATGGTCAAGTCCGCCAGACAGTAGCCCATATCGGGCCGTTTTAACTTTTTTTTCTGGTCAAAAAGGCTCCTCAAAAGGATCAAAAGAGCTTCTTATCCTTCTTATGGGCTCTTTCTGATGTTAAAAGTCAAGTACGCCAGACAGTAGCCCATATCGGGCCGTTTGAACTTTTTTTTCTGGTCAAAAAGGCTCCTCAAAAGGTTCAAAAGAGCTTTGTGTCCTTCTTATGGGCTCTTTCTAAAGTGTAAAAAGTCAAATCCGCCAGACAGTAGCCCATATCGGGACGTTTTAACTTTTTTTTCTGGTCAAAAAGGCTCCTCAAAAGGATCAAAAGAGCTTCTTATCCTTCTTATGGGCTCTTTCTGATGTTAAAAGTCAAGTCAGCCAGACAGTAGCCCATATCGGGTCGTTTGAACTTTTTTTTCTGGTCAAAAAGGCTCCTCAATAGGTTCAAAAGACCTTCGTATCCTTTTTATGGGCTCTTTCTAAAGTGTAAATGGTCAAGTCCGCCAGACAGTAGCCCATATCGGGCCGTTTTAACTTTTTTTTTCTGGTCAAAAAGGCTCCTCAAAAGGATCAAAAGAGCTTCTTATCCTTCTTATGGGCTCTTTCTGATGTTAAAAGTCAAGTACGCCAGACAGTAGCCCATATCGGGCCGTTTGAACTTTTTTTTCTGGTCAAAAAGGCTCCTCAAAAGGTTCAAAAGGGCTTCGTATCCTTCTTGTCAGCTCTTTCTGATATTAAAAGTCAAGTCCGCCAGACAGTAGCCCATATCGGGCCGTTTGAACTTTTTTTTCTGGTCAAAAAGGCTCCTCAAAAGGTTAAAAAGAGCTTTGTGTCCTTCTTATGGGCTCTTTCTAAAGTGTAAATGGTCAAGTCCGCCAGACAGTAACCCATATCGGGCCATTTTAACTTTTTTTTCTGGTCAAAAAGGCTCCACAAAAGGATCAAAAGAGCTTCTTATCCTTCTTATGGGCTCTTTCTGATGTTAAAAGTCAAGTACGCCAGACAGTAGCCCATATCGGGCCATTTGAACTTTTTTTTCTGGTCAAAAAGGCTCCTCAAAAGGTTCAAAAGAGCTTTGTATCCTTCTTATGGGCTCTTTCTGATGTTAAAAGTCAAGTCCGCCAGACAGTAATCCATATCGGGCCGTTTGAACTTTTTTTTCTGGTCAAAAAGGCTCCTCAAAAGGTTCAAAAGGGCTTCGTATCCTTCTTATGGGCTCTTTCTGATGTTAAAAGTCAAGTCCGCCAGACAGTAATCCATATCGGGCCGTTTTAACTTTTTTTCTGGTCAAAAAGGCTCGTCAAAAGGTTCAAAAGGGCTTCGTATCCTTCTTATGGGCTCTTTCTGATGTTAAAAGTCAAGTCCGCCAGACAGTAATCCATATCGGGCCGTTTGAACTTTTTTTTCTGGTCAAAAAGGCTCCTCAAAAGATTCAAAAGGGCTTCGTATCCTTCTTATGGGCCCTTTGTGATGTTAAAAGTCAAGTCCGCAGGACAACAGTCCATATCGGGCCGTTTTAACTTTTTTTTCTTGTCAAAAAGGCTCCTCAAAAGGTTCAAAATACCTTCGTATCCTTCTTATGGGATCTTTCTGATGTTAAAAGTCAAGTCCGCCAGACAGTATCAAATATCGGGTCGTTTGAACTTTTTTTTCTGGTCATAAAGGCTCCTCAAAAGGTTCAAAAGAGCTTTGTATCCTTCTTATGGGCACTTCATGATGTTAAAAGTCAAGTCCGCCAGACAGTAGTCCATATCGGGCCGTTTCAACTTTTTTTCTGGTCAAAAAGGCTACTCAAAAGGTTCAAAAGGCCTTCGTATCCTTCTTATGGGCTCTTTCTGATGTTAAAAGTCAAGTCCTCCAGACGGCAGCCCATATCGGGCCGTTTAAACTTTTTTTTATGCTCAAAAAGGCTCCTCAAAAGGTTAAGAAGGGCTTCGTATCCTTCTTATGGGCTCTTTCTGATGTTAAGGGTGAAGTCCGCCAGACAGCAGTCCATTTCGGGACATTTTAACTTTTTATTCTGGTCAAAAAGGTTCCTCAAAAGGGTCAAAAGAGCTTCATATCCTTCTTATGGGTTCTTTCTGATGTTAATAGTCAAGTCCGCCAGACAGCAGTCCATATCGGGCCGTTTGAACTTTTTTTTCTGGTCAAAAAGGCTCCTCAAAAGGTTCAAAAGGGCTTCGTATCCTTCTTGTCAGCTCTTTCTGATATTAAAAGTCAAGTCCGCCAGACAGTAGCATATATCGGGCCGTTTGAACTTTTTTTTCTGGTCAAAAAGGCTCCTCAAAAGGTTAAAAAGAGCTTTGTGTCCTTCTTATGGGCTCTTTCTAAAGTGTAAATGGTCAAGTCCGCCAGACAGTAGCCCATATCGGGCCATTTTAACTTTTTTTTCTGGTCAAAAAGGCTCCACAAAAGGATCAAAAGAGCTTCTTATCCTTCTTATGGGCTCTTTCTGATGTTAAAAGTCAAGTACGCCAGACAGTAGCCCATATCGGGCCATTTGAACTTTTTTTTCTGGTCAAAAAGGCTCCTCAAAAGGTTCAAAAGAGCTTTGTATCCTTCTTATGGGCTCTTTCTGATGTTAAAAGTCAAGTCCGCCAGACAGTAATCCATATCGGGCCGTTTGAACTTTTTTTTCTGGTCAAAAAGGCTCCTCAAAAGGTTCAAAAGGGCTTCGTATCCTTCTTATGGGCTCTTTCTGATGTTAAAAGTCAAGTCCGCCAGACAGTAATCCATATCGGGCCGTTTTAACTTTTTTTCTGGTCAAAAAGGCTCGTCAAAAGGTTCAAAAGGGCTTCGTATCCTTCTTATGGGCTCTTTCTGATGTTAAAAGTCAAGTCCGCCAGACAGTAATCCATATCGGGCCGTTTGAACTTTTTTTTCTGGTCAAAAAGGCTCCTCAAAAGGTTCAAAAGGGCTTCGTATCCGTCTTATGGGCCCTTTGTGATGTTAAAAGTCAAGTCCGCAGGACAACAGTCCATATCGGGCCGTTTTAACTTTTATTTCTTGTCAAAAAGGCTCCTCAAAAGGTTCAAAATACCTTCGTATCCTTCTTATGGGATCTTTCTGATGTTAAAAGTCAAGTCCGCCAGACAGTATCAAATATCGGGTCGTTTGAACTTTTTTTTCTGGTCATAAAGGCTCCTCAAAAGGTTCAAAAGAGCTTTGTATCCTTCTTATGGGCACTTCATGATGTTAAAAGTCAAGTCCGCCAGACAGTAGTCCATATCGGGCCGTTTCAACTTTTTTTCTGGTCAAAAAGGCTACTCAAAAGGTTCAAAAGGCCTTCGTATCCTTCTTATGGGCTCTTTCTGATGTTAAAAGTCAAGTCCTCCAGACGGCAGCCCATATCGGGCCGTTTAAACTTTTTTTTCTGCTCAAAAAGGCTCCTCAAAAGGTTAAGAAGGGCTTCGTATCCTTCTTATGGGCTCTTTCTGATGTTAAGGGTGAAGTCCGCCAGACAGCAGTCCATATCGGGCCATTTTAACTTTTTATTCTGGTCAAAAAGGTTCCTCAAAAGGGTCAAAAGAGCTTCATATCCTTCTTATGGGTTCTTTCTGATGTTAATAGTCAAGTCCGCCAGACAGCAGTCCATATCGGGCCGTTTGAACTTTTTTTTCTGGTAGCACATATCGGCCGTTTGAACTTTTCTTTCTGGTCAAAAAGGCTCCTCAAAAGGTTCAAAAGGGCTTCGTTTCCTTCTTATGGGCTCTTTCTGATGTTAAAAGTCAAGTCCGCCAGACAGCAGTCCATATCGGGCCGTTTGAACTTTTTTTTCTGGTCAAAAACGTTTCTCAAAAGGTTAAAAAGAGCTTCGTATCCTTCTTATGGGCTCTTTCTAAAGTGTAAAAAGTCAAGTTCGCCAGACAGTAGCCCATATCGGGCCGTTTGAACTTTTTTTTCTGGTCAAAAAGGCTCCTCAAAAGGTTCAAAAGGGCTTCGTATCCTTCTTGTCGGCTCTTTCTGATATTAAAAGTCAAGTCCGCCAGACAGCAGTACATATCGGGCAGTTTGAACTTTTTTTTCTGGTCAAAAAGGCTCCTCAATAGGTTCAAAAGACCTTCGTATCCTTTTTATGGGCTCTTTCTAAAATGTAAATGGTCAAGTCCGCCAGACAGTAGCCCATATCGGGCCGTTTTAACTTTTTTTTCTGGTCAAAAAGGCTCCTCAAAAGGTTCAAAAGGGCTTCGTATCCTTCTTTTCGGCTCTTTCTGATATTAAAAGTCAAGTCCGCCAGACAGCAGTACATATCGGGCCGTTTGAACTTTTTTTTCTGGTCAAAAAGGCTCCTCAATAGGTTCAAAAGACCTTCGTATCCTTTTTATGGGCTCTTTCTAAAGTGTAAATGGTCAAGTCCGCCAGACAGTAGCCCATATCGGGCCGTTTTAACTTTTTTTTCTGGTCAAAAAGGCTCCTCAAAAGGATCAAAAGAGCTTCTTATCCTTCTTATGGGCTCTTTCTGATGTTAAAAGTCAAGTACGCCAGACAGTAGCCCATATCGGGCCGTTTGAACTTTTTTTTCTGGTCAAAAAGGCTCCTCAAAAGGTTCAAAAGAGCTTTGTGTCCTTCTTATGGGCTCTTTCTAAAGTGTAAAAAGTCAAATCCGCCAGACAGTAGCCCATATCGGGACGTTTTAACTTTTTTTTCTGGTCAAAAAGGCTCCTCAAAAGGATCAAAAGAGCTTCTTATCCTTCTTATGGGCTCTTTCTGATGTTAAAAGTCAAGTCAGCCAGACAGTAGCCCATATCGGGTCGTTTGAACTTTTTTTTCTGGTCAAAAAGGCTCCTCAAAAGGTTCAAAAGAGCTTTGTATCCTTCTTATGGGCTCTTTCTGATGTTAAAAGTCAAGTCCGCCAGACAGTAGCCCATATCGGGCCATTTTAACTTTTTTTTCTGGTCAAAAAGGCTCCACAAAAGGATCAAAAGAGCTTCTTATCCTTCTTATGGGCTCTTTCTGATGTTAAAAGTCAAGTACGCCAGACAGTAGCCCATATCGGGCCGTTTGAACTTTTTTTTCTGGTCAAAAAGGCTCCTCAAAAGGTTCAAAAGAGCTTTGTATCCTTCTTATGGGCTCTTTCTGATGTTAAAAGTCAAGTCCGCCAGACAGTAATCCATATCGGGCCGTTTGAACTTTTTTTCTGGTCAAAAAGGCTCCTCAAAAGGTTCAAAAGGGCTTCGTATCCTTCTTATGGGCTCTTTCTGATGTTAAAAGTCAAGTCCGCCAGACAGCAGTCCATATCGGGCCGTTTGAACTTTTTTTTCTGGTAGCACATATCGGCCGTTTGAACTTTTCTTTCTGGTCAAAAAGGCTCCTCAAAAGGTTCAAAAGGGCTTCGTTTCCTTCTTATGGGCTCTTTCTGATGTTAAAAGTCAAGTCCGCCAGACAGCAGTCCATATCGGGCCGTTTGAACTTTTTTTTCTGGTCAAAAACGTTTCTCAAAAGGTTAAAAAGAGCTTCGTATCCTTCTTATGGGCTCTTTCTAAAGTGTAAAAAGTCAAGTTCGCCAGACAGTAGCCCATATCGGGCCGTTTGAACTTTTTTTTCTGGTCAAAAAGGCTCCTCAAAAGGTTCAAAAGGGCTTCGTATCCTTCTTGTCGGCTCTTTCTGATATTAAAAGTCAAGTCCGCCAGACAGCAGTACATATCGGGCAGTTTGAACTTTTTTTTCTGGTCAAAAAGGCTCCTCAATAGGTTCAAAAGACCTTCGTATCCTTTTTATGGGCTCTTTCTAAAATGTAAATGGTCAAGTCCGCCAGACAGTAGCCCATATCGGGCCGTTTTAACTTTTTTTTCTGGTCAAAAAGGCTCCTCAAAAGGTTCAAAAGGGCTTCGTATCCTTCTTTTCGGCTCTTTCTGATATTAAAAGTCAAGTCCGCCAGACAGCAGTACATATCGGGCCGTTTGAACTTTTTTTTCTGGTCAAAAAGGCTCCTCAATAGGTTCAAAAGACCTTCGTATCCTTTTTATGGGCTCTTTCTAAAGTGTAAATGGTCAAGTCCGCCAGACAGTAGCCCATATCGGGCCGTTTTAACTTTTTTTTCTGGTCAAAAAGGCTCCTCAAAAGGATCAAAAGAGCTTCTTATCCTTCTTATGGGCTCTTTCTGATGTTAAAAGTCAAGTACGCCAGACAGTAGCCCATATCGGGCCGTTTGAACTTTTTTTAATGGTCAAAAAGGCTCCTCAAAAGGTTCAAAAGAGCTTTGTGTCCTTCTTATGGGCTCTTTCTAAAGTGTAAAAAGTCAAATCCGCCAGACAGTAGCCCATATCGGGACGTTTTAACTTTTTTTTCTGGTCAAAAAGGCTCCTCAAAAGGATCAAAAGAGCTTCTTATCCTTCTTATGGGCTCTTTCTGATGTTAAAAGTCAAGTCAGCCAGACAGTAGCCCATATCGGGTCGTTTGAACTTTTTTTTCTGGTCAAAAAGGCTCCTCAAAAGGTTCAAAAGAGCTTTGTATCCTTCTTATGGGCTCTTTCTGATGTTAAAAGTCAAGTCCGCCAGACAGTAATCCATATCGGGCCGTTTGAACTTTTTTTCCTGGTCAAAAAGGCTCCACAAAAGGTTCAAAAGAGCTTCGTGTCCTTCTTATGGGCTCTTTCTGATGTTAAAAGTCAAGTCCGCCAGACAGTAACCCATATCGGGCCGTTTTAACTTTTTTTTCTGGTCAAAAACGTTCTTCAAAACTTTCAAAAGAGCTTTGTATCCTTCTTATGGGCTCTTTCTAAAGTGTAAAAAGTCAAGTCCGCCAGACAGCAGTACATATTGGGCCGTTTGAACTTTTTTTTCTGGTCAAAAAGGCTCCTCAATAGGTTCAAAAGACCTTCGTATCCTTTTTATGGGCTCTTTCTAAAGTGTAAATGGTCAAGTCCGCCAGACAGTAGCCCATATCGGGCCGTTTGAACTTTTTTTTCTGGTCAAAAAGGCTCCTCAAAAGGATCAAAAGAGCTTCTTATCCTTCTTATGGGCTCTTTCTGATGTTAAAAGTCAAGTACGCCAGACAGTAGCCCATATCGGGCCGTTTGAACTTTTTTTTCTGGTCAAAAAGGCTCCTCAAAAGGTTCAAAAGGGCTTCGTATCCTTCTTGTCAGCTCTTTCTGATATTAAAAGTCAAGTCCGCCAGACAGTAGCCCATATCGGGCCGTTTGAACTTTTTTTTCTGGTCATAAAGGCTCCTCAAAAGGTTAAAAAGAGCTTTGTGTCCTTCTTATGGGCTCTTTCTAAAGTGTAAATGGTCAAGTCCGCCAGACAGTAGCCCATATCGGGCCATTTTAACTTTTTTTTCTGGTCAAAAAGGCTCCACAAAAGGATCAAAAGAGCTTCTTATCCTTCTTATGGGCTCTTTCTGATGTTAAAAGTCAAGTACGCCAGACAGTAGCCCATATCGGGCCGTTTGAACTTTTTTTTCTGGTCAAAAAGGCTCCTCAAAAGGTTCAAAAGAGCTTTGTATCCTTCTTATGGGCTCTTTCTGATGTTAAAAGTCAAGTCCGCCAGACAGTAATCCATATCGGGCCGTTTGAACTTTTTTTCTGGTCAAAAAGGCTCCTCAAAAGGTTCAAAAGGGCTTCGTATCCTTCTTATGGGCTCTTTCTAATGTTAAAAGTCAAGTCCGCCAGACAGTATTCCATATCGGGCCGTTTTAACTTTTTTTCTGGTCAAAAAGGCTCGTCAAAAGGTTCAAAAGGGCTTCGTATCCTTCTTATGGGCTCTTTCTGATGTTAAAAGTCAAGTCCGCCAGACAGTAATCCATATCGGGCCGTTTGAACTTTTTTTTCTGGTCAAAAAGGCTCCTCAAAAGGTTCAAAAGGGCTTCGTATCCTTCTTATGGGCCCTTTGTGATGTTAAAAGTCAAGTCCGCAGGACAACAGTCCATATCGGGCAGTTTTAACTTTTTTTTCTTGTCAAAAAGGCTCCTCAAAAGGTTCAAAATACCTTCGTATCCTTCTTATGGGATCTTTCTGATGTTAAAAGTCAAGTCCGCCAGACAGTATCAAATATCGGGTCGTTTGAACTTTTTTTTCTGGTCATAAAGGCTCCACAAAAGGTTCAAAAAAGCTTTGTTTCCTTCCTATGGGCTCTTTCTGATGTTAAAAGTCAAGTCCGCCAGACAGTAACCCATATCGGGCCGTTTTAACTTTTTTTTCTGGTCAAAAACGTTCTTCAAAACATTCAAAAGAGCTTTGTATCCTTCTTATGGGCTCTTTCTAAAGTGTAAAAAGTCAAGTTCGCCAGACAGTAGCCCATATCGGGCCGTTTGAACTTTTTTTTCTGGTCAAAAAGGCTCCTCAAAAGGTTCAAAAGGGCTTCGTATCCTTCTTTTCGGCTCTTTCTGATATTAAAAGTCAAGTCCGCCAGACAGCTGTACATATCGGGCCGTTTGAACTTTTTTTTCTGGTCAAAAAGGCTCCTCAATAGGTTCAAAAGACCTTCGTATCCTTTTTATGGGCTCTTTCTAAAGTGTAAATGGTCAAGTCCGCCAGACAGTAGCCCATATCGGGCCGTTTTAACTTTTTTTTCTGGTCAAAAAGGATCAAAAGAGCTTCTTATCCTTCTTATGGGCTCTTTCTGATGTTAAAAGTCAAGTACGCCAGACAGTAGCCCATATCGGGCCGTTTGAACTTTTTTTTCTGGTCAAAAAGGCTCCTCAAAAGGTTCAAAAGAGCTTTGTGTCCTTCTTATGGGCTCTTTCTAAAGTGTAAAAAGTCAAATCCGCCAGACAGTAGCCCATATCGGGACGTTTTAACTTTTTTTTCTGGTCAAAAAGGCTCCTCAAAAGGATCAAAAGAGCTTCTTATCCTCCTTATGGGCTCTTTCTGATGTTAAAAGTCAAGTCAGCCAGACAGTAGCCCATATCGGGTCGTTTGAACTTTTTTTTCTGGTCAAAAAGGCTCCTCAAAAGGTTCAAAAGAGCTTTGTATCCTTCTTATGGGCTCTTTCTGATGTTAAAAGTCAAGTCCGCCAGACAGTAATCCATATCGGGCCGTTTGAACTTTTTTTCCTGGTCAAAAAGGCTCCACAAAAGGTTCAAAAAAGCTTCGTTTCCTTCTTATGGGCTCTTTCTGATGTTAAAAGTCAAGTCCGCCAGACAGTAACCCATATCGGGCCGTTTTAACTTTTTTTTCTGGTCAAAAACGTTCTTCAAAACTTTCAAAAGAGCTTTGTATCCTTCTTATGGGCTCTTTCTAAAGTGTAAAAAGTCAAGTCCGCCAGACAGCAGTACATATTGGGCCATTTGAACTTTTTTTTCTGGTCAAAAAGGCTCCTCAATAGGTTCAAAAGACCTTCGTATCCTTTTTATGGGCTCTTTCTAAAGTGTAAATGGTCAAGTCCGCCAGACAGTAGCCCATATCGGGCCGTTTTAACTTTTTTTTTCTGGTCAAAAAGGCTCCTCAAAAGGATCAAAAGAGCTTCTTATCCTTCTTATGGGCTCTTTCTGATGTTAAAAGTCAAGTACGCCAGACAGTAGCCCATATCGGGCCGTTTGAACTTTTTTTTCTGGTCAAAAAGGCTCCTCAAAAGGTTCAAAAGGGCTTCGTATCCTTCTTTTCGGCTCTTTCTGATATTAAAAGTCAAGTCCGCCAGACAGCTGTACATATCGGGCCGTTTGAACTTTTTTTTCTGGTCAAAAAGGCTCCTCAATAGGTTCAAAAGACCTTCGTATCCTTTTTATGGGCTCTTTCTAAAGTGTAAATGGTCAAGTCCGCCAGACAGTAGCCCATATCGGGCCGTTTTAACTTTTTTTTCTGGTCAAAAAGGCTCCTCAAAAGGATCAAAAGAGCTTCTTATCCTTCTTATGGGCTCTTTCTGATGTTAAAAGTCAAGTACGCCAGACAGTAGCCCATATCGGGCCGTTTGAACTTTTTTTTCTGGTCAAAAAGGCTCCTCAAAAGGTTCAAAAGAGCTTTGTGTCCTTCTTATGGGCTCTTTCTAAAGTGTAAAAAGTCAAATCCGCCAGACAGTAGCCCATATCGGGACGTTTTAACTTTTTTTTCTGGTCAAAAAGGCTCCTCAAAAGGATCAAAAGAGCTTCTTATCCTTCTTATGGGCTCTTTCTGATGTTAAAAGTCAAGTCAGCCAGACAGTAGCCCATATCGGGTCGTTTGAACTTTTTTTTCTGGTCAAAAAGGCTCCTCAATAGGTTCAAAAGACCTTCGTATCCTTTTTATGGGCTCTTTCTAAAGTGTAAATGGTCAAGTCCGCCAGACAGTAGCCCATATCGGGCCGTTTTAACTTTTTTTTTCTGGTCAAAAAGGCTCCTCAAAAGGATCAAAAGAGCTTCTTATCCTTCTTATGGGCTCTTTCTGATGTTAAAAGTCAAGTACGCCAGACAGTAGCCCATATCGGGCCGTTTGAACTTTTTTTTCTGGTCAAAAAGGCTCCTCAAAAGGTTCAAAAGGGCTTCGTATCCTTCTTGTCAGCTCTTTCTGATATTAAAAGTCAAGTCCGCCAGACAGTAGCCCATATCGGGCCGTTTGAACTTTTTTTTCTGGTCAAAAAGGCTCCTCAAAAGGTTAAAAAGAGCTTTGTGTCCTTCTTATGGGCTCTTTCTAAAGTGTAAATGGTCAAGTCCGCCAGACAGTAGCCCATATCGGGCCATTTTAACTTTTTTTTCTGGTCAAAAAGGCTCCACAAAAGGATCAAAAGAGCTTCTTATCCTTCTTATGGGCTCTTTCTGATGTTAAAAGTCAAGTACGCCAGACAGTAGCCCATATCGGGCCGTTTGAACTTTTTTTTCTGGTCAAAAAGGCTCCTCAAAAGGTTCAAAAGAGCTTTGTATCCTTCTTATGGGCTCTTTCTGATGTTAAAAGTCAAGTCCGCCAGACAGTAATCCATATCGGGCCGTTTGAACTTTTTTTCTGGTCAAAAAGGCTCCTCAAAAGGTTCAAAAGGGCTTCGTATCCTTCTTATGGGCTCTTTCTGATGTTAAAAGTCAAGTCCGCCAGACAGTATTCCATATCGGGCCGTTTTAACTTTTTTTCTGGTCAAAAAGGCTCGTCAAAAGGTTCAAAAGGGCTTCGTATCCTTCTTATGGGCTCTTTCTGATGTTAAAAGTCAAGTCCGCCAGACAGTAATCCATATCGGGCCGTTTGAACTTTTTTTTCTGGTCAAAAAGGCTCCTCAAAAGGTTCAAAAGGGCTTCGTATCCTTCTTATGGGCCCTTTGTGATGTTAAAAGTCAAGTCCGCAGGACAACAGTCCATATCGGGCAGTTTTAACTTTTTTTTCTTGTCAAAAAGGCTCCTCAAAAGGTTCAAAATACCTTCGTATCCTTCTTATGGGATCTTTCTGATGTTAAAAGTCAAGTCCGCCAGACAGTATCAAATATCGGGTCGTTTGAACTTTTTTTTCTGGTCATAAAGGCTCCACAAAAGGTTCAAAAAAGCTTTGTTTCCTTCCTATGGGCTCTTTCTGATGTTAAAAGTCAAGTCCGCCAGACAGTAACCCATATCGGGCCGTTTTAACTTTTTTTTCTGGTCAAAAACGTTCTTCAAAACATTCAAAAGAGCTTTGTATCCTTCTTATGGGCTCTTTCTAAAGTGTAAAAAGTCAAGTTCGCCAGACAGTAGCCCATATCGGGCCGTTTGAACTTTTTTTTCTGGTCAAAAAGGCTCCTCAAAAGGTTCAAAAGGGCTTCGTATCCTTCTTTTCGGCTCTTTCTGATATTAAAAGTCAAGTCCGCCAGACAGCTGTACATATCGGGCCGTTTGAACTTTTTTTTCTGGTCAAAAAGGCTCCTCAATAGGTTCAAAAGACCTTCGTATCCTTTTTATGGGCTCTTTCTAAAGTGTAAATGGTCAAGTCCGCCAGACAGTAGCCCATATCGGGCCGTTTTAACTTTTTTTTCTGGTCAAAAAGGATCAAAAGAGCTTCTTATCCTTCTTATGGGCTCTTTCTGATGTTAAAAGTCAAGTACGCCAGACAGTAGCCCATATCGGGCCGTTTGAACTTTTTTTTCTGGTCAAAAAGGCTCCTCAAAAGGTTCAAAAGAGCTTTGTGTCCTTCTTATGGGCTCTTTCTAAAGTGTAAAAAGTCAAATCCGCCAGACAGTAGCCCATATCGGGACGTTTTAACTTTTTTTTCTGGTCAAAAAGGCTCCTCAAAAGGATCAAAAGAGCTTCTTATCCTCCTTATGGGCTCTTTCTGATGTTAAAAGTCAAGTCAGCCAGACAGTAGCCCATATCGGGTCGTTTGAACTTTTTTTTCTGGTCAAAAAGGCTCCTCAAAAGGTTCAAAAGAGCTTTGTATCCTTCTTATGGGCTCTTTCTGATGTTAAAAGTCAAGTCCGCCAGACAGTAATCCATATCGGGCCGTTTGAACTTTTTTTCCTGGTCAAAAAGGCTCCACAAAAGGTTCAAAAAAGCTTCGTTTCCTTCTTATGGGCTCTTTCTGATGTTAAAAGTCAAGTCCGCCAGACAGTAACCCATATCGGGCCGTTTTAACTTTTTTTTCTGGTCAAAAACGTTCTTCAAAACTTTCAAAAGAGCTTTGTATCCTTCTTATGGGCTCTTTCTAAAGTGTAAAAAGTCAAGTCCGCCAGACAGCAGTACATATTGGGCCGTTTGAACTTTTTTTTCTGGTCAAAAAGGCTCCTCAATAGGTTCAAAAGACCTTCGTATCCTTTTTATGGGCTCTTTCTAAAGTGTAAATGGTCAAGTCCGCCAGACAGTAGCCCATATCGGGCCGTTTTAACTTTTTTTTTCTGGTCAAAAAGGCTCCTCAAAAGGATCAAAAGAGCTTCTTATCCTTCTTATGGGCTCTTTCTGATGTTAAAAGTCAAGTACGCCAGACAGTAGCCCATATCGGGCCGTTTGAACTTTTTTTTCTGGTCAAAAAGGCTCCTCAAAAGGTTCAAAAGGGCTTCGTATCCTTCTTTTCGGCTCTTTCTGATATTAAAAGTCAAGTCCGCCAGACAGCTGTACATATCGGGCCGTTTGAACTTTTTTTTCTGGTCAAAAAGGCTCCTCAATAGGTTCAAAAGACCTTCGTATCCTTTTTATGGGCTCTTTCTAAAGTGTAAATGGTCAAGTCCGCCAGACAGTAGCCCATATCGGGCCGTTTTAACTTTTTTTTCTGGTCAAAAAGGCTCCTCAAAAGGATCAAAAGAGCTTCTTATCCTTCTTATGGGCTCTTTCTGATGTTAAAAGTCAAGTACGCCAGACAGTAGCCCATATCGGGCCGTTTGAACTTTTTTTTCTGGTCAAAAAGGCTCCTCAAAAGGTTCAAAAGAGCTTTGTGTCCTTCTTATGGGCTCTTTCTAAAGTGTAAAAAGTCAAATCCGCCAGACAGTAGCCCATATCGGGACGTTTTAACTTTTTTTTCTGGTCAAAAAGGCTCCTCAAAAGGATCAAAAGAGCTTCTTATCCTTCTTATGGGCTCTTTCTGATGTTAAAAGTCAAGTCAGCCAGACAGTAGCCCATATCGGGTCGTTTGAACTTTTTTTTCTGGTCAAAAAGGCTCCTCAATAGGTTCAAAAGACCTTCGTATCCTTTTTATGGGCTCTTTCTAAAGTGTAAATGGTCAAGTCCGCCAGACAGTAGCCCATATCGGGCCGTTTTAACTTTTTTTTTCTGGTCAAAAAGGCTCCTCAAAAGGATCAAAAGAGCTTCTTATCCTTCTTATGGGCTCTTTCTGATGTTAAAAGTCAAGTACGCCAGACAGTAGCCCATATCGGGCCGTTTGAACTTTTTTTTCTGGTCAAAAAGGCTCCTCAAAAGGTTCAAAAGGGCTTCGTATCCTTCTTGTCAGCTCTTTCTGATATTAAAAGTCAAGTCCGCCAGACAGTAGCCCATATCGGGCCGTTTGAACTTTTTTTTCTGGTCAAAAAGGCTCCTCAAAAGGTTAAAAAGAGCTTTGTGTCCTTCTTATGGGCTCTTTCTAAAGTGTAAATGGTCAAGTCCGCCAGACAGTAGCCCATATCGGGCCATTTTAACTTTTTTTTCTGGTCAAAAAGGCTCCACAAAAGGATCAAAAGAGCTTCTTATCCTTCTTATGGGCTCTTTCTGATGTTAAAAGTCAAGTACGCCAGACAGTAGCCCATATCGGGCCGTTTGAACTTTTTTTTCTGGTCAAAAAGGCTCCTCAAAAGGTTCAAAAGAGCTTTGTATCCTTCTTATGGGCTCTTTCTGATGTTAAAAGTCAAGTCCGCCAGACAGTAATCCATATCGGGCCGTTTGAACTTTTTTTTCTGGTCAAAAAGGCTCCTCAAAAGGTTCAAAAGGGCTTCGTATCCTTCTTATGGGCTCTTTCTGATGTTAAAAGTCAAGTCCGCCAGACAGTAATCCATATCGGGCCGTTTTAACTTTTTTTCTGGTCAAAAAGGCTCGTCAAAAGGTTCAAAAGGGCTTCGTATCCTTCTTATGGGCTCTTTCTGATGTTAAAAGTCAAGTCCGCCAGACAGTAATCCATATCGGGCCGTTTGAACTTTTTTTTCTGGTCAAAAAGGCTCCTCAAAAGGTTCAAAAGGGCTTCGTATCCTTCTTATGGGCCCTTTGTGATGTTAAAAGTCAAGTCCGCAGGACAACAGTCCATATCGGGCCGTTTTAACTTTTTTTTCTTGTCAAAAAGGCTCCTCAAAAGGTTCAAAATACCTTCGTATCCTTCTTATGGGATCTTTCTGATGTTAAAAGTCAAGTCCGCCAGACAGTATCAAATATCGGGCCGTTTGAACTTTTTTTTCTGGTCAAAAAGGCTCCTCAAAAGGTTCTAAAGAGCTTTGTATCCTTCTTATGGGCTCTTTCTGATGTTAAAAGTCAAGTCCGCCAGACAGTAATCCATATCGGGCCGTTTGAACTTTTTTTCCTGGTCAAAAAGGCTCCACAAAAGGTTCAAAAAAGCTTTGTTTCCTTCTTATGGGCTCTTTCTAAAGTGTAAATGGTCAAGTCCGCCAGACAGTAGCCCATATCGGGCCGTTTTAACTTTTTTTTCTGGTCAAAAAGGCTCCTCAAAAGGATCAAAAGAGCTTCTTATCCTTCTTATGGGCTCTTTCTGATGTTAAAAGTCAAGTACGCCAGACAGTAGCCCATATCGGGCCGTTTGAACTTTTTTTTCTGGTCAAAAAGGCTCCTCAAAAGGTTCAAAAGAGCTTTGTGTCCTTCTTATGGGCTCTTTCTAAAGTGTAAAAAGTCAAATCCGCCAGACAGTAGCCCATATCGGGACGTTTTAACTTTTTTTTCTGGTCAAAAAGGCTCCTCAAAAGGATCAAAAGAGCTTCTTATCCTTCTTATGGGCTCTTTCTGATGTTAAAAGTCAAGTCAGCCAGACAGTAGCCCATATCGGGTCGTTTGAACTTTTTTTTCTGGTCAAAAAGGCTCCTCAAAAGGTTCAAAAGAGCTTTGTATCCTTCTTATGGGCTCTTTCTGATGTTAAAAGTCAAGTCCGCCAGACAGTAATCCATATCGGGCCGTTTGAACTTTTTTTCCTGGTCAAAAAGGCTCCACAAAAGGTTCAAAAAAGCTTCGTTTCCTTCTTATGGGCTCTTTCTGATGTTAAAAGTCAAGTCCGCAGGACAACAGTCCATATCGGGCAGTTTTAACTTTTTTTTCTTGTCAAAAAGGCTCCTCAAAAGGTTCAAAATACCTTCGTATCCTTCTTATGGGATCTTTCTGATGTTAAAAGTCAAGTCCGCCAGACAGTATCAAATATCGGGTCGTTTGAACTTTTTTTTCTGGTCATAAAGGCTCCACAAAAGGTTCAAAAAAGCTTTGTTTCCTTCTTATGGGCTCTTTCTGATGTTAAAAGTCAAGTCCGCCAGACAGTAACCCATATCGGGCCGTTTTAACTTTTTTTTCTGGTCAAAAACGTTCTTCAAAACGTTCAAAAGAGCTTTGTATCCTTCTTATGGGCTCTTTCTAAAGTGTAAAAAGTCAAGTTCGCCAGACAGTAGCCCATATCGGGCCGTTTGAACTTTTTTTTCTGGTCAAAAAGGCTCCTCAAAAGGTTCAAAAGGGCTTTGTATCCTTCTTTTCGGCTCTTTCTGATATTAAAAGTCAAGTCCGCCAGACAGCTGTACATATCGGGCCGTTTGAACTTTTTTTTCTGGTCAAAAAGGCTCCTCAATAGGTTCAAAAGACCTTCGTATCCTTTTTATGGGCTCTTTCTAAAGTGTAAATGGTCAAGTCCGCCAGACAGTAGCCCATATCGGGCCGTTTTAACTTTTTTTTCTGGTCAAAAAGGCTCCTCAAAAGGATCAAAAGAGCTTCTTATCCTTCTTATGGGCTCTTTCTGATGTTAAAAGTCAAGTACGCCAGACAGTAGCCCATATCGGGCCGTTTGAACTTTTTTTTCTGGTCAAAAAGGCTCCTCAAAAGGTTCAAAAGAGCTTTGTGTCCTTCTTATGGGCTCTTTCTAAAGTGTAAAAAGTCAAATCCGCCAGACAGTAGCCCATATCGGGACGTTTTAACTTTTTTTTCTGGTCAAAAAGGCTCCTCAAAAGGATCAAAAGAGCTTCTTATCCTTCTTATGGGCTCTTTCTGATGTTAAAAGTCAAGTCAGCCAGACAGTAGCCTATATCGGGTCGTTTGAACTTTTTTTTCTGGTCAAAAAGGCTCCTCAATAGGTTCAAAAGACCTTCGTATCCTTTTTATGGGCTCTTTCTAAAGTGTAAATGGTCAAGTCCGCCAGACAGTAGCCCATATCGGGCCGTTTTAACTTTTTTTTCTGGTCAAAAAGGCTCCTCAAAAGGATCAAAAGAGCTTCTTATCCTTCTTATGGGCTCTTTCTGATGTTAAAAGTCAAGTACGCCAGACAGTAGCCCATATCGGGCCGTTTGAACTTTTTTTTCTGGTCAAAAAGGATCCTCAAAAGGTTCAAAAGAGCTTTGTGTCCTTCTTATGGGCTCTTTCTAAAGTGTAAAAAGTCAAATCCGCCAGACAGTAGCCCATATCGGGACGTTTTAACTTTTTTTCTGGTCAAAAAGGCTCCTCAAAAGGATCAAAAGAGCTTCTTATCCTTCTTATGGGCTCTTTCTGATGTTAAAAGTCAAGTCAGCCAGACAGTAGCCCATATCGGGTCGTTTGAACTTTTTTTTCTGGTCAAAAAGGCTCCTCAAAAGGTTCAAAAGAGCTTTGTATCCTTCTTATGGGCTCGTTCTGATGTTAAAAGTCAAGTCCGCAGGACAACAGTCCATATCGGGCAGTTTTAACTTTTTTTTCTTGTCAAAAAGGCTCCTCAAAAGGTTCAAAATACCTTCGTATCCTTCTTATGGGATCTTTCTGATGTTAAAAGTCAAGTCCGCCAGACAGTATCAAATATCGGGTCGTTTGAACTTTTTTTTCTGGTCATAAAGGCTCCACAAAAGGTGCAAAAAAGCTTTGTTTCCTTCTTATGGGCTCTTTCTGATGTTAAAAGTCAAGTCCGCCAGACAGTAACCCATATCAGGCCGTTTTAACTTTTTTTTCTGGTCAAAAACGTTCTTCAAAACGTTCAAAAGAGCTTTGTATCCTTCTTATGGGCTCTTTCTAAAGTGTAAAAAGTCAAGTTCGCCAGACAGTAGCCCATATCGGGCCGTTTGAACTTTTTTTTCTGGTCAAAAAGGCTCCTCAAAAGGTTCAAAAGGGCTTCGTATCCTTCTTTTCGGCTCTTTCTGATATTAAAAGTCAAGTCCGCCAGACAGCTGTACATATCGGGCCGTTTGAACTTTTTTTTCTGGTCAAAAAGGCTCCTCAATAGGTTCAAAAGACCTTCGTATCCTTTTTATGGGCTCTTTCTAAAGTGTAAATGGTCAAGTCCGCCAGACAGTAGCCCATATCGGGCCGTTTTAACTTTTTTTTCTGGTCAAAAAGGCTCCTCAAAAGGATCAAAAGAGCTTCTTATCCTTCTTATGGGCTCTTTCTGATGTTAAAAGTCAAGTACGCCAGACAGTAGCCCATATCGGGCCGTTTGAACTTTTTTTTCTGGTCAAAAAGGCTCCTCAAAAGGTTCAAAAGAGCTTTGTGTCCTTCTTATGGGCTCTTTCTAAAGTGTAAAAAGTCAAATCCGCCAGACAGTAGCCCATATCGGGACGTTTTAACTTTTTTTTCTGGTCAAAAAGGCTCCTCAAAAGGATCAAAAGAGCTTCTTATCCTTCTTATGGGCTCTTTCTGATGTTAAAAGTCAAGTCAGCCAGACAGTAGCCCATATCGGGTCGTTTGAACTTTTTTTTCTGGTCAAAAAGGCTCCTCAAAAGGTTCAAAAGAGCTTTGTATCCTTCTTATGGGCTCTTTCTGATGTTAAAAGTCAAGTCCGCCAGACAGTAATCCATATCGGGCCGTTTTAACTTTTTTTTCTGGTCAAAAACGTTCTTCAAAACTTTCAAAAGAGCTTTGTATCCTTCTTATGGGCTCTTTCTAAAGTGTAAAAAGTCAAGTCCGCCAGACAGCAGTACATATTGGGCCGTTTGAACTTTTTTTTCTGGTCAAAAAGGCTCCTCAATAGGTTCAAAAGACCTTCGTATCCTTTTTATGGGCTCTTTCTAAAGTGTAAATGGTCAAGTCCGCCAGACAGTAGCCCATATCGGGCCGTTTTAACTTTTTTTTCTGGTCAAAAAGGCTCCTCAAAAGGATCAAAAGAGCTTCTTATCCTTCTTATGGGCTCTTTCTGATGTTAAAAGTCAAGTACGCCAGACAGTAGCCCATATCGGGCCGTTTGAACTTTTTTTTCTGGTCAAAAAGGCTCCTCAAAAGGTTCAAAAGGGCTTCGTATCCTTCTTGTCAGCTCTTTCTGATATTAAAAGTCAAGTCCGCCAGACAGTAGCCCATATCGGGCCGTTTGAACTTTTTTTTCTGGTCAAAAAGGCTCCTCAAAAGGTTAAAAAGAGCTTTGTGTCCTTCTTATGGGCTCTTTCTAAAGTGTAAATGGTCAAGTCCGCCAGACAGTAGCCCATATCGGGCCATTTTAACTTTTTTTTCTGGTCAAAAAGGCTCCACAAAAGGATCAAAAGAGCTTCTTATCCTTCTTATGGGCTCTTTCTGATGTTAAAAGTCAAGTACGCCAGACAGTAGCCCATATCGGGCCGTTTGAACTTTTTTTTCTGGTCAAAAAGGCTCCTCAAAAGGTTCAAAAGAGCTTTGTATCCTTCTTATGGGCTCTTTCTGATGTTAAAAGTCAAGTCCGCCAGACAGTAATCCATATCGGGCCGTTTGAACTTTTTTTTCTGGTCAAAAAGGCTCCTCAAAAGGTTCAAAAGGGCTTCGTATCCTTCTTATGGGCTCTTTCTGATGTTAAAAGTCAAGTCCGCCAGACAGTAATCCATATCGGGCCGTTTTAACTTTTTTTCTGGTCAAAAAGGCTCGTCAAAAGGTTCAAAAGGGCTTCGTATCCTTCTTATGGGCTCTTTCTGATGTTAAAAGTCAAGTCCGCCAGACAGTAATCCATATCGGGCCGTTTGAACTTTTTTTTCTGGTCAAAAAGGCTCCTCAAAAGGTTCAAAAGGGCTTCGTATCCTTCTTATGGGCCCTTTGTGATGTTAAAAGTCAAGTCCGCAGGACAACAGTCCATATCGGGCCGTTTTAACTTTTTTTTCTTGTCAAAAAGGCTCCTCAAAAGGTTCAAAATACCTTCGTATCCTTCTTATGGGATCTTTCTGATGTTAAAAGTCAAGTCCGCCAGACAGTATCAAATATCGGGTCGTTTGAACTTTTTTTTCTGGTCATAAAGGCTCCTCAAAAGGTTCAAAAGAGCTTTGTATCCTTCTTATGGGCACTTTATGATGTTAAAAGTCAAGTCCGCCAGACAGTAGTCCATATCGGGCCGTGAGAACTTTTTTTCTGGTCAAAAAGGCTACGCAAAAGGTTCAAAAGGCCTTCGTATCCTTCTTATGGGCTCTTTCTGATGTTAAAAGTCAAGTCCTCCAGACGGCAGCCCATATCGGGCCGTTTAAACTTTTTTTTCTGCTCAAAAAGGCTCCTCAAAAGGTTAAGAAGGGCTTCGTATCCTTCTTATGGGCTCTTTCTGATGTTAAGGGTGAAGTCCGCCAGACAGCAGTCCATATCGGGCCATTTTAACTTTTTATTCTGGTCAAAAAGGTTCCTCAAAAGGGTCAAAAGAGCTTCATATCCTTCTTATGGGTTCTTTCTGATGTTAAAAGTCAAGTCCGCCAGACAGCAGTCCATATCGGGCCGTTTGAACTTTTTTTTCTGGTCAAAAAGGCTCCTCAAAAGGTTCAAAAGGGCTTCGTATCCTTCTTGTCAGCTCTTTCTGATATTAAAAGTCAAGTCCGCCAGACAGTAGCCCATATCGGGCCGTTTGAACTTTTTTTTCTGGTCAAAAAGGCTCCTCAAAAGGTTAAAAAGAGCTTTGTGTCCTTCTTATGGGCTCTTTCTAAAGTGTAAATTGTCAAGTCCGCCAGACAGTAGCCCATATCGGGCCATTTTAACTTTTTTTTCTGGTCAAAAAGGCTCCACAAAAGGATCAAAAGAGCTTCTTATCCTTCTTATGGGCTCTTTCTGATGTTAAAAGTCAAGTACGCCAGACAGTAGCCCATATCGGGCCGTTTGAACTTTTTTTTCTGGTCAAAAAGGCTCCTCAAAAGGTTCAAAAGAGCTTTGTTTCCTTCTTATGGGCTCTTTCTGATGTTAAAAGTCAAGTCCGCCAGACAGTAATCCATATCGGGCCGTTTGAACTTTTTTTTCTGGTCAAAAAGGCTCCTCAAAAGGTTCAAAAGGGCTTCGTATCCTTCTTATGGGCTCTTTCTGATGTTAAAAGTTAAGTCCGCCAGACAGTAATCCATATCGGGCCGTTTTAACTTTTTTTCTGGTCAAAAAGGCTCGTCAAAAGGTTCAAAAGGGCTTCGTATCCTTCTTATGGGCTCTTTCTGATGTTAAAAGTCAAGTCCGCCAGACAGTAATCCATATCGGGCCGTTTGAACTTTTTTTTCTGGTCAAAAAGGCTCCTCAAAAGGTTCAAAAGGGCTTCGTATCCTTCTTATGGGCCCTTTGTGATGTTAAAAGTCAAGTCCGCAGGACAACAGTCCATATCGGGCCGTTTTAACTTTTTTTTCTTGTCAAAAAGGCTCCTCAAAAGGTTCAAAATACCTTCGTATCCTTCTTATGGGATCTTTCTGATGTTAAAAGTCAAGTCCGCCAGACAGTATCAAATATCGGGTCGTTTGAACTTTTTTTTCTGGTCATAAAGGCTCCACAAAAGGTTCAAAAAAGCTTTGTTTCCTTCTTATGGGCTCTTTCTGATGTTAAAAGTCAAGTCCGCCAGACAGTAACCCATATCGGGCCGTTTTAACTTTTTTTCTGGTCAAAAACGTTCTTCAAAACGTTCAAAAGAGCTTTGTATCCTTCTTATGGGCTCTTTCTAAAGTGTAAAAAGTCAAGTTCGCCAGACAGTAGCCCATATCGGGCCGTTTGAACTTTTTTTTCTGGTCAAAAAGGCTCCTCAAAAGGTTCAAAAGGGCTTCGTATCCTTCTTTTCGGCTCTTTCTGATATTAAAAGTCAAGTCCGCCAGACAGCAGTACATATCGGGCCGTTTGAACTTTTTTTTCTGGTCAAAAAGGCTCCTCAATAGGTTCAAAAGACCTTCGTATCCTTTTTATGGGCTCTTTCTAAAGTGTAAATGGTCAAGTCCGCCAGACAGTAGCCCATATCGGGCCGTTTTAACTTTTTTTTCTGGTCAAAAAGGCTCCTCAAAAGGATCAAAAGAGCTTCTTATCCTTCTTATGGGCTCTTTCTGATGTTAAAAGTCAAGTACGCCAGACAGTAGCCCATATCGGGCCGTTTGAACTTTTTTTTCTGGTCAAAAAGGCTCCTCAAAAGGTTCAAAAGAGCTTTGTGTCCTTCTTATGGGCTCTTTCTAAAGTGTAAAAAGTCAAATCCGCCAGACAGTAGCCCATATCGGGACGTTTTAACTTTTTTTTCTGGTCAAAAAGGCTCCTCAAAAGGATCAAAAGAGCTTCTTATCCTTCTTATGGGCTCTTTCTGATGTTAAAAGTCAAGTCAGCCAGACAGTAGCCCATATCGGGTCGTTTGAACTTTTTTTTCTGGTCAAAAAGGCTCCTCAATAGGTTCAAAAGACCTTCGTATCCTTTTTATGGGCTCTTTCTAAAGTGTAAATGGTCAAGTCCGCCAGACAGTAGCCCATATCGGGCCGTTTTAACTTTTTTTTCTGGTCAAAAAGGCTCCTCAAAAGGATCAAAAGAGCTTCTTATCCTTCTTATGGGCTCTTTCTGATGTTAAAAGTCAAGTACGCCAGACAGTAGCCCATATCGGGCCGTTTGAACTTTTTTTTCTGGTCAAAAAGGATCCTCAAAAGGTTCAAAAGAGCTTTGTGTCCTTCTTATGGGCTCTTTCTAAAGTGTAAAAAGTCAAATCCGCCAGACAGTAGCCCATATCGGGACGTTTTAACTTTTTTTTCTGGTCAAAAAGGCTCCTCAAAAGGATCAAAAGAGCTTCTTATCCTTCTTATGGGCTCTTTCTGATGTTAAAAGTCAAGTCAGCCAGACAGTAGCCCATATCGGGTCGTTTGAACTTTTTTTTCTGGTCAAAAAGGCTCCTCAAAAGGTTCAAAAGAGCTTTGTATCCTTCTTATGGGCTCTTTCTGATGTTAAAAGTCAAGTCCGCCAGACAGTAATCCATATCGGGCCGTTTTAACTTTTTTTTCTGGTCAAAAACGTTCTTCAAAACTTTCAAAAGAGCTTTGTATCCTTCTTATGGGCTCTTTCTAAAGTGTAAAAAGTCAAGTCCGCCAGACAGCAGTACATATTGGGCCGTTTGAACTTTTTTTTCTGGTCAAAAAGGCTCCTCAATAGGTTCAAAAGACCTTCGTATCCTTTTTATGGGCTCTTTCTAAAGTGTAAATGGTCAAGTCCGCCAGACAGTAGCCCATATCGGGCCGTTTTAACTTTTTTTTCTGGTCAAAAAGGCTCCTCAAAAGGATCAAAAGAGCTTCTTATCCTTCTTATGGGCTCTTTCTGATGTTAAAAGTCAAGTACGCCAGACAGTAGCCCATATCGGGCCGTTTGAACTTTTTTTTCTGGTCAAAAAGGCTCCTCAAAAGGTTCAAAAGGGCTTCGTATCCTTCTTGTCAGCTCTTTCTGATATTAAAAGTCAAGTCCGCCAGACAGTAGCCCATATCGGGCCGTTTGAACTTTTTTTTCTGGTCAAAAAGGCTCCTCAAAAGGTTAAAAAGAGCTTTGTGTCCTTCTTATGGGCTCTTTCTAAAGTGTAAATGGTCAAGTCCGCCAGACAGTAGCCCATATCGGGCCATTTTAACTTTTTTTTCTGGTCAAAAAGGTTCCACAAAAGGATCAAAAGAGCTTCTTATCCTTCTTATGGGCTCTTTCTGATGTTAAAAGTCAAGTACGCCAGACAGTAGCCCATATCGGGCCGTTTGAACTTTTTTTTCTGGTCAAAAAGGCTCCTCAAAAGGTTCAAAAGAGCTTTGTATCCTTCTTATGGGCTCTTTCTGATGTTAAAAGTCAAGTCCGCCAGACAGTAATCCATATCGGGCCGTTTGAACTTTTTTTTCTGGTCAAAAAGGCTCCTCAAAAGGTTCAAAAGGGCTTCGTATCCTTCTTATGGGCTCTTTCTGATGTTAAAAGTCAAGTCCGCCAGACAGTAATCCATATCGGGCCGTTTTAACTTTTTTTTCTGGTCAAAAAGGCTCCTCAAAAGGATCAAAAGAGCTTCTTATCCTTCTTATGGGCTCTTTCTGATGTTAAAAGTCAAGTACGCCAGACAGTAGCCCATATCGGGCCGTTTTAACTTTTTTTTCTGGTCAAAAAGGCTCCTCAAAAGGATCAAAAGAGCTTCTTATCCTTCTTATGGGCTCTTTCTGATGTTAAAAGTCAAGTACGCCAGACAGTAGCCCATATCGGGCCGTTTGAACTTTTTTTTCTGGTCAAAAAGGCTCCTCAAAAGGTTCAAAAGGGCTTCGTATCCTTCTTGTCAGCTCTTTCTGATATTAAAAGTCAAGTCCGCCAGACAGTAGCCCATATCGGGCCGTTTGAACTTTTTTTTCTGGTCAAAAAGGCTCCTCAAAAGGATCAAAAGAGCTTCTTATCCTTCTTATGGGCTCTTTCTGATGTTAAAAGTCAAGTACGCCAGACAGTAGCCCATATCGGGCCGTTTGAACTTTTTTTTCTGGTCAAAAAGGCTCCTCAAAAGGTTCAAAAGGGCTTCGTATCCTTCTTGTCAGCTCTTTCTGATATTAAAAGTCAAGTCCGCCAGACAGTAGCCCATATCGGGCCGTTTGAACTTTTTTTTCTGGTCAAAAAGGCTCCTCAAAAGGTTAAAAAGAGCTTTGTGTCCTTCTTATGGGCTCTTTCTAAAGTGTAAATGGTCAAGTCCGCCAGACAGTAGCCCATATCGGGCCATTTTAACTTTTTTTTCTGGTCAAAAAGGCTCCACAAAAGGATCAAAAGAGCTTCTTATCCTTCTTATGGGATCTTTCTGATGTTAAAAGTCAAGTCCGCCAGACAGTATCAAATATCGGGTCGTTTGAACTTTTTTTTCTGGTCATAAAGGCTCCACAAAAGGTTCAAAAAAGCTTTGTTTCCTTCTTATGGGCTCTTTCTGATGTTAAAAGTCAAGTCCGCCAGACAGTAACCCATATCGGGCCGTTTTAACTTTTTTTTCTGGTCAAAAACGTTCTTCAAAACGTTCAAAAGAGCTTTGTATCCTTCTTATGGGCTCTTTCTAAAGTGTAAAAAGTCAAGTTCGCCAGACAGTAGCCCATATCGGGCCGTTTGAACTTTTTTTTCTGGTCAAAAAGGCTCCTCAAAAGGTTCAAAAGGGCTTCGTATCCTTCTTTTCGGCTCTTTCTGATATTAAAAGTCAAGTCCGCCAGACAGCTGTACATATCGGGCCGTTTGAACTTTTTTTTCTGGTCAAAAAAGGCTCCTCAATAGGTTCAAAAGACCTTCGTATCCTTTTTATGGGCTCTTTCTAAAGTGTAAATGGTCAAGTCCGCCAGACAGTAGCCCATATCGGGCCGTTTTAACTTTTTTTTCTGGTCAAAAAGGCTCCTCAAAAGGATCAAAAGAGCTTCTTATCCTTCTTATGGGCTCTTTCTGATGTTAAAAGTCAAGTACGCCAGACAGTAGCCCATATCGGGCCGTTTGAACTTTTTTTTCTGGTCAAAAAGGCTCCTCAAAAGGTTCAAAAGAGCTTTGTGTCCTTCTTATGGGCTCTTTCTAAAGTGTAAAAAGTCAAATCCGCCAGACAGTAATCCATATCGGGCCGTTTGAACTTTTTTTCCTGGTCAAAAAGGCTCCACAAAAGGTTCAAAAAAGCTTCGTTTCCTTCTTATGGGCTCTTTCTGATGTTAAAAGTCAAGTACGCCAGACAGTAGCCCATATCGGGCCGTTTGAACTTTTTTTTCTGGTCAAAAAGGCTCCTCAAAAGGTTCAAAAGGGCTTCGTATCCTTCTTGTCAGCTCTTTCTGATATTAAAAGTCAAGTCCGCCAGACAGTAGCCCATATCGGGCCGTTTGAACTTTTTTTTCTGGTCAAAAAGGCTCCTCAAAAGGTTAAAAAGAGCTTTGTGTCCTTCTTATGGGCTCTTTCTAAAGTGTAAATGGTCAAGTCCGCCAGACAGTAGCCCATATCGGGCCATTTTAACTTTTTTTTCTGGTCAAAAGGGCTCCACAAAAGGATCAAAAGAGCTTCTTATCCTTTTTATGGGCTCTTTCTGATGTTAAAAGTCAAGTACGCCAGACAGTAGCCCATATCGGGCCGTTTGAACTTTTTTTTCTGGTCAAAAAGGCTCCTCAAAAGGTTCAAAAGAGCTTTGTATCCTTCTTATGGGCTCTTTCTGATGTTAAAAGTCAAGTCCGCCAGACAGTAATCCATATCGGGCCGTTTGAACTTTTTTTTCTGGTCAAAAAGGCTCCTCAAAAGGTTCAAAAGGGCTTCGTATCCTTCTTATGGGCTCTTTCTGATGTTAAAAGTCAAGTCTGCCAGACAGTAATCCATATCGGGCCGTTTTAACTTTTTTTCTGGTCAAAAAGGCTCGTCAAAAGGTTCAAAAGGGCTTCGTATCCTTCTTATGGGCTCTTTCTGATGTTAAAAGTCAAGTCCGCCAGACAGTAATCCATATCGGGCCGTTTGAACTTTTTTTTCTGGTCAAAAAGGCTCCTCAAAAGGTTCAAAAGGGCTTCGTATCCTTCTTATGGGCCCTTTGTGAAGTTAAAAGTCAAGTCCGCAGGACAACAGTCCATATCGGGCCGTTTTAACTTTTTTTTCTTGTCAAAAAGGCTCCTCAAAAGGTTCAAAATACCTTCGTATCCTTCTTATGGGATCTTTCTGATGTTAAAAGTCAAGTCCGCCAGACAGTAGCCCATATCGGGCCATTTTAACTTTTTTTTCTGGTCAAAAAGGCTCCACAAAAGGATCAAAAGAGCTTCTTATCCTTCTTATGGGATCTTTCTGATGTTAAAAGTCAAGTCCGCCAGACAGTATCAAATATCGGGTCGTTTGAACTTTTTTTTCTGGTCATAAAGGCTCCACAAAAGGTTCAAAAAAGCTTTGTTTCCTTCTTATGGGCTCTTTCTGATGTTAAAAGTCAAGTCCGCCAGACAGTAACCCATATCGGGCCGTTTTAACTTTTTTTTCTGGTCAAAAACGTTCTTCAAAACGTTCAAAAGAGCTTTGTATCCTTCTTATGGGCTCTTTCTAAAGTGTAAAAAGTCAAGTTCGCCAGACAGTAGCCCATATCGGGCCGTTTGAACTTTTTTTTCTGGTCAAAAAGGCTCCTCAAAAGGTTCAAAAGGGCTTCGTATCCTTCTTTTCGGCTCTTTCTGATATTAAAAGTCAAGTCCGCCAGACAGCTGTACATATCGGGCCGTTTGAACTTTTTTTTCTGGTCAAAAAAGGCTCCTCAATAGGTTCAAAAGACCTTCGTATCCTTTTTATGGGCTCTTTCTAAAGTGTAACTGGTCAAGTCCGCCAGACAGTAGCCCATATCGGGCCGTTTTAACTTTTTTTTCTGGTCAAAAAGGCTCCTCAAAAGGATCAAAAGAGCTTCTTATCCTTCTTATGGGCTCTTTCTGATGTTAAAAGTCAAGTACGCCAGACAGTAGCCCATATCGGGCCGTTTGAACTTTTTTTTCTGGTCAAAAAGGCTCCTCAAAAGGTTCAAAAGAGCTTTGTGTCCTTCTTATGGGCTCTTTCTAAAGTGTAAAAAGTCAAATCCGCCAGACAGTAGCCCATATCGGGACGTTTTAACTTTTTTTTCTGGTCAAAAAGGCTCCTCAAAAGGATCAAAAGAGCTTCTTATCCTTCTTATGGGCTCTTTCTGATGTTAAAAGTCAAGTCAGCCAGACAGTAGCCCATATCGGGTCGTTTGAACTTTTTTTTCTGGTCAAAAAGGCTCCTCAAAAGGTTCAAAAGAGCTTTGTATCCTTCTTATGGGCTCTTTCTGATGTTAAAAGTCAAGTCCGCCAGACAGTAATCCATATCGGGCCGTTTGAACTTTTTTTCCTGGTCAAAAAGGCTCCACAAAAGGTTCAAAAAAGCTTCGTTTCCTTCTTATGGGCTCTTTCTGATGTTAAAAGTCAAGTACGCCAGACAGTAGCCCATATCGGGCCGTTTGAACTTTTTTTTCTGGTCAAAAAGGCTCCTCAAAAGGTTCAAAAGGGCTTCGTATCCTTCTTGTCAGCTCTTTCTGATATTAAAAGTCAAGTCCGCCAGACAGTAGCCCATATCGGGCCGTTTGAACTTTTTTTTCTGGTCAAAAAGGCTCCTCAAAAGGTTAAAAAGAGCTTTGTGTCCTTCTTATGGGCTCTTTCTAAAGTGTAAATGGTCAAGTCCGCCAGACAGTAGCCCATATCGGGCCATTTTAACTTTTTTTTCTGGTCAAAAAGGCTCCACAAAAGGATCAAAAGAGCTTCTTATCCTTCTTATGGGCTCTTTCTGATGTTAAAAGTCAAGTACGCCAGACAGTAGCCCATATCGGGCCGTTTGAACTTTTTTTTCTGGTCAAAAAGGCTCCTCAAAAGGTTCAAAAGAGCTTTGTATCCTTCTTATGGGCTCTTTCTGATGTTAAAAGTCAAGTCCGCCAGACAGTAATCCATATCGGGCCGTTTGAACTTTTTTTTCTGGTCAAAAAGGCTCCTCAAAAGGTTCAAAAGGGCTTCGTATCCTTCTTATGGGCCCTTTGTGAAGTTAAAAGTCAAGTCCGCAGGACAACAGTCCATATCGGGCCGTTTTAACTTTTTTTTCTTGTCAAAAAGGCTCCTCAAAAGGTTCAAAATACCTTCGTATCCTTCTTATGGGATCTTTCTGATGTTAAAAGTCAAGTCCGCCAGACAGTATCAAATATCGGGCCGTTTGAACTTTTTTTTCTGGTCAAAAAGGCTCCTCAAAAGGTTCAAAAGAGCTTTGTATCCTTCTTATGGGCTCTTTCTGATGTTAAAAGTCAAGTCCGCCAGACAGTAATCCATATCGGGCCGTTTGAACTTTTTTTCCTGGTCAAAAAGGCTCCACAAAAGGTTCAAAAAAGCTTTGTTTCCTTCTTATGGGCTCTTTCTAAAGTGTAAAAAGTCAAGTTCGCCAGACAGTAGCCCATATCGGGCCGTTTGAACTTTTTTTTCTGGTCAAAAAGGCTCCTCAAAAGGTTCAAAAGGGCTTCGTATCCTTCTTTTAGGCTCTTTCTGATATTAAAAGTCAAGTCCGCCAGACAGCTGTACATATCGGGCCGTTTGAACTTTTTTTTCTGGTCAAAAAGGCTCCTCAATAGGTTCAAAAGACCTTCGTATCCTTTTTATGGGCTCTTTCTAAAGTGTAAATGGTCAAGTCCGCCAGACAGTAGCCCATATCGGGCCGTTTGAACTTTTTTTTCTGGTCAAAAAGGCTCCTCAAAAGGTTAAAAAGAGCTTTGTGTCCTTCTTATGGGCTCTTTCTAAAGTGTAAATTGTCAAGTCCGCCAGACAGTAGCCCATATCGGGCCATTTTAACTTTTTTTTCTGGTCAAAAAGGCTCCACAAAAGGATCAAAAGAGCTTCTTATCCTTCTTATGGGCTCTTTCTGATGTTAAAAGTCAAGTACGCCAGACAGTAGCCCATATCGGGCCGTTTGAACTTTTTTTTCTGATCAAAAAGGCTCCTCAAAAGGTTCAAAAGAGCTTTGTTTCCTTCTTATGGGCTCTTTCTGATGTTAAAAGTCAAGTCCGCCAGACAGTAATCCATATCGGGCCGTTTTAACTTTTTTTCTGGTCAAAAAGGCTCGTCAAAAGGTTCAAAAGGGCTTCGTATCCTTCTTATGGGCTCTTTCTGATGTTAAAAGTCAAGTCCGCCAGACAGTAATCCATATCGGGCCGTTTGAACTTTTTTTTCTGGTCAAAAAGGCTCCTCAAAAGGTTCAAAAGGGCTTCGTATCCTTCTTATGGGCCCTTTGTGAAGTTAAAAGTCAAGTCCGCAGGACAACAGTCCATATCGGGCCGTTTTAACTTTTTTTTCTTGTCAAAAAGGCTCCTCAAAAGGTTCAAAATACCTTCGTATCCTTCTTATGGGATCTTTCTGATGTTAAAAGTCAAGTCCGCCAGACAGTATCAAATATCGGGCCGTTTGAACTTTTTTTTCTGGTCAAAAAGGCTCCTCAAAAGGTTCAAAAGAGCTTTGTATCCTTCTTATGGGCTCTTTCTGATGTTAAAAGTCAAGTCCGCCAGACAGTAATCCATATCGGGCCGTTTGAACTTTTTTTCCTGGTCAAAAAGGCTCCACAAAAGGTTCAAAAAAGCTTTGTTTCCTTCTTATGGGCTCTTTCTAAAGTGTAAAAAGTCAAGTTCGCCAGACAGTAGCCCATATCGGGCCGTTTGAACTTTTTTTTCTGGTCAAAAAGGCTCCTCAAAAGGTTCAAAAGGGCTTCGTATCCTTCTTTTAGGCTCTTTCTGATATTAAAAGTCAAGTCCGCCAGACAGCTGTACATATCGGGCCGTTTGAACTTTTTTTTCTGGTCAAAAAGGCTCCTCAATAGGTTCAAAAGACCTTCGTATCCTTTTTATGGGCTCTTTCTAAAGTGTAAATGGTCAAGTCCGCCAGACAGTAGCCCATATCGGGCCGTTTGAACTTTTTTTTCTGGTCAAAAAGGCTCCTCAAAAGGTTAAAAAGAGCTTTGTGTCCTTCTTATGGGCTCTTTCTAAAGTGTAAATTGTCAAGTCCGCCAGACAGTAGCCCATATCGGGCCATTTTAACTTTTTTTTCTGGTCAAAAAGGCTCCACAAAAGGATCAAAAGAGCTTCTTATCCTTCTTATGGGCTCTTTCTGATGTTAAAAGTCAAGTACGCCAGACAGTAGCCCATATCGGGCCGTTTGAACTTTTTTTTCTGGTCAAAAAGGCTCCTCAAAAGGTTCAAAAGAGCTTTGTTTCCTTCTTATGGGCTCTTTCTGATGTTAAAAGTCAAGTCCGCCAGACAGTAATCCATATCGGGCCGTTTGAACTTTTTTTTCTGGTCAAAAAGGCTCCTCAAAAGGTTAAAAAGAGCTTTGTGTCCTTCTTATGGGCTCTTTCTAAAGTGTAAATGGTCAAGTCCGCCAGACAGTAGCCCATATCGGGCCATTTTAACTTTTTTTTCTGGTCAAAAGGGCTCCACAAAAGGATCAAAAGAGCTTCTTATCCTTCTTATGGGCTCTTTCTGATGTTAAAAGTCAAGTACGCCAGACAGTAGCCCATATCGGGCCGTTTGAACTTTTTTTTCTGGTCAAAAAGGCTCCTCAAAAGGTTCAAAAGAGCTTTGTATCCTTCTTATGGGCTCTTTCTGATGTTAAAAGTCAAGTCCGCCAGACAGTAATCCATATCGGGCCGTTTGAACTTTTTTTTCTGGTCAAAAAGGCTCCTCAAAAGGTTAAAAAGAGCTTTGTGTCCTTCTTATGGGCTCTTTCTAAAGTGTAAATTGTCAAGTCCGCCAGACAGTAGCCCATATCGGGCCATTTTAACTTTTTTTTCTGGTCAAAAAGGCTCCACAAAAGGATCAAAAGAGCTTCTTATCCTTCTTATGGGCTCTTTCTGATGTTAAAAGTCAAGTACGCCAGACAGTAGCCCATATCGGGCCGTTTGAACTTTTTTTTCTGGTCAAAAAGGCTCCTCAAAAGGTTCAAAAGAGCTTTGTTTCCTTCTTATGGGCTCTTTCTGATGTTAAAAGTCAAGTACGCCAGACAGTAGCCCATATCGGGCCGTTTGAACTTTTTTTTCTGGTCAAAAAGGCTCCTCAAAAGGTTCAAAAGAGCTTTGTTTCCTTCTTATGGGCTCTTTCTGATGTTAAAAGTCAAGTCCGCCAGACAGTAATCCATATCGGGCCGTTTTAACTTTTTTTCTGGTCAAAAAGGCTCGTCAAAAGGTTCAAAAGAGCTTCTTATCCTTCTTATGGGCTCTTTCTGATGTTAAAAGTCAAGTCAGCCAGACAGTAGCCCATATCGGGTCGTTTGAACTTTTTTTTCTGGTCAAAAAGGCTCCTCAATAGGTTCAAAAGACCTTCGTATCCTTTTTATGGGCTCTTTCTAAAGTGTAAATGGTCAAGTCCGCCAGACAGTAGCCCATATCGGGCCGTTTTAACTTTTTTTTCTGGTCAAAAAGGCTCCTCAAAAGGATCAAAAGAGCTTCTTATCCTTCTTATGGGCTCTTTCTGATGTTAAAAGTCAAGTACGCCAGACAGTAGCCCATATCGGGCCGTTTGAACTTTTTTTTCTGGTCAAAATGGATCCTCAAAAGGTTCAAAAGAGCTTTGTGTCCTTCTTATGGGCTCTTTCTAAAGTGTAAAAAGTCAAATCCGCCAGACAGTAGCCCATATCGGGACGTTTTAACTTTTTTTTCTGGTCAAAAAGGCTCCTCAAAAGGATCAAAAGAGCTTCTTATCCTTCTTATGGGCTCTTTCTGATGTTAAAAGTCAAGTCAGCCAGACAGTAGCCCATATCGGGTCGTTTGAACTTTTTTTTCTGGTCAAAAAGGCTCCTCAAAAGGTTCAAAAGAGCTTTGTATCCTTCTTATGGGCTCTTTCTGATGTTAAAAGTCAAGTCCGCCAGACAGTAATCCATATCGGGCCGTTTTAACTTTTTTTTCTGGTCAAAAACGTTCTTCAAAACTTTCAAAAGAGCTTTGTATCCTTCTTATGGGCTCTTTCTAAAGTGTAAAAAGTCAAGTCCGCCAGACAGCAGTACATATTGGGCCGTTTGAACTTTTTTTTCTGGTCAAAAAGGCTCCTCAATAGGTTCAAAAGACCTTCGTATCCTTTTTATGGGCTCTTTCTAAAGTGTAAATGGTCAAGTCCGCCAGACAGTAGCCCATATCGGGCCGTTTTAACTTTTTTTTCTGGTCAAAAAGGCTCCTCAAAAGGATCAAAAGAGCTTCTTATCCTTCTTATGGGCTCTTTCTGATGTTAAAAGTCAAGTACGCCAGACAGTAGCCCATATCGGGCCGTTTGAACTTTTTTTTCTGGTCAAAAAGGCTCCTCAAAAGGTTCAAAAGGGCTTCGTATCCTTCTTGTCAGCTCTTTCTGATATTAAAAGTCAAGTCCGCCAGACAGTAGCCCATATCGGGCCGTTTGAACTTTTTTTTCTGGTCAAAAAGGCTCCTCAAAAGGTTAAAAAGAGCTTTGTGTCCTTCTTATGGGCTCTTTCTAAAGTGTAAATGGTCAAGTCCGCCAGACAGTAGCCCATATCGGGCCATTTTAACTTTTTTTTCTGGTCAAAAAGGCTCCACAAAAGGATCAAAAGAGCTTCTTATCCTTCTTATGGGCTCTTTCTGATGTTAAAAGTCAAGTACGCCAGACAGTAGCCCATATCGGGCCGTTTGAACTTTTTTTTCTGGTCAAAAAGGCTCCTCAAAAGGTTCAAAAGAGCTTTGTATCCTTCTTATGGGCTCTTTCTGATGTTAAAAGTCAAGTCCGCCAGACAGTAATCCATATCGGGCCGTTTGAACTTTTTTTTCTGGTCAAAAAGGCTCCTCAAAAGGTTCAAAAGGGCTTCGTATCCTTCTTATGGGCTCTTTCTGATGTTAAAAGTCAAGTCCGCCAGACAGTAATCCATATCGGGCCGTTTTAACTTTTTTTTCTGGTCAAAAAGGCTCCTCAAAAGGATCAAAAGAGCTTCTTATCCTTCTTATGGGCTCTTTCTGATGTTAAAAGTCAAGTACGCCAGACAGTAGCCCATATCGGGCCGTTTTAACTTTTTTTTCTGGTCAAAAAGGCTCCTCAAAAGGATCAAAAGAGCTTCTTATCCTTCTTATGGGCTCTTTCTGATGTTAAAAGTCAAGTACGCCAGACAGTAGCCCATATCGGGCCGTTTGAACTTTTTTTTCTGGTCAAAAAGGCTCCTCAAAAGGTTCAAAAGGGCTTCGTATCCTTCTTGTCAGCTCTTTCTGATATTAAAAGTCAAGTCCGCCAGACAGTAGCCCATATCGGGCCGTTTGAACTTTTTTTTCTGGTCAAAAAGGCTCCTCAAAAGGATCAAAAGAGCTTCTTATCCTTCTTATGGGCTCTTTCTGATGTTAAAAGTCAAGTACGCCAGACAGTAGCCCATATCGGGCCGTTTGAACTTTTTTTTCTGGTCAAAAAGGCTCCTCAAAAGGTTCAAAAGGGCTTCGTATCCTTCTTGTCAGCTCTTTCTGATATTAAAAGTCAAGTCCGCCAGACAGTAGCCCATATCGGGCCGTTTGAACTTTTTTTTCTGGTCAAAAAGGCTCCTCAAAAGGTTAAAAAGAGCTTTGTGTCCTTCTTATGGGCTCTTTCTAAAGTGTAAATGGTCAAGTCCGCCAGACAGTAGCCCATATCGGGCCATTTTAACTTTTTTTTCTGGTCAAAAAGGCTCCACAAAAGGATCAAAAGAGCTTCTTATCCTTCTTATGGGATCTTTCTGATGTTAAAAGTCAAGTCCGCCAGACAGTATCAAATATCGGGTCGTTTGAACTTTTTTTTCTGGTCATAAAGGCTCCACAAAAGGTTCAAATAGCTTTGTTTCCTTCTTATGGGCTCTTTCTGATGTTAAAAGTCAAGTCCGCCAGACAGTAACCCATATCGGGCCGTTTTAACTTTTTTTTCTGGTCAAAAACGTTCTTCAAAACGTTCAAAAGAGCTTTGTATCCTTCTTATGGGCTCTTTCTAAAGTGTAAAAAGTCAAGTTCGCCAGACAGTAGCCCATATCGGGCCGTTTGAACTTTTTTTTCTGGTCAAAAAGGCTCCTCAAAAGGTTCAAAAGGGCTTCGTATCCTTCTTTTCGGCTCTTTCTGATATTAAAAGTCAAGTCCGCCAGACAGCTGTACATATCGGGCCGTTTGAACTTTTTTTTCTGGTCAAAAAAGGCTCCTCAATAGGTTCAAAAGACCTTCGTATCCTTTTTATGGGCTCTTTCTAAAGTGTAAATGGTCAAGTCCGCCAGACAGTAGCCCATATCGGGCCGTTTTAACTTTTTTTTCTGGTCAAAAAGGCTCCTCAAAAGGATCAAAAGAGCTTCTTATCCTTCTTATGGGCTCTTTCTGATGTTAAAAGTCAAGTACGCCAGACAGTAGCCCATATCGGGCCGTTTGAACTTTTTTTTCTGGTCAAAAAGGCTCCTCAAAAGGTTCAAAAGAGCTTTGTGTCCTTCTTATGGGCTCTTTCTAAAGTGTAAAAAGTCAAATCCGCCAGACAGTAATCCATATCGGGCCGTTTGAACTTTTTTTCCTGGTCAAAAAGGCTCCACAAAAGGTTCAAAAAAGCTTCGTTTCCTTCTTATGGGCTCTTTCTGATGTTAAAAGTCAAGTACGCCAGACAGTAGCCCATATCGGGCCGTTTGAACTTTTTTTTCTGGTCAAAAAGGCTCCTCAAAAGGTTCAAAAGGGCTTCGTATCCTTCTTGTCAGCTCTTTCTGATATTAAAAGTCAAGTCCGCCAGACAGTAGCCCATATCGGGCCGTTTGAACTTTTTTTTCTGGTCAAAAAGGCTCCTCAAAAGGTTAAAAAGAACTTTGTGTCCTTCTTATGGGCTCTTTCTAAAGTGTAAATGGTCAAGTCCGCCAGACAGTAGCCCATATCGGGCCATTTTAACTTTTTTTTCTGGTCAAAAGGGCTCCACAAAAGGATCAAAAGAGCTTCTTATCCTTCTTATGGGCTCTTTCTGATGTTAAAAGTCAAGTACGCCAGACAGTAGCCCATATCGGGCCGTTTGAACTTTTTTTTCTGGTCAAAAAGGCTCCTCAAAAGGTTCAAAAGAGCTTTGTATCCTTCTTATGGGCTCTTTCTGATGTTAAAAGTCAAGTCCGCCAGACAGTAATCCATATCGGGCCGTTTGAACTTTTTTTTCTGGTCAAAAAGGCTCTTTAAAAGGTTCAAAAGGGCTTCGTATCCTTCTTATGGGCTCTTTCTGATGTTAAAAGTCAAGTCTGCCAGACAGTAATCCATATCGGGCCGTTTTAACTTTTTTTCTGGTCAAAAAGGCTCGTCAAAAGGTTCAAAAGGGCTTCGTATCCTTCTTATGGGCTCTTTCTGATGTTAAAAGTCAAGTCCGCCAGACAGTAATCCATATCGGGCCGTTTGAACTTTTTTTTCTGGTCAAAAAGGCTCCTCAAAAGGTTCAAAAGGGCTTCGTATCCTTCTTATGGGCCCTTTGTGAAGTTAAAAGTCAAGTCCGCAGGACAACAGTCCATATCGGGCCGTTTTAACTTTTTTTTCTTGTCAAAAAGGCTCCTCAAAAGGTTCAAAATACCTTCGTATCCTTCTTATGGGATCTTTCTGATGTTAAAAGTCAAGTCCGCCAGACAGTAGCCCATATCGGGCCATTTTAACTTTTTTTTCTGGTCAAAAAGGCTCCACAAAAGGATCAAAAGAGCTTCTTATCCTTCTTATGGGATCTTTCTGATGTTAAAAGTCAAGTCCGCCAGACAGTATCAAATATCGGGTCGTTTGAACTTTTTTTTCTGGTCATAAAGGCTCCACAAAAGGTTCAAAAAAGCTTTGTTTCCTTCTTATGGGCTCTTTCTGATGTTAAAAGTCAAGTCCGCCAGACAGTAACCCATATCGGGCCGTTTTAACTTTTTTTTCTGGTCAAAAACGTTCTTCAAAACGTTCAAAAGAGCTTTGTATCCTTCTTATGGGCTCTTTCTAAAGTGTAAAAAGTCAAGTTCGCCAGACAGTAGCCCATATCGGGCCGTTTGAACTTTTTTTTCTGGTCAAAAAGGCTCCTCAAAAGGTTCAAAAGGGCTTCGTATCCTTCTTTTCGGCTCTTTCTGATATTAAAAGTCAAGTCCGCCAGACAGCTGTACATATCGGGCCGTTTGAACTTTTTTTTCTGGTCAAAAAAGGCTCCTCAATAGGTTCAAAAGACCTTCGTATCCTTTTTATGGGCTCTTTCTAAAGTGTAACTGGTCAAGTCCGCCAGACAGTAGCCCATATCGGGCCGTTTTAACTTTTTTTTCTGGTCAAAAAGGCTCCTCAAAAGGATCAAAAGAGCTTCTTATCCTTCTTATGGGCTCTTTCTGATGTTAAAAGTCAAGTACGCCAGACAGTAGCCCATATCGGGCCGTTTGAACTTTTTTTTCTGGTCAAAAAGGCTCCTCAAAAGGTTCAAAAGAGCTTTGTGTCCTTCTTATGGGCTCTTTCTAAAGTGTAAAAAGTCAAATCCGCCAGACAGTAGCCCATATCGCGACGTTTTAACTTTTTTTTCTGGTCAAAAAGGCTCCTCAAAAGGATCAAAAGAGCTTCTTATCCTTCTTATGGGCTCTTTCTGATGTTAAAAGTCAAGTCAGCCAGACAGTAGCCCATATCGGGTCGTTTGAACTTTTTTTTCTGGTCAAAAAGGCTCCTCAAAAGGTTCAAAAGAGCTTTGTATCCTTCTTATGGGCTCTTTCTGATGTTAAAAGTCAAGTCCGCCAGACAGTAATCCATATCGGGCCGTTTGAACTTTTTTTCCTGGTCAAAAAGGCTCCACAAAAGGTTCAAAAAAGCTTCGTTTCCTTCTTATGGGCTCTTTCTGATGTTAAAAGTCAAGTACGCCAGACAGTAGCCCATATCGGGCCGTTTGAACTTTTTTTTCTGGTCAAAAAGGCTCCTCAAAAGGTTCAAAAGGGCTTCGTATCCTTCTTGTCAGCTCTTTCTGATATTAAAAGTCAAGTCCGCCAGACAGTAGCCCATATCGGGCCGTTTGAACTTTTTTTTCTGGTCAAAAAGGCTCCTCAAAAGGTTAAAAAGAGCTTTGTGTCCTTCTTATGGGCTCTTTCTAAAGTGTAAATGGTCAAGTCCGCCAGACAGTAGCCCATATCGGGCCATTTTAACTTTTTTTTTCTGGTCAAAAAGGCTCCACAAAAGGATCAAAAGAGCTTCTTATCCTTCTTATGGGCTCTTTCTGATGTTAAAAGTCAAGTACGCCAGACAGTAGCCCATATCGGGCCGTTTGAACTTTTTTTTCTGGTCAAAAAGGCTCCTCAAAAGGTTCAAAAGAGCTTTGTATCCTTCTTATGGGCTCTTTCTGATGTTAAAAGTCAAGTCCGCCAGACAGTAATCCATATCGGGCCGTTTGAACTTTTTTTTCTGGTCAAAAAGGCTCCTCAAAAGGTTCAAAAGGGCTTCGTATCCTTCTTATGGGCTCTTTCTGATGTTAAAAGTCAAGTCCGCCAGACAGTAATCCATATCGGGCCGTTTTAACTTTTTTTCTGGTCAAAAAGGCTCGTCAAAAGGTTCAAAAGGGCTTCGTATCCTTCTTATGGGCTCTTTCTGATGTTAAAAGTCAAGTCCGCCAGACAGTAATCCATATCGGGCCGTTTGAACTTTTTTTTCTGGTCAAAAAGGCTCCTCAAAAGGTTCAAAAGGGCTTCGTATCCTTCTTATGGGCCCTTTGTGAAGTTAAAAGTCAAGTCCGCAGGACAACAGTCCATATCGGGCCGTTTTAACTTTTTTTTCTTGTCAAAAAGGCTCCTCAAAAGGTTCAAAATACCTTCGTATCCTTCTTATGGGATCTTTCTGATGTTAAAAGTCAAGTCCGCCAGACAGTATCAAATATCGGGCCGTTTGAACTTTTTTTTCTGGTCAAAAAGGCTCCTCAAAAGGTTCAAAAGAGCTTTGTATCCTTCTTATGGGCTCTTTCTGATGTTAAAAGTCAAGTCCGCCAGACAGTAATCCATATCGGGCCGTTTGAACTTTTTTTCCTGGTCAAAAAGGCTCCACAAAAGGTTCAAAAAAGCTTTGTTTCCTTCTTATGGGCTCTTTCTAAAGTGTAAAAAGTCAAGTTCGCCAGACAGTAGCCCATATCGGGCCGTTTGAACTTTTTTTTCTGGTCAAAAAGGCTCCTCAAAAGGTTCAAAAGGGCTTCGTATCCTTCTTTTCGGCTCTTTCTGATATTAAAAGTCAAGTCCGCCAGACAGCTGTACATATCGGGCCGTTTGAACTTTTTTTTCTGGTCAAAAAGGCTCCTCAATAGGTTCAAAAGACCTTCGTATCCTTTTTATGGGCTCTTTCTAAAGTGTAAATGGTCAAGTCCGCCAGACAGTAGCCCATATCGGGCCGTTTGAACTTTTTTTTCTGGTCAAAAAGGCTCCTCAAAAGGTTCAAAAGAGCTTTGTTTCCTTCTTATGGGCTCTTTCTGATGTTAAAAGTCAAGTCCGCCAGACAGTAATCCATATCGGGCCGTTTGAACTTTTTTTTCTGGTCAAAAAGGCTCCTCAAAAGGTTAAAAAGAGCTTTGTGTCCTTCTTATGGGCTCTTTCTAAAGTGTAAATGGTCAAGTCCGCCAGACAGTAGCCCATATCGGGCCATTTTAACTTTTTTTTCTGGTCAAAAGGGCTCCACAAAAGGATCAAAAGAGCTTCTTATCCTTCTTATGGGCTCTTTCTGATGTTAAAAGTCAAGTACGCCAGACAGTAGCCCATATCGGGCCGTTTGAACTTTTTTTTCTGGTCAAAAAGGCTCCTCAAAAGGTTCAAAAGAGCTTTGTATCCTTCTTATGGGCTCTTTCTGATGTTAAAAGTCAAGTCCGCCAGACAGTAATCCATATCGGGCCGTTTGAACTTTTTTTTCTGGTCAAAAAGGCTCCTCAAAAGGTTAAAAAGAGCTTTGTGTCCTTCTTATGGGCTCTTTCTAAAGTGTAAATTGTCAAGTCCGCCAGACAGTAGCCCATATCGGGCCATTTTAACTTTTTTTTCTGGTCAAAAAGGCTCCACAAAAGGATCAAAAGAGCTTCTTATCCTTCTTATGGGCTCTTTCTGATGTTAAAAGTCAAGTACGCCAGACAGTAGCCCATATCGGGCCGTTTGAACTTTTTTTTCTGGTCAAAAAGGCTCCTCAAAAGGTTCAAAAGAGCTTTGTTTCCTTCTTATGGGCTCTTTCTGATGTTAAAAGTCAAGTACGCCAGACAGTAGCCCATATCGGGCCGTTTGAACTTTTTTTTCTGGTCAAAAAGGCTCCTCAAAAGGTTCAAAAGAGCTTTGTTTCCTTCTTATGGGCTCTTTCTGATGTTAAAAGTCAAGTCCGCCAGACAGTAATCCATATCGGGCCGTTTGAACTTTTTTTTCTGGTCAAAAAGGCTCCTCAAAAGGTTCAAAAGGGCTTCGTATCCTTCTTATGGGCTCTTTCTGATGTTAAAAGTCAAGTCCGCCAGACAGTAATCCATATCGGGCCGTTTTAACTTTTTTTCTGGTCAAAAAGGCTCGTCAAAAGGTTCAAAAGGGCTTCGTATCCTTCTTATGGGCTCTTTCTGATGTTAAAAGTCAAGTCCGCCAGACAGTAATCCATATCGGGCCGTTTGAACTTTTTTTTCTGGTCAAAAAGGCTCCTCAAAAGGTTCAAAAGGGCTTCGTATCCTTCTTATGGGCCCTTTGTGATGTTAAAAGTCAAGTCCGCAGGACAACAGTCCATATCGGGCCGTTTTAACTTTTTTTTCTTGTCAAAAAGGCTCCTCAAAAGGTTCAAAATACCTTCGTATCCTTCTTATGGGATCTTTCTGATGTTAAAAGTCAAGTCCGCCAGACAGTATCAAATATCGGGTCGTTTGAACTTTTTTTTCTGGTCATAAAGGCTCCACAAAAGGTTCAAAAAAGCTTTGTTTCCTTCTTATGGGCTCTTTCTGATGTTAAAAGTCAAGTCCGCCAGACAGTAACCCATATCGGGCCGTTTTAACTTTTTTTTCTGGTCAAAAACGTTCTTCAAAACGTTCAAAAGAGCTTTGTATCCTTCTTATGGGCTCTTTCTAAAGTGTAAAAAGTCAAGTTCGCCAGACAGTAGCCCATATCGGGCCGTTTGAACTTTTTTTTCTGGTCAAAAAGGCTCCTCAAAAGGTTCAAAAGGGCTTCGTATCCTTCTTGTCAGCTCTTTCTGATATTAAAAGTCAAGTCCGCCAGACAGTAGCCCATATCGGGCCGTTTGAACTTTTTTTTCTGGTCAAAAAGGCTCCTCAAAAGGTTAAAAAGAGCTTTGTGTCCTTCTTATGGGCTCTTTCTAAAGTGTAAATGGTCAAGTCCGCCAGACAGTAGCCCATATCGGGCCATTTTAACTTTTTTTTCTGGTCAAAAAGGCTCCACAAAAGGATCAAAAGAGCTTCTTATCCTTCTTATGGGCTCTTTCTGATGTTAAAAGTCAAGTACGCCAGACAGTAGCCCATATCGGGCCGTTTGAACTTTTTTTTCTGGTCAAAAAGGCTCCTCAAAAGGTTCAAAAGAGCTTTGTATCCTTCTTATGGGCTCTTTCTGATGTTAAAAGTCAAGTCCGCCAGACAGTAATCCATATCGGGCCGTTTGAACTTTTTTTTCTGGTCAAAAAGGCTCCTCAAAAGGTTCAAAAGGGCTTCGTATCCTTCTTATGGGCTCTTTCTGATGTTAAAAGTCAAGTCCGCCAGACAGTAATCCATATCGGGCCGTTTTAACTTTTTTTCTGGTCAAAAAGGCTCGTCAAAAGGTTCAAAAGGGCTTCGTATCCTTCTTATGGGCTCTTTCTGATGTTAAAAGTCAAGTCCGCCAGACAGTAATCCATATCGGTCCGTTTGAACTTTTTTTTCTGGTCAAAAAGGCTCCTCAAAAGGTTCAAAAGGGCTTCGTATCCTTCTTATGGGCCCTTTGTGAAGTTAAAAGTCAAGTCCGCAGGACAACAGTCCATATCGGGCCGTTTTAACTTTTTTTTCTTGTCAAAAAGGCTCCTCAAAAGGTTCAAAATACCTTCGTATCCTTCTTATGGGATCTTTCTGATGTTAAAAGTCAAGTCCGCCAGACAGTATCAAATATCGGGCCGTTTGAACTTTTTTTTCTGGTCAAAAAGGCTCCTCAAAAGGTTCAAAAGAGCTTTGTATCCTTCTTATGGGCTCTTTCTGATGTTAAAAGTCAAGTCCGCCAGACAGTAATCCATATCGGGCCGTTTGAACTTTTTTTCCTGGTCAAAAAGGCTCCACAAAAGGTTCAAAAAAGCTTTGTTTCCTTCTTATGGGCTCTTTCTAAAGTGTAAAAAGTCAAGTTCGCCAGACAGTAGCCCATATCGGGCCGTTTGAACTTTTTTTTCTGGTCAAAAAGGCTCCTCAAAAGGTTCAAAAGGGCTTCGTATCCTTCTTTTCGGCTCTTTCTGATATTAAAAGTCAAGTCCGCCAGACAGCTGTACATATCGGGCCGTTTGAACTTTTTTTTCTGGTCAAAAAGGCTCCTCAATAGGTTCAAAAGACCTTCGTATCCTTTTTATGGGCTCTTTCTAAAGTGTAAATGGTCAAGTCCGCCAGACAGTAGCCCATATCGGGCCGTTTGAACTTTTTTTTCTGGTCAAAAAGGCTCCTCAAAAGGTTAAAAAGAGCTTTGTGTCCTTCTTATGGGCTCTTTCTAAAGTGTAAATTGTCAAGTCCGCCAGACAGTAGCCCATATCGGGCCATTTTAACTTTTTTTTCTGGTCAAAAAGGCTCCACAAAAGGATCAAAAGAGCTTCTTATCCTTCTTATGGGCTCTTTCTGATGTTAAAAGTCAAGTACGCCAGACAGTAGCCCATATCGGGCCGTTTGAACTTTTTTTTCTGGTCAAAAAGGCTCCTCAAAAGGTTCAAAAGAGCTTTGTTTCCTTCTTATGGGCTCTTTCTGATGTTAAAAGTCAAGTCCGCCAGACAGTAATCCATATCGGGCCGTTTGAACTTTTTTTTCTGGTCAAAAAGGCTCCTCAAAAGGTTAAAAAGAGCTTTGTGTCCTTCTTATGGGCTCTTTCTAAAGTGTAAATGGTCAAGTCCGCCAGACAGTAGCCCATATCGGGCCATTTTAACTTTTTTTTCTGGTCAAAAGGGCTCCACAAAAGGATCAAAAGAGCTTCTTATCCTTCTTATGGGCTCTTTCTGATGTTAAAAGTCAAGTACGCCAGACAGTAGCCCATATCGGGCCGTTTGAACTTTTTTTTCTGGTCAAAAAGGCTCCTCAAAAGGTTCAAAAGAGCTTTGTATCCTTCTTATGGGCTCTTTCTGATGTTAAAAGTCAAGTCCGCCAGACAGTAATCCATATCGGGCCGTTTGAACTTTTTTTTCTGGTCAAAAAGGCTCCTCAAAAGGTTAAAAAGAGCTTTGTGTCCTTCTTATGGGCTCTTTCTAAAGTGTAAATTGTCAAGTCCGCCAGACAGTAGCCCATATCGGGCCATTTTAACTTTTTTTTCTGGTCAAAAAGGCTCCACAAAAGGATCAAAAGAGCTTCTTATCCTTCTTATGGGCTCTTTCTGATGTTAAAAGTCAAGTACGCCAGACAGTAGCCCATATCGGGCCGTTTGAACTTTTTTTTCTGGTCAAAAAGGCTCCTCAAAAGGTTCAAAAGAGCTTTGTTTCCTTCTTATGGGCTCTTTCTGATGTTAAAAGTCAAGTACGCCAGACAGTAGCCCATATCGGGCCGTTTGAACTTTTTTTTCTGGTCAAAAAGGCTCCTCAAAAGGTTCAAAAGAGCTTTGTTTCCTTCTTATGGGCTCTTTCTGATGTTAAAAGTCAAGTCCGCCAGACAGTAATCCATATCGGGCCGTTTGAACTTTTTTTTCTGGTCAAAAAGGCTCCTCAAAAGGTTCAAAAGGGCTTCGTATCCTTCTTATGGGCTCTTTCTGATGTTAAAAGTCAAGTCCGCCAGACAGTAATCCATATCGGGCCGTTTTAACTTTTTTTCTGGTCAAAAAGGCTCGTCAAAAGGTTCAAAAGGGCTTCGTATCCTTCTTATGGGCTCTTTCTGATGTTAAAAGTCAAGTCCGCCAGACAGTAATCCATATCGGGCCGTTTGAACTTTTTTTTCTGGTCAAAAAGGCTCCTCAAAAGGTTCAAAAGGGCTTCGTATCCTTCTTATGGGCCCTTTGTGATGTTAAAAGTCAAGTCCGCAGGAAAACAGTCCATATCGGGCCGTTTTAACTTTTTTTTCTTGTCAAAAAGGCTCCTCAAAAGGTTCAAAATACCTTCGTATCCTTCTTATGGGATCTTTCTGATGTTAAAAGTCAAGTCCGCCAGACAGTATCAAATATCGGGTCGTTTGAACTTTTTTTTCTGGTCATAAAGGCTCCACAAAAGGTTCAAAAAAGCTTTGTTTCCTTCTTATGGGCTCTTTCTGATGTTAAAAGTCAAGTCCGCCAGACAGTAACCCATATCGGGCCGTTTTAACTTTTTTTTCTGGTCAAAAACGTTCTTCAAAACGTTCAAAAGAGCTTTGTATCCTTCTTATGGGCTCTTTCTAAAGTGTAAAAAGTCAAGTTCGCCAGACAGTAGCCCATATCGGGCCGTTTGAACTTTTTTTTCTGGTCAAAAAGGCTCCTCAAAAGGTTCACAAGGGCTTCGTATCCTTCTTTTCGGCTCTTTCTGATATTAAAAGTCAAGTCCGCCAGACAGCTGTACATATCGGGCCGTTTGAACTTTTTTTTCTGGTCAAAAAGGCTCCTCAATAGGTTCAAAAGACCTTCGTATCCTTTTTATGGGCTCTTTCTAAAGTGTAAATGGTCAAGTCCGCCAGACAGTAGCCCATATCGGGCCGTTTTAACTTTTTTTTCTGGTCAAAAAGGCTCCTCAAAAGGATCAAAAGAGCTTCTTATCCTTCTTATGGGCTCTTTCTGATGTTAAAAGTCAAGTACGCCAGACAGTAGCCCATATCGGGCCGTTTGAACTTTTTTTTCTGGTCAAAAAGGCTCCTCAAAAGGTTCAAAAGAGCTTTGTGTCCTTCTTATGGGCTCTTTCTAAAGTGTAAAAAGTCAAATCCGCCAGACAGTAGCCCATATCGGGACGTTTTAACTTTTTTTTCTGGTCAAAAAGGCTCCTCAAAAGGATCAAAAGAGCTTCTTATCCTTCTTATGGGCTCTTTCTGATGTTAAAAGTCAAGTCAGCCAGACAGTAGCCCATATCGGGTCGTTTGAACTTTTTTTTCTGGTCAAAAAGGCTCCTCAATAGGTTCAAAAGACCTTCGTATCCTTTTTATGGGCTCTTTCTAAAGTGTAAATGGTCAAGTCCGCCAGACAGTAGCCCATATCGGGCCGTTTTAACTTTTTTTTCTGGTCAAAAAGGCTCCTCAAAAGGATCAAAAGAGCTTCTTATCCTTCTTATGGGCTCTTTCTGATGTTAAAAGTCAAGTACGCCAGACAGTAGCCCATATCGGGCCGTTTGAACTTTTTTTTCTGGTCAAAAAGGATCCTCAAAAGGTTCAAAAGAGCTTTGTGTCCTTCTTATGGGCTCTTTCTAAAGTGTAAAAAGTCAAATCCGCCAGACAGTAGCCCATATCGGGACGTTTTAACTTTTTTTTCTGGTCAAAAAGGCTCCTCAAAAGGATCAAAAGAGCTTCTTATCCTTCTTATGGGCTCTTTCTGATGTTAAAAGTCAAGTCAGCCAGACAGTAGCCCATATCGGGTCGTTTGAACTTTTTTTTCTGGTCAAAAAGGCTCCTCAAAAGGTTCAAAAGAGCTTTGTATCCTTCTTATGGGCTCTTTCTGATGTTAAAAGTCAAGTCCGCCAGACAGTAATCCATATCGGGCCGTTTTAACTTTTTTTCTGGTCAAAAAGGCTCGTCAAAAGGTTCAAAAGGGCTTCGTATCCTTCTTATGGGCTCTTTCTGATGTTAAAAGTCAAGTCCGCCAGACAGTAATCCATATCGGGCCGTTTGAACTTTTTTTTCTGGTCAAAAAGGCTCCTCAAAAGGTTCAAAAGGGCTTCGTATCCTTCTTATGGGCCCTTTGTGAAGTTAAAAGTCAAGTCCGCAGGACAACAGTCCATATCGGGCCGTTTTAACTTTTTTTTCTTGTCAAAAAGGCTCCTCAAAAGGTTCAAAATACCTTCGTATCCTTCTTATGGGATCTTTCTGATGTTAAAAGTCAAGTCCGCCAGACAGTATCAAATATCGGGCCGTTTGAACTTTTTTTTCTGGTCAAAAAGGCTCCTCAAAAGGTTCAAAAGAGCTTTGTATCCTTCTTATGGGCTCTTTCTGATGTTAAAAGTCAAGTCCGCCAGACAGTAATCCATATCGGGCCGTTTGAACTTTTTTTCCTGGTCAAAAAGGCTCCACAAAAGGTTCAAAAAAGCTTTGTTTCCTTCTTATGGGCTCTTTCTAAAGTGTAAAAAGTCAAGTTCGCCAGACAGTAGCCCATATCGGGCCGTTTGAACTTTTTTTTCTGGTCAAAAAGGCTCCTCAAAAGGTTCAAAAGGGCTTCGTATCCTTCTTTTCGGCTCTTTCTGATATTAAAAGTCAAGTCCGCCAGACAGCTGTACATATCGGGCCGTTTGAACTTTTTTTTCTGGTCAAAAAGGCTCCTCAATAGGTTCAAAAGACCTTCGTATCCTTTTGATGGGCTCTTTCTAAAGTGTAAATGGTCAAGTCCGCCAGACAGTAGCCCATATCGGGCCGTTTGAACTTTTTTTTCTGGTCAAAAAGGCTCCTCAAAAGGTTAAAAAGAGCTTTGTGTCCTTCTTATGGGCTCTTTCTAAAGTGTAAATTGTCAAGTCCACCAGACAGTAGCCCATATCGGGCCATTTTAACTTTTTTTTCTGGTCAAAAAGGCTCCACAAAAGGATCAAAAGAGCTTCTTATCCTTCTTATGGGCTCTTTCTGATGTTAAAAGTCAAGTACGCCAGACAGTAATCCATATCGGGCCGTTTGAACTTTTTTTTCTGGTCAAAAAGGCTCGTCAAAAGGTTCAAAAGGGCTTCGTATCCTTCTTATGGGCTCTTTCTGATGTTAAAAGTCAAGTCCGCCAGACAGTAATCCATATCGGGCCGTTTGAACTTTTTTTTCTGGTCAAAAAGGCTCCTCAAAAGGTTCAAAAGGGCTTCGTATCCTTCTTATGGGCCCTTTGTGAAGTTAAAAGTCAAGTCCGCAGGACAACAGTCCATATCGGGCCGTTTTAACTTTTTTTTCTTGTCAAAAAGGCTCCTCAAAAGGTTCAAAATACCTTCGTATCCTTCTTATGGGATCTTTCTGATGTTAAAAGTCAAGTCCGCCAGACAGTATCAAATATCGGGCCGTTTGAACTTTTTTTTCTGGTCAAAAAGGCTCCTCAAAAGGTTCAAAAGAGCTTTGTATCCTTCTTATGGGCTCTTTCTGATGTTAAAAGTCAAGTCCGCCAGACAGTAATCCATATCGGGCCGTTTGAACTTTTTTTCCTGGTCAAAAAGGCTCCACAAAAGGTTCAAAAAAGCTTTGTTTCCTTCTTATGGGCTCTTTCTAAAGTGTAAAAAGTCAAGTTCGCCAGACAGTAGCCCATATCGGGCCGTTTGAACTTTTTTTTCTGGTCAAAAAGGCTCCTCAAAAGGTTCAAAAGGGCTTCGTATCCTTCTTTTCGGCTCTTTCTGATATTAAAAGTCAAGTCCGCCAGACAGCTGTACATATCGGGCCGTTTGAACTTTTTTTTCTGGTCAAAAAGGCTCCTCAATAGGTTCAAAAGACCTTCGTATCCTTTTTATGGGCTCTTTCTAAAGTGTAAATGGTCAAGTCCGCCAGACAGTAGCCCATATCGGGCCGTTTGAACTTTTTTTTCTGGTCAAAAAGGCTCCTCAAAAGGTTAAAAAGAGCTTTGTGTCCTTCTTATGGGCTCTTTCTAAAGTGTAAATTGTCAAGTCCACCAGACAGTAGCCCATATCGGGCCATTTTAACTTTTTTTTCTGGTCAAAAAGGCTCCACAAAAGGATCAAAAGAGCTTCTTATCCTTCTTATGGGCTCTTTCTGATGTTAAAAGTCAAGTACGCCAGACAGTAGCCCATATCGGGCCGTTTGAACTTTTTTTTCTGGTCAAAAAGGCTCCTCAAAAGGTTCAAAAGAGCTTTGTTTCCTTCTTATGGGCTCTTTCTGATGTTAAAAGTCAAGTCCGCCAGACAGTAATCCATATCGGGCCGTTTGAACTTTTTTTTCTGGTCAAAAAGGCTCCTCAAAAGGTTCAAAAGGGCTTCGTATCCTTCTTATGGGCTCTTTCTGATGTTAAAAGTCAAGTCCGCCAGACAGTAATCCATATCGGGCCGTTTTAACTTTTTTTCTGGTCAAAAAGGCTCGTCAAAAGGTTCAAAAGGGCTTCGTATCCTTCTTATGGGCCCTTTGTGATGTTAAAAGTCAAGTCCGCAGGACAACAGTCCATATCGGGCCGTTTTAACTTTTTTTTCTTGTCAAAAAGGCTCCTCAAAAGGTTCAAAATACCTTCGTATCCTTCTTATGGGATCTTTCTGATGTTAAAAGTCAAGTCCGCCAGACAGTATCAAATATCGGGTCGTTTGAACTTTTTTTTCTGGTCATAAAGGCTCCACAAAAGGTTCAAAAAAGCTTTGTTTCCTTCTTATGGGCTCTTTCTGATGTTAAAAGTCAAGTCCGCCAGACAGTAACCCATATCGGGCCGTTTTAACTTTTTTTTCTGGTCAAAAACGTTCTTCAAAACGTTCAAAAGAGCTTTGTATCCTTCTTATGGGCTCTTTCTAAAGTGTAAAAAGTCAAGTTCGCCAGACAGTAGCCCATATCGGGCCGTTTGAACTTTTTTTTCTGGTCAAAAAGGCTCCTCAAAAGGTTCAAAAGGGCTTCGTATCCTTCTTTTCGGCTCTTTCTGATATTAAAAGTCAAGTCCGCCAGACAGCTGTACATATCGGGCCGTTTGAACTTTTTTTTCTGGTCAAAAAGGCTCCTCAATAGGTTCAAAAGACCTTCGTATCCTTTTTATGGGCTCTTTCTAAAGTGTAAATGGTCAAGTCCGCCAGACAGTAGCCCATATCGGGCCGTTTTAACTTTTTTTTCTGGTCAAAAAGGCTCCTCAAAAGGATCAAAAGAGCTTCTTATCCTTCTTATGGGCTCTTTCTGATGTTAAAAGTCAAGTCAGCCAGACAGTAGCCCATATCGGGTCGTTTGAACTTTTTTTTCTGGTCAAAAAGGCTCCTCAAAAGGTTCAAAAGAGCTTTGTATCCTTCTTATGGGCTCTTTCTGATGTTAAAAGTCAAGTCCGCCAGACAGTAATCCATATCGGGCCGTTTTAACTTTTTTTCTGGTCAAAAAGGCTCGTCAAAAGGTTCAAAAGGGCTTCGTATCCTTCTTATGGGCTCTTTCTGATGTTAAAAGTCAAGTCCGCCAGACAGTAATCCATATCGGGCCGTTTGAACTTTTTTTTCTGGTCAAAAAGGCTCCTCAAAAGGTTCAAAAGGGCTTCGTATCCTTCTTTTCGGCTCTTTCTGATATTAAAAGTCAAGTCCGCCAGACAGCTGTACATATCGGGCCGTTTGAACTTTTTTTTCTGGTCAAAAAGGCTCCTCAAAAGGATCAAAAGAGCTTCTTATCCTTCTTATGGGCTCTTTCTGATGTTAAAAGTCAAGTACGCCAGACAGTAGCCCATATCGGGCCGTTTGAACTTTTTTTTCTGGTCAAAAAGGCTCCTCAAAAGGTTCAAAAGAGCTTTGTGTCCTTCTTATGGGCTCTTTCTAAAGTGTAAAAAGTCAAATCCGCCAGACAGTAGCCCATATCGGGACGTTTTAACTTTTTTTTCTGGTCAAAAAGGCTCCTCAAAAGGATCAAAAGAGCTTCTTATCCTTCTTATGGGCTCTTTCTGATGTTAAAAGTCAAGTCAGCCAGACAGTAGCCCATATCGGGTCGTTTGAACTTTTTTTTCTGGTCAAAAAGGCTCCTCAAAAGGTTCAAAAGAGCTTTGTATCCTTCTTATGGGCTCTTTCTGATGTTAAAAGTCAAGTCCGCCAGACAGTAATCCATATCGGGCCGTTTGAACTTTTTTTCCTGGTCAAAAAGGCTCCACAAAAGGTTCAAAAAAGCTTCGTTTCCTTCTTATGGGCTCTTTCTGATGTTAAAAGTCAAGTACGCCAGACAGTAGCCCATATCGGGCCGTTTGAACTTTTTTTTCTGGTCAAAAAGGCTCCTCAAAAGGTTCAAAAGGGCTTCGTATCCTTCTTGTCAGCTCTTTCTGATATTAAAAGTCAAGTCCGCCAGACAGTAGCCCATATCGGGCCGTTTGAACTTTTTTTTCTGGTCAAAAAGGCTCCTCAAAAGGTTAAAAAGAGCTTTGTGTCCTTCTTATGGGCTCTTTCTAAAGTGTAAATGGTCAAGTCCGCCAGACAGTAGCCCATATCGGGCCATTTTAACTTTTTTTTCTGGTCAAAAAGGCTCCACAAAAGGATCAAAAGAGCTTCTTATCCTTCTTATGGGCTCTTTCTGATGTTAAAAGTCAAGTACGCCAGACAGTAGCCCATATCGGGCCGTTTGAACTTTTTTTTCTGGTCAAAAAGGCTCCTCAAAAGGTTCAAAAGAGCTTTGTATCCTTCTTATGGGCTCTTTCTGATGTTAAAAGTCAAGTCCGCCAGACAGTAATCCATATCGGGCCGTTTGAACTTTTTTTTCTGGTCAAAAAGGCTCCTCAAAAGGTTCAAAAGGGCTTCGTATCCTTCTTATGGGCTCTTTCTGATGTTAAAAGTCAAGTCCGCCAGACAGTAATCCATATCGGGCCGTTTTAACTTTTTTTCTGGTCAAAAAGGCTCGTCAAAAGGTTCAAAAGGGCTTCGTATCCTTCTTATGGGCTCTTTCTGATGTTAAAAGTCAAGTCCGCCAGACAGTAATCCATATCGGGCCGTTTGAACTTTTTTTTCTGGTCAAAAAGGCTCCTCAAAAGGTTCAAAAGGGCTTCGTATCCTTCTTATGGGCCCTTTGTGAAGTTAAAAGTCAAGTCCGCAGGACAACAGTCCATATCGGGCCGTTTTAACTTTTTTTTCTTGTCAAAAAGGCTCCTCAAAAGGTTCAAAATACCTTCGTATCCTTCTTATGGGATCTTTCTGATGTTAAAAGTCAAGTCCGCCAGACAGTAGCCCATATCGGGCCATTTTAACTTTTTTTTCTGGTCAAAAAGGCTCCACAAAAGGATCAAAAGAGCTTCTTATCCTTCTTATGGGATCTTTCTGATGTTAAAAGTCAAGTCCGCCAGACAGTATCAAATATCGGGTCGTTTGAACTTTTTTTTCTGGTCATAAAGGCTCCACAAAAGGTTCAAAAAAGCTTTGTTTCCTTCTTATGGGCTCTTTCTGATGTTAAAAGTCAAGTCCGCCAGACAGTAACCCATATCGGGCCGTTTTAACTTTTTTTTCTGGTCAAAAACGTTCTTCAAAACGTTCAAAAGAGCTTTGTATCCTTCTTATGGGCTCTTTCTAAAGTGTAAAAAGTCAAGTTCGCCAGACAGTAGCCCATATCGGGCCGTTTGAACTTTTTTTTCTGGTCAAAAAGGCTCCTCAAAAGGTTCAAAAGGGCTTCGTATCCTTCTTTTCGGCTCTTTCTGATATTAAAAGTCAAGTCCGCCAGACAGCTGTACATATCGGGCCGTTTGAACTTTTTTTTCTGGTCAAAAAAGGCTCCTCAATAGGTTCAAAAGACCTTCGTATCCTTTTTATGGGCTCTTTCTAAAGTGTAACTGGTCAAGTCCGCCAGACAGTAGCCCATATCGGGCCGTTTTAACTTTTTTTTCTGGTCAAAAAGGCTCCTCAAAAGGATCAAAAGAGCTTCTTATCCTTCTTATGGGCTCTTTCTGATGTTAAAAGTCAAGTACGCCAGACAGTAGCCCATATCGGGCCGTTTGAACTTTTTTTTCTGGTCAAAAAGGCTCCTCAAAAGGTTCAAAAGAGCTTTGTGTCCTTCTTATGGGCTCTTTCTAAAGTGTAAAAAGTCAAATCCGCCAGACAGTAGCCCATATCGGGACGTTTTAACTTTTTTTTCTGGTCAAAAAGGCTCCTCAAAAGGATCAAAAGAGCTTCTTATCCTTCTTATGGGCTCTTTCTGATGTTAAAAGTCAAGTCAGCCAGACAGTAGCCCATATCGGGTCGTTTGAACTTTTTTTTCTGGTCAAAAAGGCTCCTCAAAAGGTTCAAAAGAGCTTTGTATCCTTCTTATGGGCTCTTTCTGATGTTAAAAGTCAAGTCCGCCAGACAGTAATCCATATCGGGCCGTTTGAACTTTTTTTCCTGGTCAAAAAGGCTCCACAAAAGGTTCAAAAAAGCTTCGTTTCCTTCTTATGGGCTCTTTCTGATGTTAAAAGTCAAGTACGCCAGACAGTAGCCCATATCGGGCCGTTTGAACTTTTTTTTCTGGTCAAAAAGGCTCCTCAAAAGGTTCAAAAGGGCTTCGTATCCTTCTTGTCAGCTCTTTCTGATATTAAAAGTCAAGTCCGCCAGACAGTAGCCCATATCGGGCCGTTTGAACTTTTTTTTCTGGTCAAAAAGGCTCCTCAAAAGGTTAAAAAGAGCTTTGTGTCCTTCTTATGGGCTCTTTCTAAAGTGTAAATGGTCAAGTCCGCCAGACAGTAGCCCATATCGGGCCATTTTAACTTTTTTTTCTGGTCAAAAAGGCTCCACAAAAGGATCAAAAGAGCTTCTTATCCTTCTTATGGGCTCTTTCTGATGTTAAAAGTCAAGTACGCCAGACAGTAGCCCATATCGGGCCGTTTGAACTTTTTTTTCTGGTCAAAAAGGCTCCTCAAAAGGTTCAAAAGAGCTTTGTATCCTTCTTATGGGCTCTTTCTGATGTTAAAAGTCAAGTCCGCCAGACAGTAATCCATATCGGGCCGTTTGAACTTTTTTTTCTGGTCAAAAAGGCTCCTCAAAAGGTTCAAAAGGGCTTCGTATCCTTCTTATGGGCTCTTTCTGATGTTAAAAGTCAAGTCCGCCAGACAGTAATCCATATCGGGCCGTTTTAACTTTTTTTCTGGTCAAAAAGGCTCGTCAAAAGGTTCAAAAGGGCTTCGTATCCTTCTTATGGGCTCTTTCTGATGTTAAAAGTCAAGTCCGCCAGACAGTAATCCATATCGGGCCGTTTGAACTTTTTTTTCTGGTCAAAAAGGCTCCTCAAAAGGTTCAAAAGGGCTTCGTATCCTTCTTATGGGCCCTTTGTGAAGTTAAAAGTCAAGTCCGCAGGACAACAGTCCATATCGGGCCGTTTTAACTTTTTTTTCTTGTCAAAAAGGCTCCTCAAAAGGTTCAAAATACCTTCGTATCCTTCTTATGGGATCTTTCTGATGTTAAAAGTCAAGTCCGCCAGACAGTATCAAATATCGGGCCGTTTGAACTTTTTTTTCTGGTCAAAAAGGCTCCTCAAAAGGTTCAAAAGAGCTTTGTATCCTTCTTATGGGCTCTTTCTGATGTTAAAAGTCAAGTCCGCCAGACAGTAATCCATATCGGGCCGTTTGAACTTTTTTTCCTGGTCAAAAAGGCTCCACAAAAGGTTCAAAAAAGCTTTGTTTCCTTCTTATGGGCTCTTTCTAAAGTGTAAAAAGTCAAGTTCGCCAGACAGTAGCCCATATCGGGCCGTTTGAACTTTTTTTTCTGGTCAAAAAGGCTCCTCAAAAGGTTCAAAAGGGCTTCGTATCCTTCTTTTCGGCTCTTTCTGATATTAAAAGTCAAGTCCGCCAGACAGCTGTACATATCGGGCCGTTTGAACTTTTTTTTCTGGTCAAAAAGGCTCCTCAATAGGTTCAAAAGACCTTCGTATCCTTTTTATGGGCTCTTTCTAAAGTGTAAATGGTCAAGTCCGCCAGACAGTAGCCCATATCGGGCCGTTTGAACTTTTTTTTCTGGTCAAAAAGGCTCCTCAAAAGGTTAAAAAGAGCTTTGTGTCCTTCTTATGGGCTCTTTCTAAAGTGTAAATTGTCAAGTCCGCCAGACAGTAGCCCATATCGGGCCATTTTAACTTTTTTTTCTGGTCAAAAAGGCTCCACAAAAGGATCAAAAGAGCTTCTTATCCTTCTTATGGGCTCTTTCTGATGTTAAAAGTCAAGTACGCCAGACAGTAGCCCATATCGGGCCGTTTGAACTTTTTTTTCTGGTCAAAAAGGCTCCTCAAAAGGTTCAAAAGAGCTTTGTTTCCTTCTTATGGGCTCTTTCTGATGTTAAAAGTCAAGTCCGCCAGACAGTAATCCATATCGGGCCGTTTGAACTTTTTTTTCTGGTCAAAAAGGCTCCTCAAAAGGTTAAAAAGAGCTTTGTGTCCTTCTTATGGGCTCTTTCTAAAGTGTAAATGGTCAAGTCCGCCAGACAGTAGCCCATATCGGGCCATTTTAACTTTTTTTTCTGGTCAAAAGGGCTCCACAAAAGGATCAAAAGAGCTTCTTATCCTTCTTATGGGCTCTTTCTGATGTTAAAAGTCAAGTACGCCAGACAGTAGCCCATATCGGGCCGTTTGAACTTTTTTTTCTGGTCAAAAAGGCTCCTCAAAAGGTTCAAAAGAGCTTTGTATCCTTCTTATGGGCTCTTTCTGATGTTAAAAGTCAAGTCCGCCAGACAGTAATCCATATCGGGCCGTTTGAACTTTTTTTTCTGGTCAAAAAGGCTCCTCAAAAGGTTAAAAAGAGCTTTGTGTCCTTCTTATGGGCTCTTTCTAAAGTGTAAATTGTCAAGTCCGCCAGACAGTAGCCCATATCGGGCCATTTTAACTTTTTTTTCTGGTCAAAAAGGCTCCACAAAAGGATCAAAAGAGCTTCTTATCCTTCTTATGGGCTCTTTCTGATGTTAAAAGTCAAGTACGCCAGACAGTAGCCCATATCGGGCCGTTTGAACTTTTTTTTCTGGTCAAAAAGGCTCCTCAAAAGGTTCAAAAGAGCTTTGTTTCCTTCTTATGGGCTCTTTCTGATGTTAAAAGTCAAGTACGCCAGACAGTAGCCCATATCGGGCCGTTTGAACTTTTTTTTCTGGTCAAAAAGGCTCCTCAAAAGGTTCAAAAGAGCTTTGTTTCCTTCTTATGGGCTCTTTCTGATGTTAAAAGTCAAGTCCGCCAGACAGTAATCCATATCGGGCCGTTTGAACTTTTTTTTCTGGTCAAAAAGGCTCCTCAAAAGGTTCAAAAGGGCTTCGTATCCTTCTTATGGGCTCTTTCTGATGTTAAAAGTCAAGTCCGCCAGACAGTAATCCATATCGGGCCGTTTTAACTTTTTTTCTGGTCAAAAAGGCTCGTCAAAAGGTTCAAAAGGGCTTCGTATCCTTCTTATGGGCTCTTTCTGATGTTAAAAGTCAAGTCCGCCAGACAGTAATCCATATCGGGCCGTTTGAACTTTTTTTTCTGGTCAAAAAGGCTCCTCAAAAGGTTCAAAAGGGCTTCGTATCCTTCTTATGGGCCCTTTGTGATGTTAAAATTCAAGTCCGCAGGACAACAGTCCATATCGGGCCGTTTTAACTTTTTTTTCTTGTCAAAAAGGCTCCTCAAAAGGTTCAAAATACCTTCGTATCCTTCTTATGGGATCTTTCTGATGTTAAAAGTCAAGTCCGCCAGACAGTATCAAATATCGGGTCGTTTGAACTTTTTTTTCTGGTCATAAAGGCTCCACAAAAGGTTCAAAAAAGCTTTGTTTCCTTCTTATGGGCTCTTTCTGATGTTAAAAGTCAAGTCCGCCAGACAGTAACCCATATCGGGCCGTTTTAACTTTTTTTTCTGGTCAAAAACGTTCTTCAAAACGTTCAAAAGAGCTTTGTATCCTTCTTATGGGCTCTTTCTAAAGTGTAAAAAGTCAAGTTCGCCAGACAGTAGCCCATATCGGGCCGTTTGAACTTTTTTTTCTGGTCAAAAAGGCTCCTCAAAAGGTTCACAAGGGCTTCGTATCCTTCTTTTCGGCTCTTTCTGATATTAAAAGTCAAGTCCGCCAGACAGCTGTACATATCGGGCCGTTTGAACTTTTTTTTCTGGTCAAAAAGGCTCCTCAATAGGTTCAAAAGACCTTCGTATCCTTTTTATGGGCTCTTTCTAAAGTGTAAATGGTCAAGTCCGCCAGACAGTAGCCCATATCGGGCCGTTTTAACTTTTTTTTCTGGTCAAAAAGGCTCCTCAAAAGGATCAAAAGAGCTTCTTATCCTTCTTATGGGCTCTTTCTGATGTTAAAAGTCAAGTACGCCAGACAGTAGCCCATATCGGGCCGTTTGAACTTTTTTTTCTGGTCAAAAAGGCTCCTCAAAAGGTTCAAAAGAGCTTTGTGTCCTTCTTATGGGCTCTTTCTAAAGTGTAAAAAGTCAAATCCGCCAGACAGTAGCCCATATCGGGACGTTTTAACTTTTTTTTCTGGTCAAAAAGGCTCCTCAAAAGGATCAAAAGAGCTTCTTATCCTTCTTATGGGCTCTTTCTGATGTTAAAAGTCAAGTCAGCCAGACAGTAGCCCATATCGGGTCGTTTGAACTTTTTTTTCTGGTCAAAAAGGCTCCTCAATAGGTTCAAAAGACCTTCGTATCCTTTTTATGGGCTCTTTCTAAAGTGTAAATGGTCAAGTCCGCCAGACAGTAGCCCATATCGGGCCGTTTTAACTTTTTTTTCTGGTCAAAAAGGCTCCTCAAAAGGATCAAAAGAGCTTCTTATCCTTCTTATGGGCTCTTTCTGATGTTAAAAGTCAAGTACGCCAGACAGTAGCCCATATCGGGCCGTTTGAACTTTTTTTTCTGGTCAAAAAGGATCCTCAAAAGGTTCAAAAGAGCTTTGTGTCCTTCTTATGGGCTCTTTCTAAAGTGTAAAAAGTCAAATCCGCCAGACAGTAGCCCATATCGGGACGTTTTAACTTTTTTTTCTGGTCAAAAAGGCTCCTCAAAAGGATCAAAAGAGCTTCTTATCCTTCTTATGGGCTCTTTCTGATGTTAAAAGTCAAGTCAGCCAGACAGTAGCCCATATCGGGTCGTTTGAACTTTTTTTTCTGGTCAAAAAGGCTCCTCAAAAGGTTCAAAAGAGCTTTGTATCCTTCTTATGGGCTCTTTCTGATGTTAAAAGTCAAGTCCGCCAGACAGTAATCCATATCGGGCCGTTTTAACTTTTTTTCTGGTCAAAAAGGCTCGTCAAAAGGTTCAAAAGGGCTTCGTATCCTTCTTATGGGCTCTTTCTGATGTTAAAAGTCAAGTCCGCCAGACAGTAATCCATATCGGGCCGTTTGAACTTTTTTTTCTGGTCAAAAAGGCTCCTCAAAAGGTTCAAAAGGGCTTCGTATCCTTCTTATGGGCCCTTTGTGAAGTTAAAAGTCAAGTCCGCAGGACAACAGTCCATATCGGGCCGTTTTAACTTTTTTTTCTTGTCAAAAAGGCTCCTCAAAAGGTTCAAAATACCTTCGTATCCTTCTTATGGGATCTTTCTGATGTTAAAAGTCAAGTCCGCCAGACAGTATCAAATATCGGGCCGTTTGAACTTTTTTTTCTGGTCAAAAAGGCTCCTCAAAAGGTTCAAAAGAGCTTTGTATCCTTCTTATGGGCTCTTTCTGATGTTAAAAGTCAAGTCCGCCAGACAGTAATCCATATCGGGCCGTTTGAACTTTTTTTCCTGGTCAAAAAGGCTCCACAAAAGGTTCAAAAAAGCTTTGTTTCCTTCTTATGGGCTCTTTCTAAAGTGTAAAAAGTCAAGTTCGCCAGACAGTAGCCCATATCGGGCCGTTTGAACTTTTTTTTCTGGTCAAAAAGGCTCCTCAAAAGGTTCAAAAGGGCTTCGTATCCTTCTTTTCGGCTCTTTCTGATATTAAAAGTCAAGTCCGCCAGACAGCTGTACATATCGGGCCGTTTGAACTTTTTTTTCTGGTCAAAAAGGCTCCTCAATAGGTTCAAAAGACCTTCGTATCCTTTTTATGGGCTCTTTCTAAAGTGTAAATGGTCAAGTCCGCCAGACAGTAGCCCATATCGGGCCGTTTGAACTTTTTTTTCTGGTCAAAAAGGCTCCTCAAAAGGTTAAAAAGAGCTTTGTGTCCTTCTTATGGGCTCTTTCTAAAGTGTAAATTGTCAAGTCCACCAGACAGTAGCCCATATCGGGCCATTTTAACTTTTTTTTCTGGTCAAAAAGGCTCCACAAAAGGATCAAAAGAGCTTCTTATCCTTCTTATGGGCTCTTTCTGATGTTAAAAGTCAAGTACGCCAGACAGTAGCCCATATCGGGCCGTTTGAACTTTTTTTTCTGGTCAAAAAGGCTCCTCAAAAGGTTCAAAAGAGCTTTGTTTCCTTCTTATGGGCTCTTTCTGATGTTAAAAGTCAAGTCCGCCAGACAGTAGCCCATATCGGGCCGTTTGAACTTTTTTTTCTGGTCAAAAAGGCTCCTCAAAAGGTTCAAAAGGGCTTCGTATCCTTCTTATGGGCTCTTTCTGATGTTAAAAGTCAAGTCCGCCAGACAGTAATCCATATCGGGCCGTTTTAACTTTTTTTCTGGTCAAAAAGGCTCGTCAAAAGGTTCAAAAGGGCTTCGTATCCTTCTTATGGGCTCTTTCTGATGTTAAAAGTCAAGTCCGCCAGACAGTAATCCATATCGGGCCGTTTGAACTTTTTTTTCTGGTCAAAAAGGCTCCTCAAAAGGTTCAAAAGGGCTTCGTATCCTTCTTATGGGCCCTTTGTGATGTTAAAAGTCAAGTCCGCAGGACAACAGTCCATATCGGGCCGTTTTAACTTTTTTTTCTTGTCAAAAAGGTTCCTCAAAAGGTTCAAAATACCTTCGTATCCTTCTTATGGGATCTTTCTGATGTTAAAAGTCAAGTCCGCCAGACAGTATCAAATATCGGGTCGTTTGAACTTTTTTTTCTGGTCATAAAGGCTCCACAAAAGGTTCAAAAAAGCTTTGTTTCCTTCTTATGGGCTCTTTCTGATGTTAAAAGTCAAGTCCGCCAGACAGTAACCCATATCGGGCCGTTTTAACTTTTTTTTCTGGTCAAAAACGTTCTTCAAAACGTTCAAAAGAGCTTTGTATCCTTCTTATGGGCTCTTTCTAAAGTGTAAAAAGTCAAGTTCGCCAGACAGTAGCCCATATCGGGCCGTTTGAACTTTTTTTTCTGGTCAAAAAGGCTCCTCAAAAGGTTCAAAAGGGCTTCGTATCCTTCTTTTCGGCTCTTTCTGATATTAAAAGTCAAGTCCGCCAGACAGCTGTACATATCGGGCCGTTTGAACTTTTTTTTCTGGTCAAAAAGGCTCCTCAATAGGTTCAAAAGACCTTCGTATCCTTTTTATGGGCTCTTTCTAAAGTGTAAATGGTCAAGTCCGCCAGACAGTAGCCCATATCGGGCCGTTTTAACTTTTTTTTCTGGTCAAAAAGGCTCCTCAAAAGGATCAAAAGAGCTTCTTATCCTTCTTATGGGCTCTTTCTGATGTTAAAAGTCAAGTCAGCCAGACAGTAGCCCATATCGGGTCGTTTGAACTTTTTTTTCTGGTCAAAAAGGCTCCTCAAAAGGTTCAAAAGAGCTTTGTATCCTTCTTATGGGCTCTTTCTGATGTTAAAAGTCAAGTCCGCCAGACAGTAATCCATATCGGGCCGTTTTAACTTTTTTTCTGGTCAAAAAGGCTCGTCAAAAGGTTCAAAAGGGCTTCGTATCCTTCTTATGGGCTCTTTCTGATGTTAAAAGTCAAGTCCGCCAGACAGTAATCCATATCGGGCCGTTTGAACTTTTTTTTCTGGTCAAAAAGGCTCCTCAAAAGGTTCAAAAGGGCTTCGTATCCTTCTTTTCGGCTCTTTCTGATATTAAAAGTCAAGTCCGCCAGACAGCTGTACATATCGGGCCGTTTGAACTTTTTTTTCTGGTCAAAAAGGCTCCTCAAAAGGATCAAAAGAGCTTCTTATCCTTCTTATGGGCTCTTTCTGATGTTAAAAGTCAAGTACGCCAGACAGTAGCCCATATCGGGCCGTTTGAACTTTTTTTTCTGGTCAAAAAGGCTCCTCAAAAGGTTCAAAAGAGCTTTGTGTCCTTCTTATGGGCTCTTTCTAAAGTGTAAAAAGTCAAATCCGCCAGACAGTAGCCCATATCGGGACGTTTTAACTTTTTTTTCTGGTCAAAAAGGCTCCTCAAAAGGATCAAAAGAGCTTCTTATCCTTCTTATGGGCTCTTTCTGATGTTAAAAGTCAAGTCAGCCAGACAGTAGCCCATATCGGGTCGTTTGAACTTTTTTTTCTGGTCAAAAAGGCTCCTCAAAAGGTTCAAAAGAGCTTTGTATCCTTCTTATGGGCTCTTTCTGATGTTAAAAGTCAAGTCCGCCAGACAGTAATCCATATCGGGCCGTTTGAACTTTTTTTCCTGGTCAAAAAGGCTCCACAAAAGGTTCAAAAAAGCTTCGTTTCCTTCTTATGGGCTCTTTCTGATGTTAAAAGTCAAGTACGCCAGACAGTAGCCCATATCGGGCCGTTTGAACTTTTTTTTCTGGTCAAAAAGGCTCCTCAAAAGGTTCAAAAGGGCTTCGTATCCTTCTTGTCAGCTCTTTCTGATATTAAAAGTCAAGTCCGCCAGACAGTAGCCCATATCGGGCCGTTTGAACTTTTTTTTCTGGTCAAAAAGGCTCCTCAAAAGGTTAAAAAGAGCTTTGTGTCCTTCTTATGGGCTCTTTCTAAAGTGTAAATGGTCAAGTCCGCCAGACAGTAGCCCATATCGGGCCATTTTAACTTTTTTTTCTGGTCAAAAAGGCTCCACAAAAGGATCAAAAGAGCTTCTTATCCTTCTTATGGGCTCTTTCTGATGTTAAAAGTCAAGTACGCCAGACAGTAGCCCATATCGGGCCGTTTGAACTTTTTTTTCTGGTCAAAAAGGCTCCTCAAAAGGTTCAAAAGAGCTTTGTATCCTTCTTATGGGCTCTTTCTGATGTTAAAAGTCAAGTCCGCCAGACAGTAATCCATATCGGGCCGTTTGAACTTTTTTTTCTGGTCAAAAAGGCTCCTCAAAAGGTTCAAAAGGGCTTCGTATCCTTCTTATGGGCTCTTTCTGATGTTAAAAGTCAAGTCCGCCAGACAGTAATCCATATCGGGCCGTTTTAACTTTTTTTCTGGTCAAAAAGGCTCGTCAAAAGGTTCAAAAGGGCTTCGTATCCTTCTTATGGGCTCTTTCTGATGTTAAAAGTCAAGTCCGCCAGACAGTAATCCATATCGGGCCGTTTGAACTTTTTTTTCTGGTCAAAAAGGCTCCTCAAAAGGTTCAAAAGGGCTTCGTATCCTTCTTATGGGCCCTTTGTGAAGTTAAAAGTCAAGTCCGCAGGACAACAGTCCATATCGGGCCGTTTTAACTTTTTTTTCTTGTCAAAAAGGCTCCTCAAAAGGTTCAAAATACCTTCGTATCCTTCTTATGGGATCTTTCTGATGTTAAAAGTCAAGTCCGCCAGACAGTATCAAATATCGGGCCGTTTGAACTTTTTTTTCTGGTCAAAAAGGCTCCTCAAAAGGTTCAAAAGAGCTTTGTATCCTTCTTATGGGCTCTTTCTGATGTTAAAAGTCAAGTCCGCCAGACAGTAATCCATATCGGGCCGTTTGAACTTTTTTTCCTGGTCAAAAAGGCTCCACAAAAGGTTCAAAAAAGCTTTGTTTCCTTCTTATGGGCTCTTTCTAAAGTGTAAAAAGTCAAGTTCGCCAGACAGTAGCCCATATCGGGCCGTTTGAACTTTTTTTTCTGGTCAAAAAGGCTCCTCAAAAGGTTCAAAAGGGCTTCGTATCCTTCTTTTCGGCTCTTTCTGATATTAAAAGTCAAGTCCGCCAGACAGCTGTACATATCGGGCCGTTTGAACTTTTTTTTCTGGTCAAAAAGGCTCCTCAATAGGTTCAAAAGACCTTCGTATCCTTTTTATGGGCTCTTTCTAAAGTGTAAATGGTCAAGTCCGCCAGACAGTAGCCCATATCGGGCCGTTTGAACTTTTTTTTCTGGTCAAAAAGGCTCCTCAAAAGGTTAAAAAGAGCTTTGTGTCCTTCTTATGGGCTCTTTCTAAAGTGTAAATTGTCAAGTCCGCCAGACAGTAGCCCATATCGGGCCATTTTAACTTTTTTTTCTGGTCAAAAAGGCTCCACAAAAGGATCAAAAGAGCTTCTTATCCTTCTTATGGGCTCTTTCTGATGTTAAAAGTCAAGTACGCCAGACAGTAGCCCATATCGGGCCGTTTGAACTTTTTTTTCTGGTCAAAAAGGCTCCTCAAAAGGTTCAAAAGAGCTTTGTTTCCTTCTTATGGGCTCTTTCTGATGTTAAAAGTCAAGTCCGCCAGACAGTAATCCATATCGGGCCGTTTGAACTTTTTTTTCTGGTCAAAAAGGCTCCTCAAAAGGTTAAAAAGAGCTTTGTGTCCTTCTTATGGGCTCTTTCTAAAGTGTAAATGGTCAAGTCCGCCAGACAGTAGCCCATATCGGGCCATTTTAACTTTTTTTTCTGGTCAAAAGGGCTCCACAAAAGGATCAAAAGAGCTTCTTATCCTTCTTATGGGCTCTTTCTGATGTTAAAAGTCAAGTACGCCAGACAGTAGCCCATATCGGGCCGTTTGAACTTTTTTTTCTGGTCAAAAAGGCTCCTCAAAAGGTTCAAAAGAGCTTTGTATCCTTCTTATGGGCTCTTTCTGATGTTAAAAGTCAAGTCCGCCAGACAGTAATCCATATCGGGCCGTTTGAACTTTTTTTTCTGGTCAAAAAGGCTCCTCAAAAGGTTAAAAAGAGCTTTGTGTCCTTCTTATGGGCTCTTTCTAAAGTGTAAATTGTCAAGTCCGCCAGACAGTAGCCCATATCGGGCCATTTTAACTTTTTTTTCTGGTCAAAAAGGCTCCACAAAAGGATCAAAAGAGCTTCTTATCCTTCTTATGGGCTCTTTCTGATGTTAAAAGTCAAGTACGCCAGACAGTAGCCCATATCGGGCCGTTTGAACTTTTTTTTCTGGTCAAAAAGGCTCCTCAAAAGGTTCAAAAGAGCTTTGTTTCCTTCTTATGGGCTCTTTCTGATGTTAAAAGTCAAGTACGCCAGACAGTAGCCCATATCGGGCCGTTTGAACTTTTTTTTCTGGTCAAAAAGGCTCCTCAAAAGGTTCAAAAGAGCTTTGTTTCCTTCTTATGGGCTCTTTCTGATGTTAAAAGTCAAGTCCGCCAGACAGTAATCCATATCGGGCCGTTTGAACTTTTTTTTCTGGTCAAAAAGGCTCCTCAAAAGGTTCAAAAGGGCTTCGTATCCTTCTTATGGGCTCTTTCTGATGTTAAAAGTCAAGTCCGCCAGACAGTAATCCATATCGGGCCGTTTTAACTTTTTTTCTGGTCAAAAAGGCTCGTCAAAAGGTTCAAAAGGGCTTCGTATCCTTCTTATGGGCTCTTTCTGATGTTAAAAGTCAAGTCCGCCAGACAGTAATCCATATCGGGCCGTTTGAACTTTTTTTTCTGGTCAAAAAGGCTCCTCAAAAGGTTCAAAAGGGCTTCGTATCCTTCTTATGGGCCCTTTGTGATGTTAAAAGTCAAGTCCGCAGGACAACAGTCCATATCGGGCCGTTTTAACTTTTTTTTCTTGTCAAAAAGGCTCCTCAAAAGGTTCAAAATACCTTCGTATCCTTCTTATGGGATCTTTCTGATGTTAAAAGTCAAGTCCGCCAGACAGTATCAAATATCGGGTCGTTTGAACTTTTTTTTCTGGTCATAAAGGCTCCACAAAAGGTTCAAAAAAGCTTTGTTTCCTTCTTATGGGCTCTTTCTGATGTTAAAAGTCAAGTCCGCCAGACAGTAACCCATATCGGGCCGTTTTAACTTTTTTTTCTGGTCAAAAACGTTCTTCAAAACGTTCAAAAGAGCTTTGTATCCTTCTTATGGGCTCTTTCTAAAGTGTAAAAAGTCAAGTTCGCCAGACAGTAGCCCATATCGGGCCGTTTGAACTTTTTTTTCTGGTCAAAAAGGCTCCTCAAAAGGTTCACAAGGGCTTCGTATCCTTCTTTTCGGCTCTTTCTGATATTAAAAGTCAAGTCCGCCAGACAGCTGTACATATCGGGCCGTTTGAACTTTTTTTTCTGGTCAAAAAGGCTCCTCAATAGGTTCAAAAGACCTTCGTATCCTTTTTATGGGCTCTTTCTAAAGTGTAAATGGTCAAGTCCGCCAGACAGTAGCCCATATCGGGCCGTTTTAACTTTTTTTTCTGGTCAAAAAGGCTCCTCAAAAGGATCAAAAGAGCTTCTTATCCTTCTTATGGGCTCTTTCTGATGTTAAAAGTCAAGTACGCCAGACAGTAGCCCATATCGGGCCGTTTGAACTTTTTTTTCTGGTCAAAAAGGCTCCTCAAAAGGTTCAAAAGAGCTTTGTGTCCTTCTTATGGGCTCTTTCTAAAGTGTAAAAAGTCAAATCCGCCAGACAGTAGCCCATATCGGGACGTTTTAACTTTTTTTTCTGGTCAAAAAGGCTCCTCAAAAGGATCAAAAGAGCTTCTTATCCTTCTTATGGGCTCTTTCTGATGTTAAAAGTCAAGTCAGCCAGACAGTAGCCCATATCGGGTCGTTTGAACTTTTTTTTCTGGTCAAAAAGGCTCCTCAATAGGTTCAAAAGACCTTCGTATCCTTTTTATGGGCTCTTTCTAAAGTGTAAATGGTCAAGTCCGCCAGACAGTAGCCCATATCGGGCCGTTTTAACTTTTTTTTCTGGTCAAAAAGGCTCCTCAAAAGGATCAAAAGAGCTTCTTATCCTTCTTATGGGCTCTTTCTGATGTTAAAAGTCAAGTACGCCAGACAGTAGCCCATATCGGGCCGTTTGAACTTTTTTTTCTGGTCAAAAAGGATCCTCAAAAGGTTCAAAAGAGCTTTGTGTCCTTCTTATGGGCTCTTTCTAAAGTGTAAAAAGTCAAATCCGCCAGACAGTAGCCCATATCGGGACGTTTTAACTTTTTTTTCTGGTCAAAAAGGCTCCTCAAAAGGATCAAAAGAGCTTCTTATCCTTCTTATGGGCTCTTTCTGATGTTAAAAGTCAAGTCAGCCAGACAGTAGCCCATATCGGGTCGTTTGAACTTTTTTTTCTGGTCAAAAAGGCTCCTCAAAAGGTTCAAAAGAGCTTTGTATCCTTCTTATGGGCTCTTTCTGATGTTAAAAGTCAAGTCCGCCAGACAGTAATCCATATCGGGCCGTTTTAACTTTTTTTCTGGTCAAAAAGGCTCGTCAAAAGGTTCAAAAGGGCTTCGTATCCTTCTTATGGGCTCTTTCTGATGTTAAAAGTCAAGTCCGCCAGACAGTAATCCATATCGGGCCGTTTGAACTTTTTTTTCTGGTCAAAAAGGCTCCTCAAAAGGTTCAAAAGGGCTTCGTATCCTTCTTATGGGCCCTTTGTGAAGTTAAAAGTCAAGTCCGCAGGACAACAGTCCATATCGGGCCGTTTTAACTTTTTTTTCTTGTCAAAAAGGCTCCTCAAAAGGTTCAAAATACCTTCGTATCCTTCTTATGGGATCTTTCTGATGTTAAAAGTCAAGTCCGCCAGACAGTATCAAATATCGGGCCGTTTGAACTTTTTTTTCTGGTCAAAAAGGCTCCTCAAAAGGTTCAAAAGAGCTTTGTATCCTTCTTATGGGCTCTTTCTGATGTTAAAAGTCAAGTCCGCCAGACAGTAATCCATATCGGGCCGTTTGAACTTTTTTTCCTGGTCAAAAAGGCTCCACAAAAGGTTCAAAAAAGCTTTGTTTCCTTCTTATGGGCTCTTTCTAAAGTGTAAAAAGTCAAGTTCGCCAGACAGTAGCCCATATCGGGCCGTTTGAACTTTTTTTTCTGGTCAAAAAGGCTCCTCAAAAGGTTCAAAAGGGCTTCGTATCCTTCTTTTCGGCTCTTTCTGATATTAAAAGTCAAGTCCGCCAGACAGCTGTACATATCGGGCCGTTTGAACTTTTTTTTCTGGTCAAAAAGGCTCCTCAATAGGTTCAAAAGACCTTCGTATCCTTTTTATGGGCTCTTTCTAAAGTGTAAATGGTCAAGTCCGCCAGACAGTAGCCCATATCGGGCCGTTTGAACTTTTTTTTCTGGTCAAAAAGGCTCCTCAAAAGGTTAAAAAGAGCTTTGTGTCCTTCTTATGGGCTCTTTCTAAAGTGTAAATTGTCAAGTCCGCCAGACAGTAGCCCATATCGGGCCATTTTAACTTTTTTTTCTGGTCAAAAAGGCTCCACAAAAGGATCAAAAGAGCTTCTTATCCTTCTTATGGGCTCTTTCTGATGTTAAAAGTCAAGTACGCCAGACAGTAGCCCATATCGGGCCGTTTGAACTTTTTTTTCTGGTCAAAAAGGCTCCTCAAAAGGTTCAAAAGAGCTTTGTTTCCTTCTTATGGGCTCTTTCTGATGTTAAAAGTCAAGTCCGCCAGACAGTAATCCATATCGGGCCGTTTGAACTTTTTTTTCTGGTCAAAAAGGCTCCTCAAAAGGTTAAAAAGAGCTTTGTGTCCTTCTTATGGGCTCTTTCTAAAGTGTAAATGGTCAAGTCCGCCAGACAGTAGCCCATATCGGGCCATTTTAACTTTTTTTTCTGGTCAAAAGGGCTCCACAAAAGGATCAAAAGAGCTTCTTATCCTTCTTATGGGCTCTTTCTGATGTTAAAAGTCAAGTACGCCAGACAGTAGCCCATATCGGGCCGTTTGAACTTTTTTTTCTGGTCAAAAAGGCTCCTCAAAAGGTTCAAAAGAGCTTTGTATCCTTCTTATGGGCTCTTTCTGATGTTAAAAGTCAAGTCCGCCAGACAGTAATCCATATCGGGCCGTTTGAACTTTTTTTTCTGGTCAAAAAGGCTCCTCAAAAGGTTAAAAAGAGCTTTGTGTCCTTCTTATGGGCTCTTTCTAAAGTGTAAATTGTCAAGTCCGCCAGACAGTAGCCCATATCGGGCCATTTTAACTTTTTTTTCTGGTCAAAAAGGCTCCACAAAAGGATCAAAAGAGCTTCTTATCCTTCTTATGGGCTCTTTCTGATGTTAAAAGTCAAGTACGCCAGACAGTAGCCCATATCGGGCCGTTTGAACTTTTTTTTCTGGTCAAAAAGGCTCCTCAAAAGGTTCAAAAGAGCTTTGTTTCCTTCTTATGGGCTCTTTCTGATGTTAAAAGTCAAGTACGCCAGACAGTAGCCCATATCGGGCCGTTTGAACTTTTTTTTCTGGTCAAAAAGGCTCCTCAAAAGGTTCAAAAGAGCTTTGTTTCCTTCTTATGGGCTCTTTCTGATGTTAAAAGTCAAGTCCGCCAGACAGTAATCCATATCGGGCCGTTTGAACTTTTTTTTCTGGTCAAAAAGGCTCCTCAAAAGGTTCAAAAGGGCTTCGTATCCTTCTTATGGGCTCTTTCTGATGTTAAAAGTCAAGTCCGCCAGACAGTAATCCATATCGGGCCGTTTTAACTTTTTTTCTGGTCAAAAAGGCTCGTCAAAAGGTTCAAAAGGGCTTCGTATCCTTCTTATGGGCTCTTTCTGATGTTAAAAGTCAAGTCCGCCAGACAGTAATCCATATCGGGCCGTTTGAACTTTTTTTTCTGGTCAAAAAGGCTCCTCAAAAGGTTCAAAAGGGCTTCGTATCCTTCTTATGGGCCCTTTGTGATGTTAAAAGTCAAGTCCGCAGGACAACAGTCCATATCGGGCCGTTTTAACTTTTTTTTCTTGTCAAAAAGGCTCCTCAAAAGGTTCAAAATACCTTCGTATCCTTCTTATGGGATCTTTCTGATGTTAAAAGTCAAGTCCGCCAGACAGTATCAAATATCGGGTCGTTTGAACTTTTTTTTCTGGTCATAAAGGCTCCACAAAAGGTTCAAAAAAGCTTTGTTTCCTTCTTATGGGCTCTTTCTGATGTTAAAAGTCAAGTCCGCCAGACAGTAACCCATATCGGGCCGTTTTAACTTTTTTTTCTGGTCAAAAACGTTCTTCAAAACGTTCAAAAGAGCTTTGTATCCTTCTTATGGGCTCTTTCTAAAGTGTAAAAAGTCAAGTTCGCCAGACAGTAGCCCATATCGGGCCGTTTGAACTTTTTTTTCTGGTCAAAAAGGCTCCTCAAAAGGTTCACAAGGGCTTCGTATCCTTCTTTTCGGCTCTTTCTGATATTAAAAGTCAAGTCCGCCAGACAGCTGTACATATCGGGCCGTTTGAACTTTTTTTTCTGGTCAAAAAGGCTCCTCAATAGGTTCAAAAGACCTTCGTATCCTTTTTATGGGCTCTTTCTAAAGTGTAAATGGTCAAGTCCGCCAGACAGTAGCCCATATCGGGCCGTTTTAACTTTTTTTTCTGGTCAAAAAGGCTCCTCAAAAGGATCAAAAGAGCTTCTTATCCTTCTTATGGGCTCTTTCTGATGTTAAAAGTCAAGTACGCCAGACAGTAGCCCATATCGGGCCGTTTGAACTTTTTTTTCTGGTCAAAAAGGCTCCTCAAAAGGTTCAAAAGAGCTTTGTGTCCTTCTTATGGGCTCTTTCTAAAGTGTAAAAAGTCAAATCCGCCAGACAGTAGCCCATATCGGGACGTTTTAACTTTTTTTTCTGGTCAAAAAGGCTCCTCAAAAGGATCAAAAGAGCTTCTTATCCTTCTTATGGGCTCTTTCTGATGTTAAAAGTCAAGTCAGCCAGACAGTAGCCCATATCGGGTCGTTTGAACTTTTTTTTCTGGTCAAAAAGGCTCCTCAATAGGTTCAAAAGACCTTCGTATCCTTTTTATGGGCTCTTTCTAAAGTGTAAATGGTCAAGTCCGCCAGACAGTAGCCCATATCGGGCCGTTTTAACTTTTTTTTCTGGTCAAAAAGGCTCCTCAAAAGGATCAAAAGAGCTTCTTATCCTTCTTATGGGCTCTTTCTGATGTTAAAAGTCAAGTACGCCAGACAGTAGCCCATATCGGGCCGTTTGAACTTTTTTTTCTGGTCAAAAAGGATCCTCAAAAGGTTCAAAAGAGCTTTGTGTCCTTCTTATGGGCTCTTTCTAAAGTGTAAAAAGTCAAATCCGCCAGACAGTAGCCCATATCGGGACGTTTTAACTTTTTTTTCTGGTCAAAAAGGCTCCTCAAAAGGATCAAAAGAGCTTCTTATCCTTCTTATGGGCTCTTTCTGATGTTAAAAGTCAAGTCAGCCAGACAGTAGCCCATATCGGGTCGTTTGAACTTTTTTTTCTGGTCAAAAAGGCTCCTCAAAAGGTTCAAAAGAGCTTTGTATCCTTCTTATGGGCTCTTTCTGATGTTAAAAGTCAAGTCCGCCAGACAGTAATCCATATCGGGCCGTTTTAACTTTTTTTCTGGTCAAAAAGGCTCGTCAAAAGGTTCAAAAGGGCTTCGTATCCTTCTTATGGGCTCTTTCTGATGTTAAAAGTCAAGTCCGCCAGACAGTAATCCATATCGGGCCGTTTGAACTTTTTTTTCTGGTCAAAAAGGCTCCTCAAAAGGTTCAAAAGGGCTTCGTATCCTTCTTATGGGCCCTTTGTGAAGTTAAAAGTCAAGTCCGCAGGACAACAGTCCATATCGGGCCGTTTTAACTTTTTTTTCTTGTCAAAAAGGCTCCTCAAAAGGTTCAAAATACCTTCGTATCCTTCTTATGGGATCTTTCTGATGTTAAAAGTCAAGTCCGCCAGACAGTATCAAATATCGGGCCGTTTGAACTTTTTTTTCTGGTCAAAAAGGCTCCTCAAAAGGTTCAAAAGAGCTTTGTATCCTTCTTATGGGCTCTTTCTGATGTTAAAAGTCAAGTCCGCCAGACAGTAATCCATATCGGGCCGTTTGAACTTTTTTTCCTGGTCAAAAAGGCTCCACAAAAGGTTCAAAAAAGCTTTGTTTCCTTCTTATGGGCTCTTTCTAAAGTGTAAAAAGTCAAGTTCGCCAGACAGTAGCCCATATCGGGCCGTTTGAACTTTTTTTTCTGGTCAAAAAGGCTCCTCAAAAGGTTCAAAAGGGCTTCGTATCCTTCTTTTCGGCTCTTTCTGATATTAAAAGTCAAGTCCGCCAGACAGCTGTACATATCGGGCCGTTTGAACTTTTTTTTCTGGTCAAAAAGGCTCCTCAATAGGTTCAAAAGACCTTCGTATCCTTTTTATGGGCTCTTTCTAAAGTGTAAATGGTCAAGTCCGCCAGACAGTAGCCCATATCGGGCCGTTTGAACTTTTTTTTCTGGTCAAAAAGGCTCCTCAAAAGGTTAAAAAGAGCTTTGTGTCCTTCTTATGGGCTCTTTCTAAAGTGTAAATTGTCAAGTCCACCAGACAGTAGCCCATATCGGGCCATTTTAACTTTTTTTTCTGGTCAAAAAGGCTCCACAAAAGGATCAAAAGAGCTTCTTATCCTTCTTATGGGCTCTTTCTGATGTTAAAAGTCAAGTACGCCAGACAGTAGCCCATATCGGGCCGTTTGAACTTTTTTTTCTGGTCAAAAAGGCTCCTCAAAAGGTTCAAAAGAGCTTTGTTTCCTTCTTATGGGCTCTTTCTGATGTTAAAAGTCAAGTCCGCCAGACAGTAATCCATATCGGGCCGTTTGAACTTTTTTTTCTGGTCAAAAAGGCTCCTCAAAAGGTTCAAAAGGGCTTCGTATCCTTCTTATGGGCTCTTTCTGATGTTAAAAGTCAAGTCCGCCAGACAGTAATCCATATCGGGCCGTTTTAACTTTTTTTCTGGTCAAAAAGGCTCGTCAAAAGGTTCAAAAGGGCTTCGTATCCTTCTTATGGGCTCTTTCTGATGTTAAAAGTCAAGTCCGCCAGACAGTAATCCATATCGGGCCGTTTGAACTTTTTTTTCTGGTCAAAAAGGCTCCTCAAAAGGTTCAAAAGGGCTTCGTATCCTTCTTATGGGGCCTTTGTGATGTTAAAAGTCAAGTCCGCAGGACAACAGTCCATATCGGGCCGTTTTAACTTTTTTTTCTTGTCAAAAAGGCTCCTCAAAAGGTTCAAAATACCTTCGTATCCTTCTTATGGGATCTTTCTGATGTTAAAAGTCAAGTCCGCCAGACAGTATCAAATATCGGGTCGTTTGAACTTTTTTTTCTGGTCATAAAGGCTCCACAAAAGGTTCAAAAAAGCTTTGTTTCCTTCTTATGGGCTCTTTCTGATGTTAAAAGTCAAGTCCGCCAGACAGTAACCCATATCGGGCCGTTTTAACTTTTTTTTCTGGTCAAAAACGTTCTTCAAAACGTTCAAAAGAGCTTTGTATCCTTCTTATGGGCTCTTTCTAAAGTGTAAAAAGTCAAGTTCGCCAGACAGTAGCCCATATCGGGCCGTTTGAACTTTTTTTTCTGGTCAAAAAGGCTCCTCAAAAGGTTCAAAAGGGCTTCGTATCCTTCTTTTCGGCTCTTTCTGATATTAAAAGTCAAGTCCGCCAGACAGCTGTACATATCGGGCCGTTTGAACTTTTTTTTCTGGTCAAAAAGGCTCCTCAATAGGTTCAAAAGACCTTCGTATCCTTTTTATGGGCTCTTTCTAAAGTGTAAATGGTCAAGTCCGCCAGACAGTAGCCCATATCGGGCCGTTTTAACTTTTTTTTCTGGTCAAAAAGGCTCCTCAAAAGGATCAAAAGAGCTTCTTATCCTTCTTATGGGCTCTTTCTGATGTTAAAAGTCAAGTCAGCCAGACAGTAGCCCATATCGGGTCGTTTGAACTTTTTTTTCTGGTCAAAAAGGCTCCTCAAAAGGTTCAAAAGAGCTTTGTATCCTTCTTATGGGCTCTTTCTGATGTTAAAAGTCAAGTCCGCCAGACAGTAATCCATATCGGGCCGTTTTAACTTTTTTTCTGGTCAAAAAGGCTCGTCAAAAGGTTCAAAAGGGCTTCGTATCCTTCTTATGGGCTCTTTCTGATGTTAAAAGTCAAGTCCGCCAGACAGTAATCCATATCGGGCCGTTTGAACTTTTTTTTCTGGTCAAAAAGGCTCCTCAAAAGGTTCAAAAGGGCTTCGTATCCTTCTTTTCGGCTCTTTCTGATATTAAAAGTCAAGTCCGCCAGACAGCTGTACATATCGGGCCGTTTGAACTTTTTTTTCTGGTCAAAAAGGCTCCTCAAAAGGATCAAAAGAGCTTCTTATCCTTCTTATGGGCTCTTTCTGATGTTAAAAGTCAAGTACGCCAGACAGTAGCCCATATCGGGCCGTTTGAACTTTTTTTTCTGGTCAAAAAGGCTCCTCAAAAGGTTCAAAAGAGCTTTGTGTCCTTCTTATGGGCTCTTTCTAAAGTGTAAAAAGTCAAATCCGCCAGACAGTAGCCCATATCGGGACGTTTTAACTTTTTTTTCTGGTCAAAAAGGCTCCTCAAAAGGATCAAAAGAGCTTCTTATCCTTCTTATGGGCTCTTTCTGATGTTAAAAGTCAAGTCAGCCAGACAGTAGCCCATATCGGGTCGTTTGAACTTTTTTTTCTGGTCAAAAAGGCTCCTCAAAAGGTTCAAAAGAGCTTTGTATCCTTCTTATGGGCTCTTTCTGATGTTAAAAGTCAAGTCCGCCAGACAGTAATCCATATCGGGCCGTTTGAACTTTTTTTCCTGGTCAAAAAGGCTCCACAAAAGGTTCAAAAAAGCTTCGTTTCCTTCTTATGGGCTCTTTCTGATGTTAAAAGTCAAGTACGCCAGACAGTAGCCCATATCGGGCCGTTTGAACTTTTTTTTCTGGTCAAAAAGGCTCCTCAAAAGGTTCAAAAGGGCTTCGTATCCTTCTTGTCAGCTCTTTCTGATATTAAAAGTCAAGTCCGCCAGACAGTAGCCCATATCGGGCCGTTTGAACTTTTTTTTCTGGTCAAAAAGGCTCCTCAAAAGGTTAAAAAGAGCTTTGTGTCCTTCTTATGGGCTCTTTCTAAAGTGTAAATGGTCAAGTCCGCCAGACAGTAGCCCATATCGGGCCATTTTAACTTTTTTTTCTGGTCAAAAAGGCTCCACAAAAGGATCAAAAGAGCTTCTTATCCTTCTTATGGGCTCTTTCTGATGTTAAAAGTCAAGTACGCCAGACAGTAGCCCATATCGGGCCGTTTGAACTTTTTTTTCTGGTCAAAAAGGCTCCTCAAAAGGTTCAAAAGAGCTTTGTATCCTTCTTATGGGCTCTTTCTGATGTTAAAAGTCAAGTCCGCCAGACAGTAATCCATATCGGGCCGTTTGAACTTTTTTTTCTGGTCAAAAAGGCTCCTCAAAAGGTTCAAAAGGGCTTCGTATCCTTCTTATGGGCTCTTTCTGATGTTAAAAGTCAAGTCCGCCAGACAGTAATCCATATCGGGCCGTTTTAACTTTTTTTCTGGTCAAAAAGGCTCGTCAAAAGGTTCAAAAGGGCTTCGTATCCTTCTTATGGGCTCTTTCTGATGTTAAAAGTCAAGTCCGCCAGACAGTAATCCATATCGGGCCGTTTGAACTTTTTTTTCTGGTCAAAAAGGCTCCTCAAAAGGTTCAAAAGGGCTTCGTATCCTTCTTATGGGCCCTTTGTGAAGTTAAAAGTCAAGTCCGCAGGACAACAGTCCATATCGGGCCGTTTTAACTTTTTTTTCTTGTCAAAAAGGCTCCTCAAAAGGTTCAAAATACCTTCGTATCCTTCTTATGGGATCTTTCTGATGTTAAAAGTCAAGTCCGCCAGACAGTATCAAATATCGGGCCGTTTGAACTTTTTTTTCTGGTCAAAAAGGCTCCTCAAAAGGTTCAAAAGAGCTTTGTATCCTTCTTATGGGCTCTTTCTGATGTTAAAAGTCAAGTCCGCCAGACAGTAATCCATATCGGGCCGTTTGAACTTTTTTTCCTGGTCAAAAAGGCTCCACAAAAGGTTCAAAAAAGCTTTGTTTCCTTCTTATGGGCTCTTTCTAAAGTGTAAAAAGTCAAGTTCGCCAGACAGTAGCCCATATCGGGCCGTTTGAACTTTTTTTTCTGGTCAAAAAGGCTCCTCAAAAGGTTCAAAAGGGCTTCGTATCCTTCTTTTCGGCTCTTTCTGATATTAAAAGTCAAGTCCGCCAGACAGCTGTACATATCGGGCCGTTTGAACTTTTTTTTCTGGTCAAAAAGGCTCCTCAATAGGTTCAAAAGACCTTCGTATCCTTTTTATGGGCTCTTTCTAAAGTGTAAATGGTCAAGTCCGCCAGACAGTAGCCCATATCGGGCCGTTTGAACTTTTTTTTCTGGTCAAAAAGGCTCCTCAAAAGGTTAAAAAGAGCTTTGTGTCCTTCTTATGGGCTCTTTCTAAAGTGTAAATTGTCAAGTCCGCCAGACAGTAGCCCATATCGGGCCATTTTAACTTTTTTTTCTGGTCAAAAAGGCTCCACAAAAGGATCAAAAGAGCTTCTTATCCTTCTTATGGGCTCTTTCTGATGTTAAAAGTCAAGTACGCCAGACAGTAGCCCATATCGGGCCGTTTGAACTTTTTTTTCTGGTCAAAAAGGCTCCTCAAAAGGTTCAAAAGAGCTTTGTTTCCTTCTTATGGGCTCTTTCTGATGTTAAAAGTCAAGTCCGCCAGACAGTAATCCATATCGGGCCGTTTGAACTTTTTTTTCTGGTCAAAAAGGCTCCTCAAAAGGTTCAAAAGGGCTTTGTATCCTTCTTATGGGCTCTTTCTGATGTTAAAAGTCAAGTCCGCCAGACAGTAATCCATATCGGGCCGTTTTAACTTTTTTTCTGGTCAAAAAGGCTCGTCAAAAGGTTCAAAAGGGCTTCGTATCCTTCTTATGGGCTCTTTCTGATGTTAAAAGTCAAGTCCGCCAGACAGTAATCCATATCGGGCCGTTTGAACTTTTTTTTCTGGTCAAAAAGGCTCCTCAAAAGGTTCAAAAGGGCTTCGTATCCTTCTTATGGGCCCTTTGTGATGTTAAAAGTCAAGTCCGCAGGACAACAGTCCATATCGGGCCGTTTTAACTTTTTTTTCTTGTCAAAAAGGCTCCTCAAAAGGTTCAAAATACCTTCGTATCCTTCTTATGGGATCTTTCTGATGTTAAAAGTCAAGTCCGCCAGACAGTATCAAATATCGGGTCGTTTGAACTTTTTTTTCTGGTCATAAAGGCTCCACAAAAGGTTCAAAAAAGCTTTGTTTCCTTCTTATGGGCTCTTTCTGATGTTAAAAGTCAAGTCCGCCAGACAGTAACCCATATCGGGCCGTTTTAACTTTTTTTTCTGGTCAAAAACGTTCTTCAAAACGTTCAAAAGAGCTTTGTATCCTTCTTATGGGCTCTTTCTAAAGTGTAAAAAGTCAAGTTCGCCAGACAGTAGCCCATATCGGGCCGTTTGAACTTTTTTTTCTGGTCAAAAAGGCTCCTCAAAAGGTTCAAAAGGGCTTCGTATCCTTCTTTTCGGCTCTTTCTGATATTAAAAGTCAAGTCCGCCAGACAGCTGTACATATCGGGCCGTTTGAACTTTTTTTTCTGGTCAAAAAGGCTCCTCAATAGGTTCAAAAGACCTTCGTATCCTTTTTATGGGCTCTTTCTAAAGTGTAAATGGTCAAGTCCGCCAGACAGTAGCCCATATCGGGCCGTTTTAACTTTTTTTTCTGGTCAAAAAGGCTCCTCAAAAGGATCAAAAGAGCTTCTTATCCTTCTTATGGGCTCTTTCTGATGTTAAAAGTCAAGTACGCCAGACAGTAGCCCATATCGGGTCGTTTGAACTTTTTTTTCTGGTCAAAAAGGCTCCTCAAAAGGTTCAAAAGAGCTTTGTGTCCTTCTTATGGGCTCTTTCTAAAGTGTAAAAAGTCAAATCCGCCAGACAGTAGCCCATATCGGGACGTTTTAACTTTTTTTTCTGGTCAAAAAGGCTCCTCAAAAGGATCAAAAGAGCTTCTTATCCTTCTTATGGGCTCTTTCTGATGTTAAAAGTCAAGTCAGCCAGACAGTAGCCCATATCGGGTCGTTTGAACTTTTTTTTCTGGTCAAAAAGGCTCCTCAATAGGTTCAAAAGACCTTCGTATCCTTTTTATGGGCTCTTTCTAAAGTGTAAATGGTCAAGTCCGCCAGACAGTAGCCCATATCGGGCCGTTTTAACTTTTTTTTCTGGTCAAAAAGGCTCCTCAAAAGGATCAAAAGAGCTTCTTATCCTTCTTATGGGCTCTTTCTGATGTTAAAAGTCAAGTACGCCAGACAGTAGCCCATATCGGGCCGTTTGAACTTTTTTTTCTGGTCAAAAAGGATCCTCAAAAGGTTCAAAAGAGCTTTGTGTCCTTCTTATGGGCTCTTTCTAAAGTGTAAAAAGTCAAATCCGCCAGACAGTAGCCCATATCGGGACGTTTTAACTTTTTTTTCTGGTCAAAAAGGCTCCTCAAAAGGATCAAAAGAGCTTCTTATCCTTCTTATGGGCTCTTTCTGATGTTAAAAGTCAAGTCAGCCAGACAGTAGCCCATATCGGGTCGTTTGAACTTTTTTTTCTGGTCAAAAAGGCTCCTCAAAAGGTTCAAAAGAGCTTTGTATCCTTCTTATGGGCTCTTTCTGATGTTAAAAGTCAAGTCCGCCAGACAGTAATCCATATCGGGCCGTTTTAACTTTTTTTCTGGTCAAAAAGGCTCGTCAAAAGGTTCAAAAGGGCTTCGTATCCTTCTTATGGGCTCTTTCTGATGTTAAAAGTCAAGTCCGCCAGACAGTAATCCATATCGGGCCGTTTGAACTTTTTTTTCTGGTCAAAAAGGCTCCTCAAAAGGTTCAAAAGGGCTTCGTATCCTTCTTATGGGCCCTTTGTGAAGTTAAAAGTCAAGTCCGCAGGACAACAGTCCATATCGGGCCGTTTTAACTTTTTTTTCTTGTCAAAAAGGCTCCTCAAAAGGTTCAAAATACCTTCGTATCCTTCTTATGGGATCTTTCTGATGTTAAAAGTCAAGTCCGCCAGACAGTATCAAATATCGGGCCGTTTGAACTTTTTTTTCTGGTCAAAAAGGCTCCTCAAAAGGTTCAAAAGAGCTTTGTATCCTTCTTATGGGCTCTTTCTGATGTTAAAAGTCAAGTCCGCCAGACAGTAATCCATATCGGGCCGTTTGAACTTTTTTTCCTGGTCAAAAAGGCTCCACAAAAGGTTCAAAAAAGCTTTGTTTCCTTCTTATGGGCTCTTTCTAAAGTGTAAAAAGTCAAGTTCGCCAGACAGTAGCCCATATCGGGCCGTTTGAACTTTTTTTTCTGGTCAAAAAGGCTCCTCAAAAGGTTCAAAAGGGCTTCGTATCCTTCTTTTCGGCTCTTTCTGATATTAAAAGTCAAGTCCGCCAGACAGCTGTACATATCGGGCCGTTTGAACTTTTTTTTCTGGTCAAAAAGGCTCCTCAATAGGTTCAAAAGACCTTCGTATCCTTTTTATGGGCTCTTTCTAAAGTGTAAATGGTCAAGTCCGCCAGACAGTAGCCCATATCGGGCCGTTTTAACTTTTTTTTCTGGTCAAAAAGGCTCCTCAAAAGGATCAAAAGAGCTTCTTATCCTTCTTATGGGCTCTTTCTGATGTTAAAAGTCAAGTACGCCAGACAGTAGCCCATATCGGGCCGTTTGAACTTTTTTTTCTGGTCAAAAAGGCTCCTCAAAAGGTTCAAAAGAGCTTTGTGTCCTTCTTATGGGCTCTTTCTAAAGTGTAAAAAGTCAAATCCGCCAGACAGTAGGCCATATCGGGACGTTTTAACTTTTTTTTCTGGTCAAAAAGGCTCCTCAAAAGGATCAAAAGAGCTTCTTATCCTTCTTATGGGCTCTTTCTGATGTTAAAAGTCAAGTCAGCCAGACAGTAGCCCATATCGGGTCGTTTGAACTTTTTTTTCTGGTCAAAAAGGCTCCTCAATAGGTTCAAAAGACCTTCGTATCCTTTTTATGGGCTCTTTCTAAAGTGTAAAAAGTCAAGTCCGCCAGACAGTAGCCCATATCGGGCCGTTTTAACTTTTTTTTCTGGTCAAAAAGGCTCCTCAAAAGGATCAAAAGAGCTTCTTATCCTTCTTATGGGCTCTTTCTGATGTTAAAAGTCAAGTCAGCCAGACAGTAGCCCATATCGGGTCGTTTGAACTTTTTTTTCTGGTCAAAAAGGCTCCTCAAAAGGTTCAAAAGAGCTTTGTATCCTTCTTATGGGCTCTTTCTGATGTTAAAAGTCAAGTCCGCCAGACAGTAATCCATATCGGGCCGTTTGAACTTTTTTTCCTGGTCAAAAAGGCTCCACAGAAGGTTCAAAAAAGCTTCGTTTCCTTCTTATGGGCTCTTTCTGATGTTAAAAGTCAAGTCCGCAGGACAACAGTCCATATCGGGCAGTTTTAACTTTTTTTTCTTGTCAAAAAGGCTCCTCAAAAGGTTCAAAATACCTTCGTATCCTTCTTATGGGATCTTTCTGATGTTAAAAGTCAAGTCCGCCAGACAGTATCAAATATCGGGTCGTTTGAACTTTTTTTTCTGGTCATAAAGGCTCCACAAAAGGTTCAAAAAAGCTTTGTTTCCTTCTTATGGGCTCTTTCTGATGTTAAAAGTCAAGTCCGCCAGACAGTAACCCATATCAGGCCGTTTTAACTTTTTTTTCTGGTCAAAAACGTTCTTCAAAACGTTCAAAAGAGCTTTGTATCCTTCTTATGGGCTCTTTCTAAAGTGTAAAAAGTCAAGTTTGCCAGACAGTAGCCCATATCGGGCCGTTTGAACTTTTTTTTCTGGTCAAAAAGGCTCCTCAAAAGGTTCAAAAGGGCTTCGTATCCTTCTTTTCGGCTCTTTCTGATATTAAAAGTCAAGTCCGCCAGACAGCTGTACATATCGGGCCGTTTGAACTTTTTTTTCTGGTCAAAAAGGCTCCTCAATAGGTTCAAAAGACCTTCGTATCCTTTTTATGGGCTCTTTCTAAAGTGTAAATGGTCAAGTCCGCCAGACAGTAGCCCATATCGGGCCGTTTTAACTTTTTTTTCTGGTCAAAAAGGCTCCTCAAAAGGATCAAAAGAGCTTCTTATCCTTCTTATGGGCTCTTTCTGATGTTAAAAGTCAAGTACGCCAGACAGTAGCCCATATCGGGCCGTTTGAACTTTTTTTTCTGGTCAAAAAGGCTCCTCAAAAGGTTCAAAAGAGCTTTGTGTCCTTCTTATGGGCTCTTTCTAAAGTGTAAAAAGTCAAATCCGCCAGACAGTAGCCCATATCGGGACGTTTTAACTTTTTTTTCTGGTCAAAAAGGCTCCTCAAAAGGATCAAAAGAGCTTCTTATCCTTCTTATGGGCTCTTTCTGATGTTAAAAGTCAAGTCAGCCAGACAGTAGCCTATATCGGGTCGTTTGAACTTTTTTTTCTGGTCAAAAAGGCTCCTCAAAAGGTTCAAAAGAGCTTTGTATCCTTCTTATGGGCTCTTTCTGATGTTAAAAGTCAAGTCCGCCAGACAGTAATCCATATCGGGCCGTTTTAACTTTTTTTTCTGGTCAAAAACTTTCTTCAAAACTTTCAAAAGAGCTTTGTATCCTTCTTATGGGCTCTTTCTAAAGTGTAAAAAGTCAAGTCCGCCAGACAGCAGTACATATTGGGCCGTTTGAACTTTTTTTTCTGGTCAAAAAGGCTCCTCAATAGGTTCAAAAGACCTTCGTATCCTTTTTATGGGCTCTTTCTAAAGTGTAAATGGTCAAGTCCGCCAGACAGTAGCCCATATCGGGCCGTTTTAACTTTTTTTTCTGGTCAAAAAGGCTCCTCAAAAGGATCAAAAGAGCTTCTTATCCTTCTTATGGGCTCTTTCTGATGTTAAAAGTCAAGTACGCCAGACAGTAGCCCATATCGGGCCGTTTGAACTTTTTTTTCTGGTCAAAAAGGCTCCTCAAAAGGTTCAAAAGGGCTTCGTATCCTTCTTGTCAGCTCTTTCTGATATTAAAAGTCAAGTCCGCCAGACAGTAGCCCATATCGGGCCGTTTGAACTTTTTTTTCTGGTCAAAAAGGCTCCTCAAAAGGTTAAAAAGAGCTTTGTGTCCTTCTTATGGGCTCTTTCTAAAGTGTAAATGGTCAAGTCCGCCAGACAGTAGCCCATATCGGGCCATTTTAACTTTTTTTTCTGGTCAAAAAGGCTCCACAAAAGGATCAAAAGAGCTTCTTATCCTTCTTATGGGCTCTTTCTGATGTTAAAAGTCAAGTACGCCAGACAGTAGCCCATATCGGGCCGTTTGAACTTTTTTTTCTGGTCAAAAAGGCTCCTCAAAAGGTTCAAAAGAGCTTTGTATCCTTCTTATGGGCTCTTTCTGATGTTAAAAGTCAAGTCCGCCAGACAGTAATCCATATCGGGCCGTTTGAACTTTTTTTTCTGGTCAAAAAGGCTCCTCAAAAGGTTCAAAAGGGCTTCGTATCCTTCTTATGGGCTCTTTCTGATGTTAAAAGTCAAGTCCGCCAGACAGTAATCCATATCGGGCCGTTTTAACTTTTTTTCTGGTCAAAAAGGCTTGTCAAAAGGTTCAAAAGGGCTTCGTATCCTTCTTATGGGCTCTTTCTGATGTTAAAAGTCAAGTCCGCCAGACAGTAATCCATATCGGGCCGTTTGAACTTTTTTTTCTGGTCAAAAAGGCTCCTCAAAAGGTTCAAAAGGGCTTCGTATCCTTCTTATGGGCCCTTTGTGATGTTAAAAGACAAGTCCGCAGGACAACAGTCCATATCGGGCCGTTTTAACTTTTTTTTCTTGTCAAAAAGGCTCCTCAAAAGGTTCAAAATACCTTCGTATCCTTCTTATGGGATCTTTCTGATGTTAAAAGTCAAGTCCGCCAGACAGTATCAAATATCGGGTCGTTTGAACTTTTTTTTCTGGTCATAAAGGCTCCTCAAAAGGTTCAAAAGAGCTTTGTATCCTTCTTATGGGCACTTTATGATGTTAAAAGTCAAGTCCGCCAGACAGTAGTCCATATCGGGCCGTGAGAACTTTTTTTCTGGTCAAAAAGGCTACTCAAAAGGTTCAAAAGGCCTTCGTATCCTTCTTATGGGCTCTTTCTGATGTTAAAAGTCAAGTCCTCCAGACGGCAGCCCATATCGGGCCGTTTAAACTTTTTTTTCTGCTCAAAAAGGCTCCTCAAAAGGTTAAGAAGGGCTTCGTATCCTTCTTATGGGCTCTTTCTGATGTTAAGGGTGAAGTCCGCCAGACAGCAGTCCATATCGGGCCATTTTAACTTTTTATTCTGGTCAAAAAGGTTCCTCAAAAGGGTCAAAAGAGCTTCATATCCTTCTTATGGGTTCTTTCTGATGTTAATAGTCAAGTCCGCCAGACAGCAGTCCATATCGGGCCGTTTGAACTTTTTTTTCTGGTCAAAAAGGCTCCTCAAAAGGTTCAAAAGGGCTTCGTATCCTTCTTGTCAGCTCTTTCTGATATTAAAAGTCAAGTCCGCCAGACAGTAGCCCATATCGGGCCGTTTGAACTTTTTTTTCTGGTCAAAAAGGCTCCTCAAAAGGTTAAAAAGAGCTTTGTGTCCTTCTTATGGGCTCTTTCTAAAGTGTAAATTGTCAAGTCCGCCAGACAGTAGCCCATATCGGGCCATTTTAACTTTTTTTTCTGGTCAAAAAGGCTCCACAAAAGGATCAAAAGAGCTTCTTATCCTTCTTATGGGCTCTTTCTGATGTTAAAAGTCAAGTACGCCAGACAGTAGCCCATATCGGGCCGTTTGAACTTTTTTTTCTGGTCAAAAAGGCTCCTCAAAAGGTTCAAAAGAGCTTTGTTTCCTTCTTATGGGCTCTTTCTGATGTTAAAAGTCAAGTCCGCCAGACAGTAATCCATATCGGGCCGTTTGAACTTTTTTTTCTGGTCAAAAAGGCTCCTCAAAAGGTTCAAAAGGGCTTCGTATCCTTCTTATGGGCTCTTTCTGATGTTAAAAGTCAAGTCCGCCAGACAGTAATCCATATCGGGCCGTTTTAACTTTTTTTCTGGTCAAAAAGGCTCGTCAAAAGGTTCAAAAGGGCTTCGTATCCTTCTTATGGGCTCTTTCTGATGTTAAAAGTCAAGTCCGCCAGACAGTAATCCATATCGGGCCGTTTGAACTTTTTTTTCTGGTCAAAAAGGCTCCTCAAAAGGTTCAAAAGGGCTTCGTATCCTTCTTATGGGCCCTTTGTGATGTTAAAAGTCAAGTCCGCAGGACAACAGTCCATATCGGGCCGTTTTAACTTTTTTTTCTTGTCAAAAAGGCTCCTCAAAAGGTTCAAAATACCTTCGTATCCTTCTTATGGGATCTTTCTGATGTTAAAAGTCAAGTCCGCCAGACAGTATCAAATATCGGGTCGTTTGAACTTTTTTTTCTGGTCAAAAAGGCTGCTCAAAAGGTTCAAAAGAGCTTTGTATCCTTCTTATGGGCACTTTATGATGTTAAAAGTCAAGTCCGCCAGACAGTAGTCCATATCGGGCCGTGAGAACTTTTTTTCTGGTCAAAAAGGCTACTCAAAAGGTTCAAAAGGCCTTCGTATCCTTCTTATGGGCTCTTTCTGATGTTAAAAGTCAAGTCCTCCAGACGGCAGCCCATATCGGGCCGTTTAAACTTTTTTTTCTGCTCAAAAAGGCTCCTCAAAAGGTTAAGAAGGGCTTCGTATCCTTCTTATGGGCTCTTTCTGATGTTAAGGGTGAAGTCCGCCAGACAGCAGTCCATATCGGGCCATTTAAACTTTTTATTCTGGTCAAAAAGGTTCCTCAAAAGGGTCAAAAGAGCTTCATATCCTTCTTATGGGTTCTTTCTGATGTTAATAGTCAAGTCCGCCAGACAGCAGTCCATATCGGGCCGTTTGAACTTTTTTTTCTGGTAGCACATATCGGCCGTTTGAACTTTTCTTTCTGGTCAAAAAGGCTCCTCAAAAGGTTCAAAAGGGCTTCGTTTCCTTCTTATGGGCTCTTTCTGATGTTAAAAGTCAAGTCCGCCAGACAGCAGTCCATATCAGGCCGTTTGAACTTTTTTTTCTGGTCAAAAACGTTTCTCAAAAGGTTAAAAAGAGCTTCGTATCCTTCTTATGGGCTCTTTCTGATGTTAAAAGTCAAGTCCGCCAGACAGTAACCCATATCGGGCCGTTTGAACTTTTTTTTCTGGTCAAAAAGGCTCCTCAAAAGGTTCAAAAGGGCTTCGTATCCTTCTTGTCGGCTCTTTCTGATATTAAAAGTCAAGTCCGCCAGACAGCAGTACATATCGGGCCGTTTGAACTTTTTTTTCTGGTCAAAAAGGCTCCTCAATAGGTTCAAAAGACCTTTGTATCCTTTTTATGGGCTCTTTCTAAAGTGTAAATGGTCAAGTCCGCCAGACAGTAGCCCATATCGGGCCGTTTTAACTTTTTTTTCTGGTCAAAAAGGCTCCTCAAAAGGTTCAAAAGGGCTTCGTATCCTTCTTTTCGGCTCTTTCTGATATTAAAAGTCAAGTCCGCCAGACAGCAGTACATATCGGGCAGTTTGAACTTTTTTTTCTGGTCAAAAAGGCTCCTCAATAGGTTCAAAAGACCTTCGTATCCTTTTTATGGGCTCTTTCTAAAGTGTAAATGGTCAAGTCCGCCAGACAGTAGCCCATATCGGGCCGTTTTAACTTTTTTTTCTGGTCAAAAAGGCTCCTCAAAAGGATCAAAAGAGCTTCTTATCCTTCTTATGGGCTCTTTCTGATGTTAAAAGTCAAGTACGCCAGACAGTAGCCCATATCGGGCCGTTTGAACTTTTTTTTCTGGTCAAAAAGGCTCCTCAAAAGGTTCAAAAGAGCTTTGTGTCCTTCTTATGGGCTCTTTCTAAAGTGTAAAAAGTCAAATCCGCCAGACAGTAGCCCATATCGGGACGTTTTAACTTTTTTTTCTGGTCAAAAAGGCTCCTCAAAAGGATCAAAAGAGCTTCTTATCCTTCTTATGGGCTCTTTCTGATGTTAAAAGTCAAGTCCGCCAGACAGTAGCCCATATCGGGCCATTTTAACTTTTTTTTCTGGTCAAAAAGGCTCCACAAAAGGATCAAAAGAGCTTCTTATCCTTCTTATGGGCTCTTTCTGATGTTAAAAGTCAAGTACGCCAGACAGTAGCCCATATCGGGCCGTTTGAACTTTTTTTTCTGGTCAAAAAGGCTCCTCAAAAGGTTCAAAAGAGCTTTGTATCCTTCTTATGGGCTCTTTCTGATGTTAAAAGTCAAGTCCGCCAGACAGTAATCCATATCGGGCCGTTTGAACTTTTTTTTCTGGTCAAAAAGGCTCCTCAAAAGGTTCAAAAGGGCTTCGTATCCTTCTTATGGGCTCTTTCTGATGTTAAAAGTCAAGTCCGCCAGACAGTATTCCATATCGGGCCGTTTTAACTTTTTTTCTGGTCAAAAAGGCTCGTCAAAAGGTTCAAAAGGGCTTCGTATCCTTCTTATGGGCTCTTTCTGATGTTAAAAGTCAAGTCCGCCAGACAGTAATCCATATCGGGCCGTTTGAACTTTTTTTTCTGGTCAAAAAGGCTCCTCAAAAGGTTCAAAAGGGCTTCGTATCCTTCTTATGGGCCCTTTGTGATGTTAAAAGTCAAGTCCGCAGGACAACAGTCCATATCGGGCAGTTTTAACTTTTTTTTCTTGTCAAAAAGGCTCCTCAAAAGGTTCAAAATACCTTCGTATCCTTCTTATGGGATCTTTCTGATGTTAAAAGTCAAGTCCGCCAGACAGTATCAAATATCGGGTCGTTTGAACTTTTTTTTCTGGTCATAAAGGCTCCACAAAAGGTTCAAAAAAGCTTTGTTTCCTTCTTATGGGCTCTTTCTGATGTTAAAAGTCAAGTCCGCCAGACAGTAACCCATATCGGGCCGTTTTAACTTTTTTTTCTGGTCAAAAACGTTCTTCAAAACGTTCAAAAGAGCTTTGTATCCTTCTTATGGGCTCTTTCTAAAGTGTAAAAAGTCAAGTTCGCCAGACAGTAGCCCATATCGGGCCGTTTGAACTTTTTTTTCTGGTCAAAAAGGCTCCTCAAAAGGTTCAAAAGGGCTTCGTATCCTTCTTTTCGGCTCTTTCTGATATTAAAAGTCAAGTCCGCCAGACAGCTGTACATATCGGGCCGTTTGAACTTTTTTTTCTGGTCAAAAAAGGCTCCTCAATAGGTTCAAAAGACCTTCGTATCCTTTTTATGGGCTCTTTCTAAAGTGTAAATGGTCAAGTCCGCCAGACAGTAGCCCATATCGGGCCGTTATAACTTTTTTTTCTGGTCAAAAAGGCTCCTCAAAAGGATCAAAAGAGCTTCTTATCCTTCTTATGGGCTCTTTCTGATGTTAAAAGTCAAGTACGCCAGACAGTAGCCCATATCGGGCCGTTTGAACTTTTTTTTCTGGTCAAAAAGGCTCCTCAAAAGGTTCAAAAGAGCTTTGTGTCCTTCTTATGGGCTCTTTCTAAAGTGTAAAAAGTCAAATCCGCCAGACAGTAGCCCATATCGGGACGTTTTAACTTTTTTTTCTGGTCAAAAAGGCTCCTCAAAAGGATCAAAAGAGCTTCTTATCCTTCTTATGGGCTCTTTCTGATGTTAAAAGTCAAGTCAGCCAGACAGTAGCCCATATCGGGTCGTTTGAACTTTTTTTTCTGGTCAAAAAGGCTCCTCAAAAGGTTCAAAAGAGCTTTGTATCCTTCTTATGGGCTCTTTCTGATGTTAAAAGTCAAGTCCGCCAGACAGTAATCCATATCGGGCCGTTTGAACTTTTTTTCCTGGTCAAAAAGGCTCCACAAAAGGTTCAAAAAAGCTTCGTTTCCTTCTTATGGGCTCTTTCTGATGTTAAAAGTCAAGTACGCCAGACAGTAGCCCATATCGGGCCGTTTGAACTTTTTTTTCTGGTCAAAAAGGCTCCTCAAAAGGTTCAAAAGGGCTTCGTATCCTTCTTGTCAGCTCTTTCTGATATTAAAAGTCAAGTCCGCCAGACAGTAGCCCATATCGGGCCGTTTGAACTTTTTTTTCTGGTCAAAAAGGCTCCTCAAAAGGTTAAAAAGAGCTTTGTGTCCTTCTTATGGGCTCTTTCTAAAGTGTAAATGGTCAAGTCCGCCAGACAGTAGCCCATATCGGGCCATTTTAACTTTTTTTTCTGGTCAAAAAGGCTCCACAAAAGGATCAAAAGAGCTTCTTATCCTTCTTATGGGCTCTTTCTGATGTTAAAAGTCAAGTACGCCAGACAGTAGCCCATATCGGGCCGTTTGAACTTTTTTTTCTGGTCAAAAAGGCTCCTCAAAAGGTTCAAAAGAGCTTTGTATCCTTCTTATGGGCTCTTTCTGATGTTAAAAGTCAAGTCCGCCAGACAGTAATCCATATCGGGCCGTTTGAACTTTTTTTTCTGGTCAAAAAGGCTCCTCAAAAGGTTCAAAAGGGCTTCGTATCCTTCTTATGGGCTCTTTCTGATGTTAAAAGTCAAGTCCGCCAGACAGTAATCCATATCGGGCCGTTTTAACTTTTTTTCTGGTCAAAAAGGCTCGTCAAAAGGTTCAAAAGGGCTTCGTATCCTTCTTATGGGCTCTTTCTGATGTTAAAAGTCAAGTCCGCCAGACAGTAATCCATATCGGGCCGTTTGAACTTTTTTTTCTGGTCAAAAAGGCTCCTCAAAAGGTTCAAAAGGGCTTCGTATCCTTCTTATGGGCCCTTTGTGAAGTTAAAAGTCAAGTCCGCAGGACAACAGTCCATATCGGGCCGTTTTAACTTTTTTTTCTTGTCAAAAAGGCTCCTCAAAAGGTTCAAAATACCTTCGTATCCTTCTTATGGGATCTTTCTGATGTTAAAAGTCAAGTCCGCCAGACAGTATCAAATATCGGGCCGTTTGAACTTTTTTTTCTGGTCAAAAAGGCTCCTCAAAAGGTTCAAAAGAGCTTTGTATCCTTCTTATGGGCTCTTTCTGATGTTAAAAGTCAAGTCCGCCAGACAGTAATCCATATCGGGCCGTTTGAACTTTTTTTCCTGGTCAAAAAGGCTCCACAAAAGGTTCAAAAAAGCTTTGTTTCCTTCTTATGGGCTCTTTCTAAAGTGTAAAAAGTCAAGTTCGCCAGACAGTAGCCCATATCGGGCCGTTTGAACTTTTTTTTCTGGTCAAAAAGGCTCCTCAAAAGGTTCAAAAGGGCTTCGTATCCTTCTTTTCGGCTCTTTCTGATATTAAAAGTCAAGTCCGCCAGACAGCTGTACATATCGGGCCGTTTGAACTTTTTTTTCTGGTCAAAAAGGCTCCTCAATAGGTTCAAAAGACCTTCGTATCCTTTTTATGGGCTCTTTCTAAAGTGTAAATGGTCAAGTCCGCCAGACAGTAGCCCATATCGGGCCGTTTTAACTTTTTTTTCTGGTCAAAAAGGCTCCTCAAAAGGATCAAAAGAGCTTCTTATCCTTCTTATGGGCTCTTTCTGATGTTAAAAGTCAAGTACGCCAGACAGTAGCCCATATCGGGCCGTTTGAACTTTTTTTTCTGGTCAAAAAGGCTCCTCAAAAGGTTCAAAAGAGCTTTGTGTCCTTCTTATGGGCTCTTTCTAAAGTGTAAAAAGTCAAATCCGCCAGACAGTAGCCCATATCGGGACGTTTTAACTTTTTTTTCTGGTCAAAAAGGCTCCTCAAAAGGATCAAAAGAGCTTCTTATCCTTCTTATGGGCTCTTTCTGATGTTAAAAGTCAAGTCAGCCAGACAGTAGCCCATATTGGGTCGTTTGAACTTTTTTTTCTGGTCAAAAAGGCTCCTCAAAAGGTTCAAAAGAGCTTTGTATCCTTCTTATGGGCTCTTTCTGATGTTAAAAGTCAAGTCCGCCAGACAGTAATCCATATCGGGCCGTTTGAACTTTTTTTCCTGGTCAAAAAGGCTCCACAAAAGGTTCAAAAAAGCTTCGTTTCCTTCTTATGGGCTCTTTCTGATGTTAAAAGTCAAGTCCGCCAGACAGTAACCCATATCGGGCCGTTTTAACTTTTTTTTCTGGTCAAAAACGTTCTTCAAAACTTTCAAAAGAGCTTTGTATCCTTCTTATGGGCTCTTTCTAAAGTGTAAAAAGTCAAATCCGCCAGACAGCAGTACATATTGGGCCGTTTGAACTTTTTTTTCTGGTCAAAAAGGCTCCTCAATAGGTTCAAAAGACCTTCGTATCCTTTTTATGGGCTCTTTCTAAAGTGTAAATGGTCAAGTCCGCCAGACAGTAGCCCATATCGGGCCGTTTTAACTTTTTTTTCTGGTCAAAAAGGCTCCTCAAAAGGATCAAAAGAGCTTCTTATCCTTCTTATGGGCTCTTTCTGATGTTAAAAGTCAAGTACGCCAGACAGTAGCCCATATCGGGCCGTTTGAACTTTTTTTTCTGGTCAAAAAGGCTCCTCAAAAGGTTCAAAAGAGCTTTGTGTCCTTCTTATGGGCTCTTTCTAAAGTGTAAAAAGTCAAATCCGCCAGACAGTAGCCCATATCGGGCCGTTTTAACTTTTTTTTCTGGTCAAAAAGGCTCCTCAAAAGGATCAAAAGAGCTTCTTATCCTTCTTATGGGCTCTTTCTGATGTTAAAAGTCAAGTACGCCAGACAGTAGCCCATATCGGGCCGTTTGAACTTTTTTTTCTGGTCAAAAAGGCTCCTCAAAAGGTTCAAAAGAGCTTTGTGTCCTTCTTATGGGCTCTTTCTAAAGTGTAAATGGTCAAGTCCGCCAGACAGTAGCCCATATCGGGCCATTTTAACTTTTTTTCTGGTCAAAAAGGCTCCACAAAAGGATCAAAAGAGCTTCTTATCCTTCTTATGGGCTCTTTCTGATGTTAAAAGTCAAGTACGCCAGACAGTAGCCCATATCGGGCCGTTTTAACTTTTTTTTCTGGTCAAAAAGGCTCCTCAAAAGGTTCAAAAGAGCTTTGTATCCTTCTTATGGGCTCTTTCTGATGTTAAAAGTCAAGTCCGCCAGACAGTAATCCATATCGGGCCGTTTGAACTTTTTTTTCTGGTCAAAAAGGCTCCTCAAAAGGTTCAAAAGGGCTTCGTATCCTTCTTATGGGCTCTTTCTGATGTTAAAAGTCAAGTCCGCCAGACAGTAATCCATATCGGGCCGTTTTAACTTTTTTTCTGGTCAAAAAGGCTCGTCAAAAGGTTCAAAAGGGCTTCGTATCCTTCTTATGGGCTCTTTCTGATGTTAAAAGTCAAGTCCGCCAGACACTAATCCATATCGGGCCGTTTGAACTTTTTTTTCTGGTCAAAAAGGCTCCTCAAAAGGTTCAAAAGGGCTTCGTATCCTTCTTATGGGCCCTTTGTGATGTTAAAAGTCAAGTCCGCAGGACAACAGTCCATATCGGGCCGTTTTAACTTTTTTTTCTTGTCAAAAAGGCTCCTCAAAAGGTTCAAAATACCTTCGTATCCTTCTTATGGGATCTTTCTGATGTTAAAAGTCAAGTCCGCCAGACAGTATCAAATATCGGGCCGTTTGAACTTTTTTTTTCTGGTCAAAAAGGCTCCTCAAAAGGTTCAAAAGAGCTTTGTATCCTTCTTATGGGCTCTTTCTGATGTTAAAAGTCAAGTCCGCCAGACAGTAATCCATATCGGGCCGTTTGAACTTTTTTTCCTGGTCAAAAAGGCTCCACAAAAGGTTCAAAAAAGCTTTGTTTCCTTCTTATGGGCTCTTTCTGATGTTAAAAGTCAAGTCCGCCAGACAGTAACCCATATCGGGCCGTTTTAACTTTTTTTTCTGGTCAAAAACGTTCTTCAAAACGTTCAAAAGAGCTTTGTATCCTTCTTATGGGCTCTTTCTAAAGTGTAAAAAGTCAAGTTCGCCAGACAGTAGCCCATATCGGGCCGTTTGAACTTTTTTTTCTGGTCAAAAAGGCTCCTCAAAAGGTTCAAAAGGGCTTCGTATCCTTCTTTTCGGCTCTTTCTGATATTAAAAGTCAAGTCCGCCAGACAGCTGTACATATCGGGCCGTTTGAACTTTTTTTTCTGGTCAAAAAGGCTCCTCAATAGGTTCAAAAGACCTTCGTATTCTTTTTATGGGCTCTTTCTAAAGTGTAAATGGTCAAGTCCGCCAGACAGTAGCCCATATCGGGCCGTTTTAACTTTTTTTTCTGGTCAAAAAGGCTCCTCAAAAGGATCAAAAGAGCTTCTTATCCTTCTTATGGGCTCTTTCTGATGTTAAAAGTCAAGTCAGCCAGACAGTAGCCCATATCGGGTCGTTTGAACTTTTTTTTCTGGTCAAAAAGGCTCCTCAAAAGGTTCAAAAGAGCTTTGTATCCTTCTTATGGGCTCTTTCTGATGTTAAAAGTCAAGTCCGCCAGACAGTAATCCATATCGGGCCGTTTGAACTTTTTTTCCTGGTCAAAAAGGCTCCACAAAAGGTTCAAAAAAGCTTCGTTTCCTTCTTATGGGCTCTTTCTGATGTTAAAAGTCAAGTCCGCCAGACAGTAACCCATATCGGGCCGTTTGAACTTTTTTTTCTGGTCAAAAACGTTCTTCAAAACTTTCAAAAGAGCTTTGTATCCTTCTTATGGGCTCATTCTAAAGTGTAAAAAGTCAAGTCCGCCAGACAGCAGTACATATTGGGCCGTTTGAACTTTTTTTTCTGGTCAAAAAGGCTCCTCAATAGGTTCAAAAGACCTTCGTATCCTTTTTATGGGCTCTTTCTAAAGTGTAAATGGTCAAGTCCGCCAGACAGTAGCCCATATCGGGCCGTTTTAACTTTTTTTTCTGGTCAAAAAGGCTCCTCAAAAGGATCAAAAGAGCTTCTTATCCTTCTTATGGGCTCTTTCTGATGTTAAAAGTCAAGTACGCCAGACAGTAGCCCATATCGGGCCGTTTGAACTTTTTTTTCTGGTCAAAAAGGCTCCTCAAAAGGTTCAAAAGGGCTTCGTATCCTTCTTGTCAGCTCTTTCTGATATTAAAAGTCAAGTCCGCCAGACAGTAGCCCATATCGGGCCGTTTGAACTTTTTTTTCTGGTCAAAAAGGCTCCTCAAAAGGTTAAAAAGAGCTTTGTGTCCTTCTTATGGGCTCTTTCTAAAGTGTAAATGGTCAAGTCCGCCAGACAGTAGCCCATATCGGGCCATTTTAACTTTTTTTTCTGGTCAAAAAGGCTCCACAAAAGGATCAAAAGAGCTTCTTATCCTTCTTATGGGCTCTTTCTGATGTTAAAAGTCAAGTACGCCAGACAGTAGCCCATATCGGGCCGTTTGAACTTTTTTTTCTGGTCAAAAAGGCTCCTCAAAAGGTTCAAAAGAGCTTTGTATCCTTCTTATGGGCTCTTTCTGATGTTAAAAGTCAAGTCCGCCAGACAGTAATCCATATCCGGCCGTTTGAACTTTTTTTTCTGGTCAAAAAGGCTCCTCAAAAGGTTCAAAAGGGCTTCGTATCCTTCTTATGGGCTCTTTCTGATGTTAAAAGTCAAGTCCGCCAGACAGTAATCCATATCGGGCCGTTTTAACTTTTTTTCTGGTCAAAAAGGCTCGTCAAAAGGTTCAAAAGGGCTTCGTATCCTTCTTATGGGCTCTTTCTGATGTTAAAAGTCAAGTCCGCCAGACAGTAATCCATATCGGGCCGTTTTAACTTTTTTTCTGGTCAAAAAGGCTTGTCAAAAGGTTCAAAAGGGCTTCGTATCCTTCTTATGGGCTCTTTCTGATGTTAAAAGTCAAGTCCGCCAGACAGTAATCCATATCGGGCCGTTTGAACTTTTTTTTCTGGTCAAAAAGGCTCCTCAAAAGGTTCAAAAGGGCTTTGTATCCTTCTTATGGGCCCTTTGTGATGTTAAAAGTCAAGTCCGCAGGACAACAGTCCATATCGGGCCGTTTTAACTTTTTTTTCTGGTCAAAAAGGCTCCTCAAAAGGTTCAAAATACCTTCGTATCCTTCTTATGGGATCTTTCTGATGTTAAAAGTCAAGTCCGCCAGACAGTATCAAATATCGGGTCGTTTGAACTTTTTTTTCTGGTCATAAAGGCTCCTCAAAAGGTTCAAAAGAGCTTTGTATCCTTCTTATGGGCACTTTATGATGTTAAAAGTCAAGTCCGCCAGACAGTAGTCCATATCGGGCCGTGAGAACTTTTTTTCTGGTCAAAAAGGCTACTCAAAAGGTTCAAAAGGCCTTCGTATCCTTCTTATGGGCTCTTTCTGATGTTAAAAGTCAAGTCCTCCAGACGGCAGCCCATATCGGGCCGTTTAAACTTTTTTTTCTGCTCAAAAAGGCTCCTCAAAAGGTTAAGAAGGGCTTCGTATCCTTCTTATGGGCTCTTTCTGATGTTAAGGGTGAAGTCCGCCAGACAGCAGTCCATATCGGGCCATTTTAACTTTTTATTCTGGTCAAAAAGGTTCCTCAAAAGGGTCAAAAGAGCTTCATATCCTTCTTATGGGTTCTTTCTGATGTTAATAGTCAAGTCCGCCAGACAGCAGTCCATATCGGGCCGTTTGAACTTTTTTTTCTGGTAGCACATATCGGCCGTTTGAACTTTTCTTTCTGGTCAAAAAGGCTCCTCAAAAGGTTCAAAAGGGCTTCGTTTCCTTCTTATGGGCTCTTTCTGATGTTAAAAGTCAAGTCCGCCAGACAGCAGTCCATATCGGGCCGTTTGAACTTTTTTTTCTGGTCAAAAACATTTCTCAAAAGGTTAAAAAGAGCTTCGTATCCTTCTTATGGGCTCTTTCTAAAATGTAAAAAGTCAAGTCCGCCAGACAGTAGCCCATATCGGCCTTTTGAACTTATTTTTTCTAGTCAAAAAGGCTCCTCAAAAGGTTCAAAATAGCTCCTTATCCTTCTTATGGGCTCTTTCTGATGTTAAAAGTCAAGTCCGCCAGACAGTAGCCCATATCGGACCTTTTGAACTTTTTTTCCTGGTCAAAAAGGCTCCTCAAAAGGTTCAAAAGGGCTTCGTATCCTTCTTGTCGGCTCTTTCTGATATTAAAAGTCAAGTCCGCCAGACAGCAGTACATATCGGGCCGTTTGAACTTTTTTTTCTGGTCAAAAAGGCTCCTCAATAGGTTCAAAAGACCTTCGTATCCTTTTTATGGGCTCTTTCTAAAGTGTAAATGGTCAAGTCCGCCAGACAGTAGCCCATATCGGGCCGTTTTAACTTTTTTTTCTGGTCAAAAAGGCTCCTCAAAAGGATCAAAAGAGCTTCTTATCCTTCTTATGGGCTCTTTCTGATGTTAAAAGTCAAGTACGCCAGACAGTAGCCCATATCGGGCCGTTTGAACTTTTTTTTCTGGTCAAAAAGGCTCCTCAAAAGGTTCAAAAGAGCTTTGTGTCCTTCTTATGGGCTCTTTCTAAAGTGTAAAAAGTCAAATCCGCCAGACAGTAGCCCATATCGGGCCGTTTTAACTTTTTTTTCTGGTCAAAAAGGCTCCTCAAAAGGATCAAAAGAGCTTCTTATCCTTCTTATGGGCTCTTTCTGATGTTAAAAGTCAAGTACGCCAGACAGTAGCCCATATCGGGCCGTTTGAACTTTTTTTTCTGGTCAAAAAGGCTCCTCAAAAGGTTCAAAAGAGCTTTGTGTCCTTCTTATGGGCTCTTTCTAAAGTGTAAAAAGTCAAATCCGCCAGACAGTAGCCCATATCGGGCCGTTTTAACTTTTTTTTCTGGTCAAAAAGGCTCCTCAAAAGGATCAAAAGAGCTTCTTATCCTTCTTATGGGCTCTTTCTGATGTTAAAAGTCAAGTCAGCCAGACAGTAGCCCATATCGGGCCGTTTGAACTTTTTTTTCTGGTCAAAAAGGCTCCTCAAAAGGTTCAAAAGAGCTTTGTATCCTTCTTATGGGCTCTTTCTGATGTTAAAAGTCAAGTCCGCCAGACAGTAATCCATATCGGGCCGTTTGAACTTTTTTTCCTGGTCAAAAAGGCTCCACAAAAGGTTCAAAAAAGCTTCGTTTCCTTCTTATGGGCTCTTTCTGATGTTAAAAGTCAAGTCCGCCAGACAGTAACCCATATCGGGCCATTTTAACTTTTTTTTCTGGTCAAAAACGTTCTTCAAAACTTTCAAAAGAGCTTTGTATCCTTCTTATGGGCTCTTTCTAAAGTGTAAAAAGTCAAGTTCGCCAGACAGTAGCCCATATTGGGCCGTTTGAACTTTTTTTTCTGGTCAAAAAGGCTCCTCAAAAGGTTCAAAAGGGCTTCGTATCCTTCTTGTCAGCTCTTTCTGATATTAAAAGTCGAGTCCGCCAGACCGTAGCCCATATTGGGCCGTTTGAACTTTTTTTTCTGGTCAAAAGGCTCCTCAAAAGGTTAAAAAGAGCTTTGTGTCCTTCTTATGGGCTCTTTCTAAAGTGTAAATGGTCAAGTCCGCCAGACAGTAGCCCATATCGGGCCATTTTAACTTTTTTTTCTGGTCAAAAAGGCTCCTCAAAAGGATCAAAAGAGCTTCTTATCCTTCTTATGGGCTCTTTCTGATGTTAAAAGTCAAGTACGCCAGACAGTAGTGTCACAGGTCGGGGGGGCCAAGCCAGACTGCACCCACCCCTCAAACCCAGGACCACCTCGAGGAGCGTACCAGAGACCAGGCAGACACGAAGAATTTCTAAAAGTAACAATCTTTATTGAATAAAAGCAAGAATTAAAAGTCTTAATGCGGGCTTCGTTTCTCTTTCCAGGGAGGAGGAGGCCGAGGAGTTCACTGCGAGGGCCCGGGTGACTGGCTGCCACAGAGGAGGAAGGAATCAAACGCCCGTCCGGCGTGCAGGTAAGTACCGGGGTAAGTAGACCCTTTTCGGCGTAATACAGGCGGGCGGCGACCCGTGCAAACCAGGGCCGGGGCCACGGGTCAGGAGGGGACTCTTTCCACAGGACAGGTGGGTAGCAGGTAAGTTTTTCCCAAGCGTCACTATTCGGTAGATGACCGGCACAGGGGGCGATGGAGTCCAGGAGGGGGACTCGCTGCCGGCCAGGTAGGTAGTCGGGTAGGCAGATCCTCTCCGTGTAGGGTGCTCTCCCCCGTAACGTCACTGAGCAGCAGATGTGAGAAGTTTATAGGTTCAATTTTGTTTCAGTAAAGTAAGGACTGGGTTACTCCACACAGGCACTAGGGCTGGAATGTGTCTCTCCTCCGACCGGGCAGCACACACAAAGGCGGTGGCAGGAGAATGGCTGGGCTGGGTGGTTCCCACGGCAACACTGAGGCTGGGGTGTGTTCCTCCTCCAAACAGACGGTACACAGGAAGACGGCGGCAGAAGAACGTTCTATTTAAATAGACAAGACAAGTTAAGCAGGACAATGGCTGGGCTAGGTTACTCCACACAAGCACTAAGGCTGGGATGGGTCTCTCCTCCGACCAGGCAGCACACACAGAAGCGGTGGCAGGAGAATGGCTGGGCTGGGTGGTTCCCACGGCAACACTGAGGCTGGGGTGTGTTGCTCAAATCCGTAAAAAGTCAAATCCGCCAGACAGTAGCCCATATCGGGCCGTTTTAACTTTTTTTTCTGGTCAAAAAGGCTCCTCAAAAGGATCAAAAGAGCTTCTTATCCTTCTTATGGGCTCTTTCTGATGTTAAAAGTCAAGTCAGCCAGACAGTAGCCCATATCGGGCCGTTTGAACTTTTTTTTCTGGTCAAAAAGGCTCCTCAAAAGGTTCAAAAGAGCTTTGTATCCTTCTTATGGGCTCTTTCTGATGTTAAAAGTCAAGTCCGCCAGACAGTAATCCATATCGGGCCGTTTGAACTTTTTTTCCTGGTCAAAAAGGCTCCACAAAAGGTTCAAAAAAGCTTCGTTTCCTTCTTATGGGCTCTTTCTGATGTTAAAAGTCAAGTCCGCCAGACAGTAACCCATATCGGGCCATTTTAACTTTTTTTTCTGGTCAAAAACGTTCTTCAAAACTTTCAAAAGAGCTTTGTATCCTTCTTATGGGCTCTTTCTAAAGTGTAAAAAGTCAAGTTCGCCAGACAGTAGCCCATATTGGGCCGTTTGAACTTTTTTTTCTGGTCAAAAAGGCTCCTCAAAAGGTTCAAAAGGGCTTCGTATCCTTCTTGTCAGCTCTTTCTGATATTAAAAGTCGAGTCCGCCAGACCGTAGCCCATATTGGGCCGTTTGAACTTTTTTTTCTGGTCAAAAGGCTCCTCAAAAGGTTAAAAAGAGCTTTGTGTCCTTCTTATGGGCTCTTTCTAAAGTGTAAATGGTCAAGTCCGCCAGACAGTAGCCCATATCGGGCCATTTTAACTTTTTTTTCTGGTCAAAAAGGCTCCTCAAAAGGATCAAAAGAGCTTCTTATCCTTCTTATGGGCTCTTTCTGATGTTAAAAGTCAAGTACGCCAGACAGTAGTGTCACAGGTCGGGGGGGCCAAGCCAGACTGCACCCACCCCTCAAACCCAGGACCACCTCGAGGAGCGTACCAGAGACCAGGCAGACACGAAGAATTTCTAAAAGTAACAATCTTTATTGAATAAAAGCAAGAATTAAAAGTCTTAATGCGGGCTTCGTTTCTCTTTCCAGGGAGGAGGAGGCCGAGGAGTTCACTGCGAGGGCCCGGGTGACTGGCTGCCACAGAGGAGGAAGGAATCAAACGCCCGTCCGGCGTGCAGGTAAGTACCGGGGTAAGTAGACCCTTTTCGGCGTAATACAGGCGGGCGGCGACCCGTGCAAACCAGGGCCGGGGCCACGGGTCAGGAGGGGACTCTTTCCACAGGACAGGTGGGTAGCAGGTAAGTTTTTCCCAAGCGTCACTATTCGGTAGATGACCGGCACAGGGGGCGATGGAGTCCAGGAGGGGGACTCGCTGCCGGCCAGGTAGGTAGTCGGGTAGGCAGATCCTCTCCGTGTAGGGTGCTCTCCCCCGTAACGTCACTGAGCAGCAGATGTGAGAAGTTTATAGGTTCAATTTTGTTTCAGTAAAGTAAGGACTGGGTTACTCCACACAGGCACTAGGGCTGGAATGTGTCTCTCCTCCGACCGGGCAGCACACACAAAGGCGGTGGCAGGAGAATGGCTGGGCTGGGTGGTTCCCACGGCAACACTGAGGCTGGGGTGTGTTCCTCCTCCAAACAGACGGTACACAGGAAGACGGCGGCAGAAGAACGTTCTATTTAAATAGACAAGACAAGTTAAGCAGGACAATGGCTGGGCTAGGTTACTCCACACAAGCACTAAGGCTGGGATGGGTCTCTCCTCCGACCAGGCAGCACACACAGAAGCGGTGGCAGGAGAATGGCTGGGCTGGGTGGTTCCCACGGCAACACTGAGGCTGGGGTGTGTTGCTCCTCCAAACAGGCAGCACCCACGAAGACGGCGGCAGAAGAACGTTCTATTTAAATAGACAAGACAAGTTAAGCAGGACAATGGCTGGGCTGGATTGCTCCACACAAGCACTAAGGCTGGGATGTGCCTCTCCTCCGACCAGGCAGCACACACAGAGGCAGTGGCAGGAGAATCTTAAATAGACGGAACGTTTAATACAAGAGCGAACATGATCCTTTCATATAATGGAGACTCAGGCTTACGGCTTGGCTGGATGGTTCCCACGACAACACTAAGGCGGGGGTGTGTTTCTCCTCCAAACAGGCAGTACACACGAAGACAGCGGCAGAAGAACGTTCTATTTAAATAGACAAGACAAGTTAAACAGGACAATCACACTCTTCTCTCATATCACTGGACCTGGTGGCCGAAATGGAACATGCACATTCAACCTGAGGGCTTTGCTCCGCAACACTGGGCGAGGACGTGGACTGGAGAATACTAGCGGTTAAATAAACGTGTACATCCACACACTGCAACTTCACTTCAAGTCCAATACTGTGTGACACTTCAATTCGGGCACCGCAATCCACTCTCAAACCTTCGTGCAATAAGGCCAGCACTCACCCACTGTTCAATCCCTCCACTGTTGCGCTGAATCAATACTCAGAAGCTGAAGAGATGCAGAGGACTTCACACCACATGGAACACAGCGTCTTCACCACTCTTTCACACTCAGCAGAAGATATCAAGGTTTCACAGATGAATCAGTTCACACTCTTGGTGGAATTTATATTTGTAGTCATTACACTTCACAATTCCTTATTCAGTTCAATACACAGCATGCATTCACACGGATCCCGTGTTTCATTACTTATCTTTCTCTCTCGAGTGATGACATTATCCAATTTTGACTCAATCTCCACAGTACATTCACTTCACATCCCATTCACGTTCCAGCTTGTACTCACACAACCACCGTTGCACCCCTTTCCAGTCAGATCCTCACAGCCGCTCCAAAAATCCCAGCAAATCCAAGCCACTGCCAAAAGAATCGATTTCTCCCGGGGAAATACCACACCCGAATGCGTTTTCCTTTTCCTTTTAACTGCTTCTCTAAGCCGTGTTTCCCAATCACAAATCCCCACACCAAACGCCCGCACCTGGTACCGCTTAGCTAATCAGCTGCCACTGTCATGGCAACTGACAACAACGAACCCGCACGGTGTGTCAGTGAAATCATCCCGGGGGGAAACACACTCCCAGCGGAAATTGGTTCCGCTGGATTTGTCACCTTGTGACAGTAGCCCATATCGGGCCGTTTGAACTTTTTTTTCTGGTCAAAAAGGCTCCACAAAAGGTTCAAAAAAGCTTCGTTTCCTTCTTATGGGCTCTTTCTGATGTTAAAAGTCAAGTCCGCCAGACAGTAACCCATATCGGGCCGTTTTAACTTTTTTTTCTGGTCAAAAACGTTCTTCAAAACTTTCAAAAGAGCTTTGTATCCTTCTTATGGGCTCTTTCTAAAGTGTAAAAAGTCAAGTTCGCCAGACAGTAGCCCATATTGGGCCGTTTTAACTTTTTTTTCTGGTCAAAAAGGCTCCTCAATAGGTTCAAAAGGGCTTCGTATCCTTCTTGTCAGCTCTTTCTGATATTAAAAGTCAAGTCCGCCAGACAGTAATCCATATCGGGCCGTTTGAACTTTTTTTTCTGGTCAAAAAGGCTCCTCAAAAGGTTCAAAAGGGCTTCGTATCCTTCTTATGGGCCCTTTGTGATGTTAAAAGTCAAGTCCGCAGGACAACAGTCCATATCGGGCCGTTTTAACTTTTTTTTCTGGTCAAAAAGGCTCCTCAAAAGGTTCAAAATACCTTCGTATCCTTCTTATGGGATCTTTCTGATGTTAAAAGTCAAGTCCGCCAGACAGTATCAAATATCGGGTCGTTTGAACTTTTTTTTCTGGTCATAAAGGCTCCTCAAAAGGTTCAAAAGAGCTTTGTATCCTTCTTATGGGCACTTAATGATGTTAAAAGTCAAGTCCGCCAGACAGTAGTCCATATCGGGCCGTGAGAACTTTTTTTCTGGTCAAAAAGGCTACTCAAAAGGTTCAAAAGGCCTTCGTATCCTTCTTATGGGCTCTTTCTGATGTTAAAAGTCAAGTCCTCCAGACGGCAGCCCATATCGGGCCGATTAAACTTTTTTTTCTGCTCAAAAAGGCTCCTCAAAAGGTTAAGAAGGGCTTCGTATCCTTCTTATGGGCTCTTTCTGATGTTAAGGGTGAAGTCCGCCAGACAGCAGTCCATATCGGGCCATTTTAACTTTTTATTCTGGTCAAAAAGGTTCCTCAAAAGGGTCAAAAGAGCTTCATATCCTTCTTATGGGTTCTTTCTGATGTTAATAGTCAAGTCCGCCAGACAGCAGTCCATATCGGGCCGTTTGAACTTTTTTTTCTGGTAGCACATATCGGCCGTTTGAACTTTTCTTTCTGGTCAAAAAGGCTCCTCAAAAGGTTCAAAAGGGCTTCGTTTCCTTCTTATGGGCTCTTTCTGATGTTAAAAAGTCAAGTCCGCCAGACAGCAGTCCATATCGGGCCGTTTGAACTTTTTTTTCTGGTCAAAAACGTTTCTCAAAAGGTTAAAAAGAGCTTCGTATCCTTCTTATGGGCTCTTTCTAAAATGTAAAAAGTCAAGTCCGCCAGACAGTAGCCCATATCGGCCTTTTGAACTTATTTTTTCTAGTCAAAAAGGCTCCTCAAAAGGTTCAAAATAGCTCCTTATCCTTCTTATGGGCTCTTTCTGATGTTAAAAGTCAAGTCCGGCAGACAGTAGCCCATATCGGACCTTTTGAACTTTTCTTTCTGGTCAAAAAGGCTCCTCAAAAGGTTCAAAAGGGCTTCGTATCCTTCTTATGGGCTCTTTCTGATGTTAAAAGTCAAGTCCGCCAGACAGTAGCCCATATCGGGCCGTTTTAACTTTTTTTTCTGGTCAAAAAGGCTCCTCAAAAGGTTCAAAAGAGCTTCGTATCCTTCTTATGGGCTCTTTCTGATGTTAAAAGTCAAGTCCGCCAGACAGTAGCCGATATCGGGCCGTTTTAACTTTTTTTTCTGGTCAAAAAGGCTCCTCAAATGGTTCAAAAGGGCTTCGTATCCTTCTTATGGGCTCTTTCTGATGTTAAAAGTCAAGTCCGCCAGACAGTAGCCGATATCGGGCCGTTTTAACTTTTTTTTCTGGTCAAAAAGGCTCCTCAATAGGTTCAAAAGACCTTCGTATCCTTTTTATGGGATCCTTCTAAAGTGTTAAAAGTCAAGTCCGCCAGACAGTAGCCCATATCGGGCCGTGTGAACTTTTTTTCTGGTCAACAAGGCTCCTCAAAAGGTTCAAAAGAGCTTCTTATCCTTCTTATGGGCTCATTCTGATGTTAAAAGTCAAGTCTGCCAGACAGTAATCCATATCGGGCCGTTTGAACTTTTTTTTCTGGTCAAAAAGGCTCCTCAAAAGGTTCAAAAGAGCTTCGTATCCTTCTTTTGGGCTCTTTCTGATGTTAAAAGTCAAGTCCGCCAGACAGTAGCCGATATCGGGCCGTTTGAACTTTTCTTTCTGGTCAAAAAGGCTCCTGAAATGGTTCAAAAGGGCTTCGTATCCTTCTTATGGGCTCTTTCTGATGTTAAAAATCAAGTCCGCCAGACAGCAGTCCATATAGGGCCGTTTGAACTTTTTTTTCTGGTCAAAAAGGCTCTTCAAAAGGTTCAAAATAGCTTCGTAACCTTCTTATGGGCTCTTTCTGATGTTAAAAGTCAAGTCTGCCAGACAGTAGCCCACATCGGGCCATTTGAAATTTTTTTTCTGGTGAAAAACATTCCTCAAAAGGTTCAAAAGAGCTTTATATCCTTCTTATGGGCTCTTTCTAAAGTGTAAAAAGTCAAGTCCGCCAGACAGTAGCCCATATCGGGCAATTTGAATTTTTTTTTCTGGTCAAAAAGGCTCCTCAGGAGGTTCAGAAGGGCTTTTTAGGAGCTTCTTATCCTTCTAATGGGCTCTTTATGATGTGAAAAGTCAAGTACGCCAGACAGTAGCCGATATCGGGCCGTTTGAACTTTTTTTCTGGTCAAAAAGGCTCCTCAATAGGTTCAAAAGAACTTCGTATCCTTTTTATGGGATCCTTCTAAAGTGTGAAAAGTCAAGTCCGCCAGACAGCAGTACATATCGGGCCGTTTCAACTTTTTTTTCTGGTCAAAAAGGCTCCTCAAAAGGTTCAGAAGGGCTTTCTTATCCTTCTTATGGGCTCTTTATTATGTTAAAAGTCAAGTCCGCCAGACAGTAGTCCATATCGGGCCGTGAAAACTTTTTTTCTGGTCAAAAAGTCTACTCAAACGGTTCAAAAGGCCTTCGTATACTTCTTATGGGCTCTTTCTAAAGTTAAAAGTCAAGTCCGCCAGACAGCAGCCCATATCGGGCCGTTTAAACTTTTTTTCTGCTCAAAAAGGCTCCTCAAAAGGTTCAGAAGAGCTTCGTATCCTTCTTATGGGCTCTTTCTGATGTTAAGAGTGAAGTCCACCAGACAGCAGTCCATATCGGGCCGTTTCAACTTTTTTTTCTGGTAGCACATATCGGGCCGTATGAACTTTTTTTCTGGTCAACAAGGCTCCTCAAAAGGTTCAAAAGAGCTTCTTATCCTTCTTATGGGCTCATTCTGATGTTAAAAGTGAAGTCTGCCAGACAGTAATCCATATCGGGCCGATTGCACTTTTTTTTTCTGGTCAAAATGGCCCCTCAAAAGGTTCAAAAGGGCTTTGTATCCTTCTTATGGGCCCTTTCTGATGTTAAAAGTCAAGTCCGCAGGACAACAGTTCATATCGGGCCGTTTTAACTTTTTTTTCTGGTCAAAAAGGCTCCTCAAAAGGTTCAAAATAGCTTCGTATCCTTCTTATGGGCCCTTTCTGATGTTAGAAGTCAAGTCCGCCAGATAGTAGCCCATATCGGGCCGTTTGAACTTTTTTTTCTGGTCAAAAAGGCTCCAAAGGTTCAAAAGGGTTTCGTATCCTTCTTATGGGCTCTTTCTGATGTTAAAAGTCAAGTCCGCCAGACAGTAGCCCACATCGGGCCATTTGAACTTTTTTTTCTGGTGAAAAACATTCCTCAAAAGGTTCAAAAGAGCTTTGTATCCTTCTTATGGGCTCTTTCTAAAGTGTAAAAAGTCAAGTCCGCCAGACAGTAGCCCATATCGGGCCATTTGAACTTTTTTTTCTGGTCAAAAAGGCTCCTCAGAAGACTCAGAAGGGCTTTGTAGGAGCTTCTTATCCTTCTTATGGGCTCTTTCTGATGTTAAAACTCAAGTCCGCCAGACAGTAGCCGATATTGGGCCGTTTTAACTTTTTTTTCTGGTCAAAAAGGCTCCTCAATAGGTTCAAAAGACCTTCGTATCCTTTTTATGGGATCCTTCTAAAGTGTGAAAAGTCAAGTCCGCCAGACAGCAGTACATATCGGGCCGTTTCAACTTTTTTTTCTGGTCAAAAAGGCTCCAAAGGTTCAGAAGGGCTTTCTTATCCTTCTTTTGGGCTCTTTATGATGTTAAAAGTCAAGTCCGCCAGACAGTAGTCCATATCGGGCCGTGAGAACTTTTTTTTCTGGTCAAAAAGGCTACTCAAAAGGTTCAAAAGGCCTTCGTATCCTTCTTATGGGCTCTTTCTAAAGTTAAAAGTCAAGTCCGCCAGACAGCAGCCCATATCGGGCCGTTTAAACTTTTTTTCTGCTCAAAAAGGCTCCTCAAAAGGTTCAGAAGGGCTTCGTATCCTTCTTATGGGCTCTTTCTGATGTTAAAAGTGAAGTCCGCCAGACAGCAGTCCATATCGGGCCGTTTTAACTTTTTTTTCTGGTTAAAAAGGTTCCTCAAAAGGGTCAAAAGAGCTTCATATCCTTCTTATGGGTTCTTTCTGATGTTAATAGTCAAGTCCGCCAGACAGCAGACCATATCGGGCCGTTTGAACTATTTTTTCTGGTAGCACATATCGGGCCGTTTGAACTTTTCTTTCTGGTCAAAAAGGCTCCTCAAAAGGTTCAAAAGGGCTTCGTTTCCTTCTTATGGGCTCTTTCTGATGTTAAAAGTCAAGTCCGCCAGACAGCAGTCCATATCGGGCCGTTTTAACTTTTTTTTTGGTCAAAAAGGTTCCTCAATAGGTTCAAAAGAACTTCGTATCCTTTTTATGGGATCCTTCTAAAGTGTGAAAAGTCAAGTCCGCCAGACAGCAGTACATATCGGGCCGTTTCAACTTTTTTTTCTGGTCAAAAAGGCTCCTCAAAAGGTTCAGAAGGGCTTTCTTATCCTTCTTATGGGCTCTTTATTATGTTAAAAGGCAAGTCCGCCAGACAGTAGTCCATATCGGGCCGTGAAAACTTTTTTTCTGGTCAAAAAGGCTACTCAGACGGTTCAAAAGGCCTTCGTATCCTTCTTATGGGCTCTTTCTAAAGTTAAAAGTCAAGTCCGCCAGACAGCAGCCCATATCGGGCCGTTTAAACTTTTTTTCTGCTCAAAAAGGCTCCTCAAAAGGTTCAGAAGAGCTTCGTATCCTTCTTATGGGCTCTTTCTGATGTTAAGAGTGAAGTCCACCAGACAGCAGTCCATATCAGGCCGTTTCAACTTTTTTTTCTGGTAGCACATATCGGGCCGTATGAACTTTTTTTCTGGTCAACAAGGCTCCTCAAAAGGTTCAAAAGAGCTTCTTATCCTTCTTATGGGCTCATTCTGATGTTAAAAGTGAAGTCTGCCAGACAGTAATCCATATCGGGCCGTTTGCACTTTTTTTTTCTGGTCAAAATGGCCCCTCAAAAGGTTCAAAAGGGCTTTGTATCCTTCTTATGGGCCCTTTCTGATGTTAAAAGTCAAGTCCGCGGGACAACAGTTCATATCGGGCCGTTTTAACTTTTTTTTCTGGTCAAAAAGGCTCCTCAAAAGGTTCAAAATAGAACTTTTTTTTCTGGTGAAAAACATTCCTCAAAAGGTTCAAAAGAGCTTTGTATCCTTCTTATGGGCTCTTTCTAAAGTGTAAAAAGTCAAGTCCGCCAGACAGTAGCCCATATCGGGCCATTTGAACTTTTTTTTCTGGTCAAAAAGGCTCCTCAGAAGATTCAGAAGGGCTTTGTAGGAGCTTCTTATCCTTCTTATGGGCTCTTTCTGATGTTAAAAGTCAAGTCCGCCAGACAGTAGCCGATATCGGGCCGTTTGAACTTTTTTTTCTGGTCAAAAAGGCTCCTCAATAGGTTCAAAAGACCTTCGTATCCTTTTTATGGGATCCTTCTAAAGTGTTAAAAGTCAAGTCCGCCAGACAGTAGCCCATATCGGGCCGTGTGAACTTTTTTTCTGGTCAACAAGGCTCCTCAAAAGGTTCAAAAGAGCTTCTTATCCTTCTTATGGGCTCATTCTGATGTTAAAAGTCAAGTCTGCCAGACAGTAATCCATATCGGGCCGTTTGAACTTTTTTTTCTGGTCAAAAAGGCTCCTCAAAAGGTTCAAAAGAGCTTCGTATCCTTCTTTTGGGCTCTTTCTGATGTTAAAAGTCAAGTCCGCCAGACAGTAGCCGATATCGGGCCGTTTGAACTTTTCTTTCTGGTCAAAAAGGCTCCTGAAATGGTTCAAAAGGGCTTCGTATCCTTCTTATGGGCTCTTTCTGATGTTAAAAGTCAAGTCCGCCAGACAGCAGTCCATATAGGGCCGTTTGAACTTTTTTTTCTGGTCAAAAAGGCTCTTCAAAAGGTTCAAAATAGCTTCGTAACCTTCTTATGGGCTCTTTCTGATGTTAAAAGTCAAGTCTGCCAGACAGTAGCCCACATCGGGCCATTTGAACTTTTTTTTCTGGTGAAAAACATTCCTCAAAAGGTTCAGAAGAGCTTCGTATCCTTCTTATGGGCTCTTTCTGATGTTAAAAGTCAAGTCCGCCAGACAGTAGCCGATATCGGGCCGTTTTAACTTTTTTTTCTGGTCAAAAAGGCTCCTCAAATGGTTCAAAAGGGCTTCGTATCCTTCTTATGGGCTCTTTCTGATGTTAAAAGTCAAGTCCGCCAGACAGTAGCCGATATCGGGCCGTTTGAACTTTTTTTTCTGGTCAAAAAGGCTCCTCAATAGGTTCAAAAGACCTTCGTATCCTTTTTATGGGATCCTTCTAAAGTGTTAAAAGTCAAGTCCGCCAGACAGTAGCCCATATCGGGCCGTGTGAACTTTTTTTCTGGTCAACAAGGCTCCTCAAAAGGTTCAAAAGAGCTTCTTATCCTTCTTATGGGCTCATTCTGATGTTAAAAGTCAAGTCTGCCAGACAGTAATCCATATCGGGCCGTTTGAACTTTTTTTTCTGGTCAAAAAGGCTCCTCAAAAGGTTCAAAAGAGCTTCGTATCCTTCTTTTGGGCTCTTTCTGATGTTAAAAGTCAAGTCCGCCAGACAGTAGCCGATATCGGGCCGTTTGAACTTTTCTTTCTGGTCAAAAAGGCTCCTGAAATGGTTCAAAAGGGCTTCGTATCCTTCTTATGGGCTCTTTCTGATGTTAAAAATCAAGTCCGCCAGACAGCAGTCCATATAGGGCCGTTTGAACTTTTTTTTCTGGTCAAAAAGGCTCTTCAAAAGGTTCAAAATAGCTTCGTAACCTTCTTATGGGCTCTTTCTGATGTTAAAAGTCAAGTCTGCCAGACAGTAGCCCACATCGGGCCATTTGAACTTTTTTTTCTGGTGAAAAACATTCCTCAAAAGGTTCAAAAGAGCTTTATATCCTTCTTATGGGCTCTTTCTAAAGTGTAAAAAGTCAAGTCCGCCAGACAGTAGCCCATATCGGGCAATTTGAAATTTTTTTTCTGGTCAAAAAGGCTCCTCAGAAGGTTCAGAAGGGCTTTTTAGGAGCTTCTTATCCTTCTAATGGGCTCTTTATGATGTGAAAAGTCAAGTACGCCAGACAGTAGCCGATATCGGGCCGTTTGAACTTTTTTTCTGGTCAAAAAGGCTCCTCAATAGGTTCAAAAGAACTTCGTATCCTTTTTATGGGATCCTTCTAAAGTGTGAAAAGTCAAGTCCGCCAGACAGCAGTACATATCGGGCCGTTTCAACTTTTTTTTCTGGTCAAAAAGGCTCCTCAAAAGGTTCAGAAGGGCTTTCTTATCCTTCTTATGGGCTCTTTATTATGTTAAAAGTCAAGTCCGCCAGACAGTAGTCCATATCGGGCCGTGAAAACTTTTTTTCTGGTCAAAAAGTCTACTCAAACGGTTCAAAAGGCCTTCGTATACTTCTTATGGGCTCTTTCTAAAGTTAAAAGTCAAGTCCGCCAGACAGCAGCCCATATCGGGCCGTTTAAACTTTTTTTCTGCTCAAAAAGGCTCCTCAAAAGGTTCAGAAGAGCTTCGTATCCTTCTTATGGGCTCTTTCTGATGTTAATAGTCAAGTCCGCCAGACAGCAGACCATATCGGGCCGTTTGAACTTTTTTTTCTGGTAGCACACATCGGGCCATTTGAACTTTTTTTTCTGGTGAAAAACATTCCTCAAAAGGTTCAGAAGAGCTTCGTATCCTTCTTATGGGCTCTTTCTGATGTTAAAAGTCAAGTCCGCCAGACAGTAGCCGATATCGGGCCGTTTTAACTTTTTTTTCTGGTCAAAAAGGCTCCTCAAATGGTTCAAAAGGGCTTCGTATACTTCTTATGGGCTCTTTCTAAAGTTAAAAGTCAAGTCCGCCAGACAGCAGCCCATATCGGGCCGTTTAAACTTTTTTTCTGCTCAAAAAGGCTCCTCAAAAGGTTCAGAAGAGCTTCGTATCCTTCTTATGGGCTCTTTCTGATGTTAAGAGTGAAGTCCACCAGACAGCAGTCCATATCGGGCCGTTTCAACTTTTTTTTCTGGTAGCACATATCGGGCCGTATGAACTTTTTTTCTGGTCAACAAGGCTCCTCAAAAGGTTCAAAAGAGCTTCTTATCCTTCTTATGGGCTCATTCTGATGTTAAAAGTGAAGTCTGCCAGACAGTAATCCATATCGGGCCGATTGCACTTTTTTTTTCTGGTCAAAATGGCCCCTCAAAAGGTTCAAAAGGGCTTTGTATCCTTCTTATGGGCCCTTTCTGATGTTAAAAGTCAAGTCCGCCAGACAGTAGTCCATATCGGGCCGTGAGAACTTTTTTTTCTGGTCAAAAAGGCTACTCAAAAGGTTCAAAAGGCCTTCGTATCCTTCTTATGGGCTCTTTCTAAAGTTAAAAGTCAAGTCCGCCAGACAGCAGCCCATATCGGGCCGTTTAAACTTTTTTTCTGCTCAAAAAGGCTCCTCAAAAGGTTCAGAAGGGCTTCGTATCCTTCTTATGGGCTCTTTCTGATGTTAAGAGTGAAGTCCGCCAGACAGCAGTCCATATCGGGCCGTTTTAACTTTTTTTTCTGGTTAAAAAGGTTCCTCAAAAGGGTCAAAAGAGCTTCATATCCTTCTTATGGGTTCTTTCTGATGTTAATAGTCAAGTCCGCCAGACAGCAGACCATATCGGGCCGTTTGAACTTTTTTTTCTGGTAGCACATATCGGGCCGTTTGAACTTTTCTTTCTGGTCAAAAAGGCTCCTCAAAAGGTTCAAAAGGGCTTCGTTTCCTTCTTATGGGCTCTTTCTGATGTTAAAAGTCAAGTCCGCCAGACAGCAGTCCATATCGGGCCGTTTTAACTTTTTTTTTGGTCAAAAAGGTTCCTCAATAGGTTCAAAAGAACTTCGTATCCTTTTTATGGGATCCTTCTAAAGTGTGAAAAGTCAAGTCCGCCAGACAGCAGTACATATCGGGCCGTTTCAACTTTTTTTTCTGGTCAAAAAGGCTCCTCAAAAGGTTCAGAAGGGCTTTCTTATCCTTCTTATGGGCTCTTTATTATGTTAAAAGGCAAGTCCGCCAGACAGTAGTCCATATCGGGCCGTGAAAACTTTTTTTCTGGTCAAAAAGGCTACTCAGACGGTTCAAAAGGCCTTCGTATCCTTCTTATGGGCTCTTTCTAAAGTTAAAAGTCAAGTCCGCCAGACAGCAGCCCATATCGGGCCGTTTAAACTTTTTTTCTGCTCAAAAAGGCTCCTCAAAAGGTTCAGAAGAGCTTCGTATCCTTCTTATGGGCTCTTTCTGATGTTAAGAGTGAAGTCCACCAGACAGCAGTCCATATCAGGCCGTTTCAACTTTTTTTTCTGGTAGCACATATCGGGCCGTATGAACTTTTTTTCTGGTCAACAAGGCTCCTCAAAAGGTTCAAAAGAGCTTCTTATCCTTCTTATGGGCTCATTCTGATGTTAAAAGTGAAGTCTGCCAGACAGTAATCCATATCGGGCCGTTTGCACTTTTTTTTTCTGGTCAAAATGGCCCCTCAAAAGGTTCAAAAGGGCTTTGTATCCTTCTTATGGGCCCTTTCTGATGTTAAAAGTCAAGTCTGCGGGACAACAGTTCATATCGGGCCGTTTTAACTTTTTTTTCTGGTCAAAAAGGCTCCTCAAAAGGTTCAAAATAGAACTTTTTTTTCTGGTGAAAAACATTCCTCAAAAGGTTCAAAAGAGCTTTGTATCCTTCTTATGGGCTCTTTCTAAAGTGTAAAAAGTCAAGTCCGCCAGACAGTAGCCCATATCGGGCCATTTGAACTTTTTTTTCTGGTCAAAAAGGCTCCTCAGAAGATTCAGAAGGGCTTTGTAGGAGCTTCTTATCCTTCTTATGGGCTCTTTCTGATGTTAAAAGTCAAGTCCGCCAGACAGTAGCCGATATCGGGCCGTTTGAACTTTTTTTTCTGGTCAAAAAGGCTCCTCAATAGGTTCAAAAGACCTTCGTATCCTTTTTATGGGATCCTTCTAAAGTGTTAAAAGTCAAGTCCGCCAGACAGTAGCCCATATCGGGCCGTGTGAACTTTTTTTCTGGTCAACAAGGCTCCTCAAAAGGTTCAAAAGAGCTTCTTATCCTTCTTATGGGCTCATTCTGATGTTAAAAGTCAAGTCTGCCAGACAGTAATCCATATCGGGCCGTTTGAACTTTTTTTTCTGGTCAAAAAGGCTCCTCAAAAGGTTCAAAAGAGCTTCGTATCCTTCTTTTGGGCTCTTTCTGATGTTAAAAGTCAAGTCCGCCAGACAGTAGCCGATATCGGGCCGTTTGAACTTTTCTTTCTGGTCAAAAAGGCTCCTGAAATGGTTCAAAAGGGCTTCGTATCCTTCTTATGGGCTCTTTCTGATGTTAAAAGTCAAGTCCGCCAGACAGCAGTCCATATAGGGCCGTTTGAACTTTTTTTTCTGGTCAAAAAGGCTCTTCAAAAGGTTCAAAATAGCTTCGTAACCTTCTTATGGGCTCTTTCTGATGTTAAAAGTCAAGTCTGCCAGACAGTAGCCCACATCGGGCCATTTGAACTTTTTTTTCTGGTGAAAAACATTCCTCAAAAGGTTCAGAAGAGCTTCGTATCCTTCTTATGGGCTCTTTCTGATGTTAAAAGTCAAGTCCGCCAGACAGTAGCCGATATCGGGCCGTTTTAACTTTTTTTTCTGGTCAAAAAGGCTCCTCAAATGGTTCAAAAGGGCTTCGTATCCTTCTTATGGGCTCTTTCTGATGTTAAAAGTCAAGTCCGCCAGACAGTAGCCGATATCGGGCCGTTTTAACTTTTTTTTCTGGTCAAAAAGGCTCCTCAATAGGTTCAAAAGACCTTCGTATCCTTTTTATGGGATCCTTCTAAAGTGTTAAAAGTCAAGTCCGCCAGACAGTAGCCCATATCGGGCCGTGTGAACTTTTTTTCTGGTCAACAAGGCTCCTCAAAAGGTTCAAAAGAGCTTCTTATCCTTCTTATGGGCTCATTCTGATGTTAAAAGTCAAGTCTGCCAGACAGTAATCCATATCGGGCCGTTTGAACTTTTTTTTCTGGTCAAAAAGGCTCCTCAAAAGGTTCAAAAGAGCTTCGTATCCTTCTTTTGGGCTCTTTCTGATGTTAAAAGTCAAGTCCGCCAGACAGTAGCCGATATCGGGCCGTTTGAACTTTTCTTTCTGGTCAAAAAGGCTCCTGAAATGGTTCAAAAGGGCTTCGTATCCTTCTTATGGGCTCTTTCTGATGTTAAAAATCAAGTCCGCCAGACAGCAGTCCATATAGGGCCGTTTGAACTTTTTTTTCTGGTCAAAAAGGCTCTTCAAAAGGTTCAAAATAGCTTCGTAACCTTCTTATGGGCTCTTTCTGATGTTAAAAGTCAAGTCTGCCAGACAGTAGCCCACATCGGGCCATTTGAACTTTTTTTTCTGGTGAAAAACATTCCTCAAAAGGTTCAAAAGAGCTTTATATCCTTCTTATGGGCTCTTTCTAAAGTGTAAAAAGTCAAGTCCGCCAGACAGTAGCCCATATCGGGCAATTTGAAATTTTTTTTCTGGTCAAAAAGGCTCCTCAGAAGGTTCAGAAGGGCTTTTTAGGAGCTTCTTATCCTTCTAATGGGCTCTTTATGATGTGAAAAGTCAAGTACGCCAGACAGTAGCCGATATCGGGCCGTTTGAACTTTTTTTCTGGTCAAAAAGGCTCCTCAATAGGTTCAAAAGAACTTCGTATCCTTTTTATGGGATCCTTCTAAAGTGTGAAAAGTCAAGTCCGCCAGACAGCAGTACATATCGGGCCGTTTCAACTTTTTTTTCTGGTCAAAAAGGCTCCTCAAAAGGTTCAGAAGGGCTTTCTTATCCTTCTTATGGGCTCTTTATTATGTTAAAAGTCAAGTCCGCCAGACAGTAGTCCATATCGGGCCGTGAAAACTTTTTTTCTGGTCAAAAAGTCTACTCAAACGGTTCAAAAGGCCTTCGTATACTTCTTATGGGCTCTTTCTAAAGTTAAAAGTCAAGTCCGCCAGACAGCAGCCCATATCGGGCCGTTTAAACTTTTTTTCTGCTCAAAAAGGCTCCTCAAAAGGTTCAGAAGAGCTTCGTATCCTTCTTATGGGCTCTTTCTGATGTTAATAGTCAAGTCCGCCAGACAGCAGACCATATCGGGCCGTTTGAACTTTTTTTTCTGGTAGCACACATCGGGCCATTTGAACTTTTTTTTCTGGTGAAAAACATTCCTCAAAAGGTTCAGAAGAGCTTCGTATCCTTCTTATGGGCTCTTTCTGATGTTAAAAGTCAAGTCCGCCAGACAGTAGCCGATATCGGGCCGTTTTAACTTTTTTTTCTGGTCAAAAAGGCTCCTCAAATGGTTCAAAAGGGCTTCGTATACTTCTTATGGGCTCTTTCTAAAGTTAAAAGTCAAGTCCGCCAGACAGCAGCCCATATCGGGCCGTTTAAACTTTTTTTCTGCTCAAAAAGGCTCCTCAAAAGGTTCAGAAGAGCTTCGTATCCTTCTTATGGGCTCTTTCTGATGTTAAGAGTGAAGTCCACCAGACAGCAGTCCATATCGGGCCGTTTCAACTTTTTTTTCTGGTAGCACATATCGGGCCGTATGAACTTTTTTTCTGGTCAACAAGGCTCCTCAAAAGGTTCAAAAGAGCTTCTTATCCTTCTTATGGGCTCATTCTGATGTTAAAAGTGAAGTCTGCCAGACAGTAATCCATATCGGGCCGATTGCACTTTTTTTTTCTGGTCAAAATGGCCCCTCAAAAGGTTCAAAAGGGCTTTGTATCCTTCTTATGGGCCCTTTCTGATGTTAAAAGTCAAGTCCGCCAGACAGTAGTCCATATCGGGCCGTGAGAACTTTTTTTTCTGGTCAAAAAGGCTACTCAAAAGGTTCAAAAGGCCTTCGTATCCTTCTTATGGGCTCTTTCTAAAGTTAAAAGTCAAGTCCGCCAGACAGCAGCCCATATCGGGCCGTTTAAACTTTTTTTCTGCTCAAAAAGGCTCCTCAAAAGGTTCAGAAGGGCTTCGTATCCTTCTTATGGGCTCTTTCTGATGTTAAGAGTGAAGTCCGCCAGACAGCAGTCCATATCGGGCCGTTTTAACTTTTTTTTCTGGTTAAAAAGGTTCCTCAAAAGGGTCAAAAGAGCTTCATATCCTTCTTATGGGTTCTTTCTGATGTTAATAGTCAAGTCCGCCAGACAGCAGACCATATCGGGCCGTTTGAACTTTTTTTTCTGGTAGCACATATCGGGCCGTTTGAACTTTTCTTTCTGGTCAAAAAGGCTCCTCAAAAGGTTCAAAAGGGCTTCGTTTCCTTCTTATGGGCTCTTTCTGATGTTAAAAGTCAAGTCCGCCAGACAGCAGTCCATATCGGGCCGTTTTAACTTTTTTTTTGGTCAAAAAGGTTCCTCAATAGGTTCAAAAGAACTTCGTATCCTTTTTATGGGATCCTTCTAAAGTGTGAAAAGTCAAGTCCGCCAGACAGCAGTACATATCGGGCCGTTTCAACTTTTTTTTCTGGTCAAAAAGGCTCCTCAAAAGGTTCAGAAGGGCTTTCTTATCCTTCTTATGGGCTCTTTATTATGTTAAAAGGCAAGTCCGCCAGACAGTAGTCCATATCGGGCCGTGAAAACTTTTTTTCTGGTCAAAAAGGCTACTCAGACGGTTCAAAAGGCCTTCGTATCCTTCTTATGGGCTCTTTCTAAAGTTAAAAGTCAAGTCCGCCAGACAGCAGCCCATATCGGGCCGTTTAAACTTTTTTTCTGCTCAAAAAGGCTCCTCAAAAGGTTCAGAAGAGCTTCGTATCCTTCTTATGGGCTCTTTCTGATGTTAAGAGTGAAGTCCACCAGACAGCAGTCCATATCAGGCCGTTTCAACTTTTTTTTCTGGTAGCACATATCGGGCCGTATGAACTTTTTTTCTGGTCAACAAGGCTCCTCAAAAGGTTCAAAAGAGCTTCTTATCCTTCTTATGGGCTCATTCTGATGTTAAAAGTGAAGTCTGCCAGACAGTAATCCATATCGGGCCGTTTGCACTTTTTTTTTCTGGTCAAAATGGCCCCTCAAAAGGTTCAAAAGGGCTTTGTATCCTTCTTATGGGCCCTTTCTGATGTTAAAAGTCAAGTCTGCGGGACAACAGTTCATATCGGGCCGTTTTAACTTTTTTTTCTGGTCAAAAAGGCTCCTCAAAAGGTTCAAAATAGAACTTTTTTTTCTGGTGAAAAACATTCCTCAAAAGGTTCAAAAGAGCTTTGTATCCTTCTTATGGGCTCTTTCTAAAGTGTAAAAAGTCAAGTCCGCCAGACAGTAGCCCATATCGGGCCATTTGAACTTTTTTTTCTGGTCAAAAAGGCTCCTCAGAAGATTCAGAAGGGCTTTGTAGGAGCTTCTTATCCTTCTTATGGGCTCTTTCTGATGTTAAAAGTCAAGTCCGCCAGACAGTAGCCGATATCGGGCCGTTTGAACTTTTTTTTCTGGTCAAAAAGGCTCCTCAATAGGTTCAAAAGACCTTCGTATCCTTTTTATGGGATCCTTCTAAAGTGTTAAAAGTCAAGTCCGCCAGACAGTAGCCCATATCGGGCCGTGTGAACTTTTTTTCTGGTCAACAAGGCTCCTCAAAAGGTTCAAAAGAGCTTCTTATCCTTCTTATGGGCTCATTCTGATGTTAAAAGTCAAGTCTGCCAGACAGTAATCCATATCGGGCCGTTTGAACTTTTTTTTCTGGTCAAAAAGGCTCCTCAAAAGGTTCAAAAGAGCTTCGTATCCTTCTTTTGGGCTCTTTCTGATGTTAAAAGTCAAGTCCGCCAGACAGTAGCCGATATCGGGCCGTTTGAACTTTTCTTTCTGGTCAAAAAGGCTCCTGAAATGGTTCAAAAGGGCTTCGTATCCTTCTTATGGGCTCTTTCTGATGTTAAAAGTCAAGTCCGCCAGACAGCAGTCCATATAGGGCCGTTTGAACTTTTTTTTCTGGTCAAAAAGGCTCTTCAAAAGGTTCAAAATAGCTTCGTAACCTTCTTATGGGCTCTTTCTGATGTTAAAAGTCAAGTCTGCCAGACAGTAGCCCACATCGGGCCATTTGAACTTTTTTTTCTGGTGAAAAACATTCCTCAAAAGGTTCAGAAGAGCTTCGTATCCTTCTTATGGGCTCTTTCTGATGTTAAAAGTCAAGTCCGCCAGACAGTAGCCGATATCGGGCCGTTTTAACTTTTTTTTCTGGTCAAAAAGGCTCCTCAAATGGTTCAAAAGGGCTTCGTATCCTTCTTATGGGCTCTTTCTGATGTTAAAAGTCAAGTCCGCCAGACAGTAGCCGATATCGGGCCGTTTTAACTTTTTTTTCTGGTCAAAAAGGCTCCTCAATAGGTTCAAAAGACCTTCGTATCCTTTTTATGGGATCCTTCTAAAGTGTTAAAAGTCAAGTCCGCCAGACAGTAGCCCATATCGGGCCGTGTGAACTTTTTTTCTGGTCAACAAGGCTCCTCAAAAGGTTCAAAAGAGCTTCTTATCCTTCTTATGGGCTCATTCTGATGTTAAAAGTCAAGTCTGCCAGACAGTAATCCATATCGGGCCGTTTGAACTTTTTTTTCTGGTCAAAAAGGCTCCTCAAAAGGTTCAAAAGAGCTTCGTATCCTTCTTTTGGGCTCTTTCTGATGTTAAAAGTCAAGTCCGCCAGACAGTAGCCGATATCGGGCCGTTTGAACTTTTCTTTCTGGTCAAAAAGGCTCCTGAAATGGTTCAAAAGGGCTTCGTATCCTTCTTATGGGCTCTTTCTGATGTTAAAAATCAAGTCCGCCAGACAGCAGTCCATATAGGGCCGTTTGAACTTTTTTTTCTGGTCAAAAAGGCTCTTCAAAAGGTTCAAAATAGCTTCGTAACCTTCTTATGGGCTCTTTCTGATGTTAAAAGTCAAGTCTGCCAGACAGTAGCCCACATCGGGCCATTTGAACTTTTTTTTCTGGTGAAAAACATTCCTCAAAAGGTTCAAAAGAGCTTTATATCCTTCTTATGGGCTCTTTCTAAAGTGTAAAAAGTCAAGTCCGCCAGACAGTAGCCCATATCGGGCAATTTGAAATTTTTTTTCTGGTCAAAAAGGCTCCTCAGAAGGTTCAGAAGGGCTTTTTAGGAGCTTCTTATCCTTCTAATGGGCTCTTTATGATGTGAAAAGTCAAGTACGCCAGACAGTAGCCGATATCGGGCCGTTTGAACTTTTTTTCTGGTCAAAAAGGCTCCTCAATAGGTTCAAAAGAACTTCGTATCCTTTTTATGGGATCCTTCTAAAGTGTGAAAAGTCAAGTCCGCCAGACAGCAGTACATATCGGGCCGTTTCAACTTTTTTTTCTGGTCAAAAAGGCTCCTCAAAAGGTTCAGAAGGGCTTTCTTATCCTTCTTATGGGCTCTTTATTATGTTAAAAGTCAAGTCCGCCAGACAGTAGTCCATATCGGGCCGTGAAAACTTTTTTTCTGGTCAAAAAGTCTACTCAAACGGTTCAAAAGGCCTTCGTATACTTCTTATGGGCTCTTTCTAAAGTTAAAAGTCAAGTCCGCCAGACAGCAGCCCATATCGGGCCGTTTAAACTTTTTTTCTGCTCAAAAAGGCTCCTCAAAAGGTTCAGAAGAGCTTCGTATCCTTCTTATGGGCTCTTTCTGATGTTAATAGTCAAGTCCGCCAGACAGCAGACCATATCGGGCCGTTTGAACTTTTTTTTCTGGTAGCACACATCGGGCCATTTGAACTTTTTTTTCTGGTGAAAAACATTCCTCAATAGGTTCAGAAGAGCTTCGTATCCTTCTTATGGGCTCTTTCTGATGTTAAAAGTCAAGTCCGCCAGACAGTAGCCGATATCGGGCCGTTTTAACTTTTTTTTCTGGTCAAAAAGGCTCCTCAAATGGTTCAAAAGGGCTTCGTATCCTTCTTATGGGCTCTTTCTGATGTTAAAAGTCAAGTCCGCCAGACAGTAGCCGATATCGGGCCGTTTTAACTTTTTTTTCTGGTCAAAAAGGCTCCTCAATAGGTTCAAAAGACCTTCGTATCCTTTTTATGGGATCCTTCTAAAGTGTTAAAAGTCAAGTCCGCCAGACAGTAGCCCATATCGGGCCGTGTGAACTTTTTTTCTGGTCAACAAGGCTCCTCAAAAGGTTCAAAAGAGCTTCTTATCCTTCTTATGGGCTCATTCTGATGTTAAAAGTCAAGTCTGCCAGACAGTAATCCATATCGGGCCGTTTGAACTTTTTTTTCTGGTCAAAAAGGCTCCTCAAAAGGTTCAAAAGAGCTTCGTATCCTTCTTTTGGGCTCTTTCTGATGTTAAAAGTCAAGTCCGCCAGACAGTAGCCGATATCGGGCCGTTTTAACTTTTTTTTTTCTGGTCAAAAAGGCTCCTGAAATGGTTCAAAAGGGCTTCGTATCCTTCTTATGGGCTCTTTCTGATGTTAAAAATCAAGTCCGCCAGACAGCAGTCCATATAGGGCCGTTTGAACTTTTTTTTCTGGTCAAAAAGGCTCTTCAAAAGGTTCAAAATAGCTTCGTAACCTTCTTATGGGCTCTTTCTGATGTTAAAAGTCAAGTCTGCCAGACAGTAGCCCACATCGGGCCATTTGAACTTTTTTTTCTGGTGAAAAACATTCCTCAAAAGGTTCAAAAGAGCTTTATATCCTTCTTATGGGCTCTTTCTAAAGTGTAAAAAGTCAAGTCCGCCAGACAGTAGCCCATATCGGGCAATTTGAATTTTTTTTTCTGGTCAAAAAGGCTCCTCAGAAGGTTCAGAAGGGCTTTTTAGGAGCTTCTTATCCTTCTAATGGGCTCTTTATGATGTGAAAAGTCAAGTACGCCAGACAGTAGCCGATATCGGGCCGTTTGAACTTTTTTTCTGGTCAAAAAGGCTCCTCAATAGGTTCAAAAGAACTTCGTATCCTTTTTATGGGATCCTTCTAAAGTGTGAAAAGTCAAGTCCGCCAGACAGCAGTACATATCGGGCCGTTTCAACTTTTTTTTCTGGTCAAAAAGGCTCCTCAAAAGGTTCAGAAGGGCTTTCTTATCCTTCTTATGGGCTCTTTATTATGTTAAAAGTCAAGTCCGCCAGACAGTAGTCCATATCGGGCCGTGAAAACTTTTTTTCTGGTCAAAAAGTCTACTCAAACGGTTCAAAAGGCCTTCGTATACTTCTTATGGGCTCTTTCTAAAGTTAAAAGTCAAGTCCGCCAGACAGCAGCCCATATCGGGCCGTTTAAACTTTTTTTCTGCTCAAAAAGGCTCCTCAAAAGGTTCAGAAGAGCTTCGTATCCTTCTTATGGGCTCTTTCTGATGTTAAGAGTGAAGTCCACCAGACAGCAGTCCATATCGGGCCGTTTCAACTTTTTTTTCTGGTAGCACATATCGGGCCGTATGAACTTTTTTTCTGGTCAACAAGGCTCCTCAAAAGGTTCAAAAGAGCTTCTTATCCTTCTTATGGGCTCATTCTGATGTTAAAAGTGAAGTCTGCCAGACAGTAATCCATATCGGGCCGATTGCACTTTTTTTTTCTGGTCAAAATGGCCCCTCAAAAGGTTCAAAAGGGCTTTGTATCCTTCTTATGGGCCCTTTCTGATGTTAAAAGTCAAGTCCGCAGGACAACAGTTCATATCGGGCCGTTTTAACTTTTTTTTCTGGTCAAAAAGGCTCCTCAAAAGGTTCAAAATAGCTTCGTATCCTTCTTATGGGCCCTTTCTGATGTTAGAAGTCAAGTCCGCCAGATAGTAGCCCATATCGGGCCGTTTGAACTTTTTTTTCTGGTCAAAAAGGCTCCAAAGGTTCAAAAGGGTTTCGTATCCTTCTTATGGGCTCTTTCTGATGTTAAAAGTCAAGTCCGCCAGACAGTAGCCCACATCGGGCCATTTGAACTTTTTTTTCTGGTGAAAAACATTCCTCAAAAGGTTCAAAAGAGCTTTGTATCCTTCTTATGGGCTCTTTCTAAAGTGTAAAAAGTCAAGTCCGCCAGACAGTAGCCCATATCGGGCCATTTGAACTTTTTTTTCTGGTCAAAAAGGCTCCTCAAAAGGTTCAAAAGAGCTTCGTATCCTTCTTTTGGGCTCTTTCTGATGTTAAAAGTCAAGTCCGCCAGACAGTAGCCGATATTGGGCCGTTTTAACTTTTTTTTCTGGTCAAAAAGGCTCCTCAATAGGTTCAAAAGACCTTCGTATCCTTTTTATGGGATCCTTCTAAAGTGTGAAAAGTCAAGTCCGCCAGACAGCAGTACATATCGGGCCGTTTCAACTTTTTTTTCTGGTCAAAAAGGCTCCAAAGGTTCAGAAGGGCTTTCTTATCCTTCTTTTGGGCTCTTTATGATGTTAAAAGTCAAGTCCGCCAGACAGTAGTCCATATCGGGCCGTGAAAACTTTTTTTCTGGTCAAAAAGTCTACTCAAACGGTTCAAAAGGCCTTCGTATACTTCTTATGGGCTCTTTCTAAAGTTAAAAGTCAAGTCCGCCAGACAGCAGCCCATATCGGGCCGTTTAAACTTTTTTTCTGCTCAAAAAGGCTCCTCAAAAGGTTCAGAAGAGCTTCGTATCCTTCTTATGGGCTCTTTCTGATGTTAATAGTCAAGTCCGCCAGACAGCAGACCATATCGGGCCGTTTGAACTTTTTTTTCTGGTAGCACACATCGGGCCATTTGAACTTTTTTTTCTGGTGAAAAACATTCCTCAATAGGTTCAGAAGAGCTTCGTATCCTTCTTATGGGCTCTTTCTGATGTTAAAAGTCAAGTCCGCCAGACAGTAGCCGATATCGGGCCGTTTTAACTTTTTTTTCTGGTCAAAAAGGCTCCTCAAATGGTTCAAAAGGGCTTCGTATCCTTCTTATGGGCTCTTTCTGATGTTAAAAGTCAAGTCCGCCAGACAGTAGCCGATATCGGGCCGTTTTAACTTTTTTTTCTGGTCAAAAAGGCTCCTCAATAGGTTCAAAAGACCTTCGTATCCTTTTTATGGGATCCTTCTAAAGTGTTAAAAGTCAAGTCCGCCAGACAGTAGCCCATATCGGGCCGTGTGAACTTTTTTTCTGGTCAACAAGGCTCCTCAAAAGGTTCAAAAGAGCTTCTTATCCTTCTTATGGGCTCATTCTGATGTTAAAAGTCAAGTCTGCCAGACAGTAATCCATATCGGGCCGTTTGAACTTTTTTTTCTGGTCAAAAAGGCTCCTCAAAAGGTTCAAAAGAGCTTCGTATCCTTCTTTTGGGCTCTTTCTGATGTTAAAAGTCAAGTCCGCCAGACAGTAGCCGATATCGGGCCGTTTTAACTTTTTTTTTCTGGTCAAAAAGGCTCCTGAAATGGTTCAAAAGGGCTTCGTATCCTTCTTATGGGCTCTTTCTGATGTTAAAAATCAAGTCCGCCAGACAGCAGTCCATATAGGGCCGTTTGAACTTTTTTTTCTGGTCAAAAAGGCTCTTCAAAAGGTTCAAAATAGCTTCGTAACCTTCTTATGGGCTCTTTCTGATGTTAAAAGTCAAGTCTGCCAGACAGTAGCCCACATCGGGCCATTTGAACTTTTTTTTCTGGTGAAAAACATTCCTCAAAAGGTTCAAAAGAGCTTTATATCCTTCTTATGGGCTCTTTCTAAAGTGTAAAAAGTCAAGTCCGCCAGACAGTAGCCCATATCGGGCAATTTGAATTTTTTTTTCTGGTCAAAAAGGCTCCTCAGAAGGTTCAGAAGGGCTTTTTAGGAGCTTCTTATCCTTCTAATGGGCTCTTTATGATGTGAAAAGTCAAGTACGCCAGACAGTAGCCGATATCGGGCCGTTTGAACTTTTTTTCTGGTCAAAAAGGCTCCTCAATAGGTTCAAAAGAACTTCGTATCCTTTTTATGGGATCCTTCTAAAGTGTGAAAAGTCAAGTCCGCCAGACAGCAGTACATATCGGGCCGTTTCAACTTTTTTTTCTGGTCAAAAAGGCTCCTCAAAAGGTTCAGAAGGGCTTTCTTATCCTTCTTATGGGCTCTTTATTATGTTAAAAGTCAAGTCCGCCAGACAGTAGTCCATATCGGGCCGTGAAAACTTTTTTTCTGGTCAAAAAGTCTACTCAAACGGTTCAAAAGGCCTTCGTATACTTCTTATGGGCTCTTTCTAAAGTTAAAAGTCAAGTCCGCCAGACAGCAGCCCATATCGGGCCGTTTAAACTTTTTTTCTGCTCAAAAAGGCTCCTCAAAAGGTTCAGAAGAGCTTCGTATCCTTCTTATGGGCTCTTTCTGATGTTAAGAGTGAAGTCCACCAGACAGCAGTCCATATCGGGCCGTTTCAACTTTTTTTTCTGGTAGCACATATCGGGCCGTATGAACTTTTTTTCTGGTCAACAAGGCTCCTCAAAAGGTTCAAAAGAGCTTCTTATCCTTCTTATGGGCTCATTCTGATGTTAAAAGTGAAGTCTGCCAGACAGTAATCCATATCGGGCCGATTGCACTTTTTTTTTCTGGTCAAAATGGCCCCTCAAAAGGTTCAAAAGGGCTTTGTATCCTTCTTATGGGCCCTTTCTGATGTTAAAAGTCAAGTCCGCAGGACAACAGTTCATATCGGGCCGTTTTAACTTTTTTTTCTGGTCAAAAAGGCTCCTCAAAAGGTTCAAAATAGCTTCGTATCCTTCTTATGGGCCCTTTCTGATGTTAGAAGTCAAGTCCGCCAGATAGTAGCCCATATCGGGCCGTTTGAACTTTTTTTTCTGGTCAAAAAGGCTCCAAAGGTTCAAAAGGGTTTCGTATCCTTCTTATGGGCTCTTTCTGATGTTAAAAGTCAAGTCCGCCAGACAGTAGCCCACATCGGGCCATTTGAACTTTTTTTTCTGGTGAAAAACATTCCTCAAAAGGTTCAAAAGAGCTTTGTATCCTTCTTATGGGCTCTTTCTAAAGTGTAAAAAGTCAAGTCCGCCAGACAGTAGCCCATATCGGGCCATTTGAACTTTTTTTTCTGGTCAAAAAGGCTCCTCAAAAGGTTCAAAAGAGCTTCGTATCCTTCTTTTGGGCTCTTTCTGATGTTAAAAGTCAAGTCCGCCAGACAGTAGCCGATATTGGGCCGTTTTAACTTTTTTTTCTGGTCAAAAAGGCTCCTCAATAGGTTCAAAAGACCTTCGTATCCTTTTTATGGGATCCTTCTAAAGTGTGAAAAGTCAAGTCCGCCAGACAGCAGTACATATCGGGCCGTTTCAACTTTTTTTTCTGGTCAAAAAGGCTCCAAAGGTTCAGAAGGGCTTTCTTATCCTTCTTTTGGGCTCTTTATGATGTTAAAAGTCAATTCCGCCAGACAGTAGTCCATATCGGGCCGTGAGAACTTTTTTTTCTGGTCAAAAAGGCTACTCAAAAGGTTCAAAAGGCCTTCGTATCCTTCTTATGGGCTCTTTCTAAAGTTAAAAGTCAAGTCCGCCAGACAGCAGCCCATATCGGGCCGTTTAAACTTTTTTTCTGCTCAAAAAGGCTCCTCAAAAGGTTCAGAAGGGCTTCGTATCCTTCTTATGGGCTCTTTCTGATGTTAAGAGTGAAGTCCGCCAGACAGCAGTCCATATCGGGCCGTTTTAACTTTTTTTTCTGGTTAAAAAGGTTCCTCAAATGGGTCAAAAGAGCTTCATATCCTTCTTATGGGTTCTTTCTCATGTTAATAGTCAAGTCCGCCAGACAGCAGACCATATCGGGCCGTTTGAACTTTTTTTTCTGGTAGCACATATCGGGCCGTTTGAACTTTTCTTTCTGGTCAAAAAGGCTCCTCAAAAGGTTCAAAAGGGCTTCGTTGCCTTCTTATGGGCTCTTTCTGATGTTAAAAGTCAAGTCCGCCAGACAGCAGTCCATATCGGGCCGTTTTAACTTTTTTTTTGGTCAAAAAGGTTCCTCAAAAGGGTCAAAAGAGCTTCGTATCCTTCTTATGGGTTCTTTCTGATGTTAATAGTCAAGTCAGCAGGACAACAGTCCATATCGGGCCGTTTTAACTTTTTTTTCTGGTTAAAAAGGCTCCTCAGAAGGTTCAAAAGAGCTTCATATCCTTCTTATGGGTTCTTTCTCATGTTAATAGTCAAGTCCGCCAGACAGCAGACCATATCGGGCCGTTTGAACTTTTTTTTCTGGTAGCACATATCGGGCCGTTTGAACTTTTCTTTCTGGTCAAAAAGGCTCCTCAAAAGGTTCAAAAGGGCTTCGTTGCCTTCTTATGGGCTCTTTCTGATGTTAAAAGTCAAGTCCGCCAGACAGCAGTCCATATCGGGCCGTTTTAACTTTTTTTTTGGTCAAAAAGGTTCCTCAAAAGGGTCAAAAGAGCTTCGTATCCTTCTTATGGGTTCTTTCTGATGTTAATAGTCAAGTCAGCAGGACAACAGTCCATATCGGGCCGTTTTAACTTTTTTTTCTGGTTAAAAAGGCTCCTCAGAAGGTTCAAAAGAGCTTTGTATCCTTCTTATGGGCATTTTATGATGTTAAAAGTCAAGTCCGCCAGAAAGTAGCCCATACCGGGCCGTTAGAATTTTTTTTCTGGTCAAAAAGGCTCCTCAAAAGGTTCAGAAGTGCTTTCTTATCCTTCTTATGGGCTCTTTCTGATGTTAAAAGTGAAGTCCGCCAGACAGCAGTCCATATCGGGCCGTTTGAAATTTTTTTTCTGGTCAAAAATGCTCCTCAAAAGGTTCAAAAGAGCTTCGTCTCCTTCTTATGGGCTCTTTCTAAGGTGTAAAAAGTCAAGTCCCCCAAGACAGTAGCCCATATCGTGCCATTTGAACTTTATTTTCTGGTCAAAAAGGCTCTTCAAAAGGTTCAAAAGAGCTTCGTATCCTTCTTATGGGCTCTTTCTAAAGTGTAAAAAGTCAAGTCCGCCAGACAGTAGCCCATATTGGGACGTTTGAACTTTTTTCTGGCCAAAAAGGCTCCTCAAAAGGTTCAAAAGAGCTTCCTATCCTTCTTATTCACTCTTTCTGATGTTAAAAGTCAAGTCCGCCAGACAGCAGTCCATATTGGGCCGTTTGAACTTTTTTTTCTGGTCAGAAAGGTTCCTCAAAAGGTTCAAAAGAGCTTCGTATCCTTCTTATGGGCTCTTTCTGATGATAAAAGTCAATTCCGCCAGACAGTAGCCCATATCGGGCCATTTGAACTTTTTTTTCTGGTCAAAAAGGCTCTTCAAAAGGTTCAACAGGGCTTTGTATCCTTCTTATGGGCTCTTTCTGATGTTAATCTTACGGTGTTGGAAGTTTTTAACTTTTTTCTCTGGTCAAAAAGGCTCCTCAAAAGGTTTAAAAGCTTATACTTTGAGGACCGTTTTAACAGAAAAAAGAGCAATATGTCAGATATGGACTTCCATATGGCCTCTGAAGCATGAGAAGGATCATAAGATGTCAATCTGTATGAAAAGTTAATATTGTTCAAGAACTCTTTGTCCAGAAATATGTTCAGGAGGTCAAAAAGGGTCGATTTAACATCAGAAGGAGTCTATAAGTTTATATAGTTTTTAAACCTTTTGAGGACCTTTTAGAATAACAATCTGCTGTATAATAACGTTTTGTTGTTTCATTCCATTGCATAAAAAGACTAACTTATTCCTTTGTTCAATGAAAAAACTAACGCTTAAAAAACTGCTGTTGCATTGCACATATGATAAAGCGTCAGAATAACATATAAGCAATATGCACTTTGTTGCATTGCAGTGCATTCAAGAAATAACTCATTTTGTAGTGCATTAAAGAGATGTGCAATGCAATATGCTATTTTTGTTGTTTCATTCATTGTATAAAATGTCTAACTCATTCCTTTCTGCAATGAAAAAACTAACCATTATCATTTGTATATGAAGGAAAATCATTGCATTAGCTGTTGAAAAGACAACTCACAGCATATTGTTTTTCGCATTGCATACAGCTCATTAATTTGTGTACTCACAGGAAAACATCACAGAGCTGTCACTTTCCAATGCATGCAATAACTAACTCTTTTCTTTGTACAACGAAGAGATGTGCAATACAGCGTTCTGTTGCATTGCATAGCACAAGCGTTTTGCATGGAAGAATAGCATTAAGTAATATGCACTTTTTCCGCATTGCAATGCATTCAAGAACTAACTCATTCTGAAGTGCATTTAAGAGATTGCAATGCAATCTGCTGTTGCATTGCATTGCACGTACGATAAACTCTTGTGCAGAGAAGAATAACATGATCAATATGCACTTTGCTGCATTGCAATACATTCAAGAAGTAACTCAGTTTATAGTGCATTAAAGAGATGGGCAATGCAATCTGCTGTTTTAATAACTTTTTGTTGTTTAATTTCATTGCATAAAAGGACTAACTTATTCCTTTGTTCAATGAAAAAACTAATGCTTAAAAAACTGCTGTTGCATTGCATATATGATAATGCGTTAGACTAAAATATAAGTAATATGCACTTTTTTGCATTGCAATGCATTCAAGAACTACCTCATTCCGTAGTGCATTGAAGAGATTGCAATGGAATCTGCTGTTGAATTGCATTGCACATACGATCAAGCGTTGTGCATTGAAGAATAACATATAAGCAATATGAACTTTAATGCATTGCAATGCATTCAAGAACTAACTCATTCCATAGTGGATTGAAGATACGTACAATCCAGTCTGCTGTTTTGATAACTTTTTGTTGTTTCATTCCATTGCATTAAAGGACTAACTTATTCCTTTGTTCAATGAAAAAACTAACGCTTAAAAAACTGCTGTTGCATTGCACATATGATAAAGCGTCAGAATAACATAAGCAATATGCACTTTTTTGCATTGCAATGCATTCAAGAACTAACTCATTCCGTAGTCATTGAAAAAATTGCAATGCAATCTGCTGTTGAATTGCATTGCACATACGATCAAGCGTTGTGCATTGAAGAATAACATAAGCAGTATGCACTTTACTGCATTGCAATGCATTGAAGAACTAACTGACTCAGTTTGTAGTGCATTAAAGAGATGGGCAATGCAATCTGCTGTATAATAACGTTTTGTTGTTTCATTCCATTGCATAAAAAAATAACTTATTGCTTTGTTCAATGAAAAAACTAACGCTTAAAAAACTGCTGTTGCATTGCACATATGATAAAGCGTCAGAATAACATATAAGCAATATGCACTTTGTTGCATTGCAAGTGCATGCAAGAACTAACTCATTTTGTAGTGCATTAAAGAGATGTGCAATGCAATATGCTATTTTTGTTGTTTCATTCATTGTATAAAATGTCTAACATTCCTTTCTGCAATGAAAAAACTGCTGTTGCATTGCATATATGATAAAGCGTTAGAATAAAATATAAGCAATATGCACTTTTTTGCATTGCAATGCATTCAAGAACTACCTCATTCCGTAGTGCATTGAAGAGATTGCAATGCAATCTGCTGTTGAATTGCATTGCACATACGATCAAGCGTTGTGCATTGAAGAATAACATATAAGCAATATGAACTTTAATGCATTGCAATGCATTCAAGAACTAACTCATTCCGTAGTGGATTGAAGATACGTACAATGCAATCAGCTGTTTTAATAACTTTTTGTCGTTTCATTCCATTGCATTAAAGGACTAACTTATTCCTTTGTTCAATGAAAAAACTAACGCTTAAAAAACTGCTGTTGCATTGCACATATGATAAAGCGTCAGAATAACATAAGCAATATGCACTTTTTTGCATTGCAATGCATTCAAGAACTAACCCATTCCGTAGTCATTGAAAAAATTGCAATGCAATCTGCTGTTGAATTGCATTGCACATATGATCAAGCGTTGTGCATTGAAGAATAACATAAGCAGTATGCACTTTACTGCATTGCAATGCATTGAAGAACTAACTGACTCAGTTTGTAGTGCATTAAAGAGATGGGCAATGCAATCTGCTGTATAATAACGTTTTGTTGTTTCATTCCATTGCATAAAAAAATAACTTATTGCTTTGTTCAATGAAAAAACTAACGCTTAAAAAACTGCTGTTGCATTACACATATGATAAAGCGTCAGAATAACATATAAGCAATATGCACTTTGTTGCATTGCAAGTGCATGCAAAAACTAACTCATTTTGTAGTGCATTAAAGAGATGTGCAATGCAATATGCTATTTTTGTTGTTTCATTCATTGTATAAAATGTCTAACTCATTCCTTTCTGCAATGAAAAAACTAACTATTATCATTTGTATATGAAGGAAAATCATTGCATTAGCTGTTGAAAAGACAACTCACAGCATATTGTTTTTCGCATTGCATACAGCTCATTAATTTGTGTACTCACAGGAAAACATCACAGAGCTGTCGCTTTCCAATGCATGCAATAACTAACTCTTTTCTTTGTACAACGAAGAGATGTGCAATGCAGCGTTCTGTTGCATTGCATAGCACAAGCGTTTTGCATGGAAGAATAGCATTAAGTAATATGCACTTTTTCCGCATTGCAATGCATTCAAGAACTAACTCATTCCGAAGTGCATTTAAGAGATTGCAATGCAATCTGCTGTTTTAATAACTTTTTGTTGTTTCATTACATTGCATAAAAAGACTAATTCCTTTGTTCAACGCTTAAAAAACTGCTGTTGCATTGCACATATTAATGCGTTAGAATAACATATAAACAATATGAACTTCTTTTGCATTGCAATGCATTTAAGAACTAAATCATTCCGTAGTTCATTGAAGAGATTGCAATGCAATCTGATGTGAATTGTATTGCACATATGATAAAGCGTTGTGCAGTGAAGAATACAAGGACCCTTAATTATACAAAAAAAGTTCCAGATAGACGAACATTAAATGCAAAAACCAGTGTGAATAACAATATCTTAAAATAAACCAGAGGGTGGCAAACTTTGAAATAGGGTTCAAGTTTTAATACAGCTTGAAGTGTAAAGCTTGTTCTCATACACAGAAATGGCCTATTTATGAATGAAATTCATGAATTTATTTGTCATTTAAACTGATGCAAACAGGGAAAGAGAGTTGGACACTCTAGTGAACATCTAGTATTACAGCCTTCATTGCTCAGATAACGCAAATCAATGGGATATTTTGGGACAGTAAATCTGACCAGTTAGAAAAGATATAAGCCTGAAAGTCAGAGCCGAATTTGGTGAAGCATTAAAGTTCTAGGCGGATTCAATTTCTCTTAATAATAATGACAAATAATAATAATGTTTAATACATGCTGGCTTTCTCAAGCCAACATAAAATTCAGTATGTAATAAAATTTTATTAGTTTTATAATAAAACTAAGAACAGTTTTAAGGTAGCCTATGTCGTGCTCGTAAACCGACATGATTTTAATTAATCCCAAACCCTACTAATTTAGTCAGTATTGATGTACGTTCACTGATTCTAGCTTTTCTCTTTTCTGTCTCTTTCTTTTCATGTGAAATAAGTAGGCTACACATGCTTACATTAATAAATATAAAGTTTATTTCTATTAAATTTTCACAATTATTTATATGTCACACGCCTACCTGCCTTCCTCAAAAGGTTCAAAAGCTATATATCCTTAAAGGCTCTTTTTGATGTTAAAAGTCAAGTCCGCCAGACAGTAGCCCATATCGGGCCGTTTGAACTTTTTTTTCTGGTCAAAAAGGCTCCTCAAAAGGTTCAAAAGGGCTTTGTATCCTTCTTATGGGCTCTTTCTGATGTTAAAAGTCAAGTCCGCCAGACAGCAGTCCATAAAGGCAATTTGAACTTTTTTTTCTGGTCAAAAAGGCTCCTCAAAAGGTTCAAAAGGGCTTTCTATCCTTCTTATGGGCTCTTTCTGATGTTAAAAGTCAAGTCCGCCAGACAGCAGTCCATATCGGGCAATTTGAACTTTTTTTTCTGGTCAAAAAGGCTCCTCAAAAGGTTCAAAAGGGCTTTGTATCCTTCTTATGGGCTCTTTCTAAAGTTAAAAGTCAAGTCCGCCAGACAGTATCAAATATCGGGCCGTTTGAACTTCTGTTTCTGGTCAAAAAGGCTCCTCAAAAGGTTCAAAAGAGCTTTGTATCCTTCTTATGGACTCTTTCTAAAGTGTAAAAAGTCAAGTCCGCAAGACAGCAGTCCATATACGCTGGGTGTCTAGGTGTCTGGGCGCCTGATTGCTCTCCGCTGTGTTTAAATACACTCTGATTTTGCTCCCGAGTGCTCAGCCAGGAGTCTAAAGAACTAGCCTCATCTTGGTGGCTCAACTTTTTTTTCTAGTCAAAACGGCTCCTCAAAAGATTCAGAAGGGCTTCGTGTCCTTCTTATGGGCTCTTTCTGATGTTAAAAGTCAAGTCCGCCAGACAGCAGTCCATATATGGACGTTTCAACCTTTTTTCTGGTCAAAAAGGTTCCTCAAAAGGGTCAAAAGAGCTTTGTATCCTTCTTATGGGCTCTTTCTGATGTTAAAAGTCAAGTCTGCAGGACAACAAGTCCATATCGGGCCATTTTAACTTTTTTTTTCTGGTCAAAAAGGCTCCTCAAAAGGTTAAAAAGAGCTTTGTATCCTTATGGGCTCTTTCTAAAGTGTAAAAAGTCAAGTCCGCCAGACATTAGCCCATATCGGGCCGTTTGAACTTTTTTTTCTGTACTGTGAATACTTTTAATAGTTGTTTTTCAAGGTTTCAGGGGCTTTTGGGGCCCTTAACATGCTCGGAAAATCTTGAAACTTTGCACACGGGTCAGAACCCGCAGCCATTAGGGCCGGGCTGAAGCTGGTACCCGGGCGTGGCAGAGGGGCTCGACAGCGCCCCCTGGAATGGGATTTGAACACTTGTCCATAAATCAAACACACTTGCATGTAATAATATGCAACTCGGTACACATATAGATCTCATCGGGCCGAACAACTTTCCCTCTGTCAAGTTTTACGCCAGCCCAACAGGAAGTCAGCTATTGTGGGTTGTTTGGAGAACGCTTGCTCTGGAATTTTAACTTCTCCAAGGCAATTCATTCAATTGTCACCAAACTCGGTCAGCGTGAAGTCAAGACATTGAGGATGCTAAATTGCGGACGGATTTTTAATATCTCGAACGGTTTGGCCGTGGCAAGGAAATGAATTTATGACTAAAAAAGGACACATAAAGTGTGTTATAACTTAGTTAGTTTTACCTACAGTTACAAAACTTGGCGTGTATATTGTTCTCGTCAAGCCGAACAACTTTCTAATTTACAGTCATTAGTTCCCACCAACATGAAGTCAGATATTTTGGTTTGAATGTGGATTCTGAGCATTTTCTCTCCCTCTCTCAGACAGAGAGAGTGTCCCCTGCCAATCTGTGTGTGTGTGTGTGTCTGTGTTGGGAGGGGGAGGGGGGGGGGTCTCTTCGGGTGATAGTTTAAACACAAAATCATAAATAAGGCTATACTGCCCTCTTGTGTCCAAAATTATATTTATATATAAATATATTGCATATGTGACTGAGGATGTTGTGTTTTATTGGGAGTGTACACATATATAAGTAAACAGTTTGCAGTCTGAATGATGTCCTGTATGAAAAAAAATGACGGAGTATGTTTCCACTGTTCACACACACACACACAGACAAACACACACACACACACACACACACACACACACACACACACACACACACACAGTTCGATCGCGCCCGCGCCTCTCTCTCTCACACACGAACACACACACGCACACACACAGTTCGATCGCGCCCGCGCCTCTCTCTCTCTCCCACACGCACACACACACACAGTTCGATCGCGCGCGCCTCTCTCTTAAGGTGGAGTGTGTGTGTGCGCGTGAGAGAGGCGCGCTGGCGCGATCGAACTGTGTATGTGTGTGTGAGAGAGAGAGAGAGAGAGAGAGAGAGAGAGAGAGAGAGGGGGGCGCGGGCGCAATCGAACTGTGTGTGTGTGTGTGTGTGAGTGAGTGAGAGAGGCGCGGGCGCGATCGAACTGTGTGTGTGTGTGAGAGAGAGAGAGAGAGAGAGAGAGAGAGAGAGAGAGAGAGAGAGAGAGGCGTGGAAATCATTTTATACGGAAATCAATTATTTATAATTCAGATGAGAATAAAGTTAGTGTTAATTCAAATTAAGGAACATTTAGTTTTTCTGTTCTGAATATCATTAAAACAGAAAAGGCAGAGACAAAATAATGATGAATAATCTTAAGATATTATATCGTATGCTATGTGTTGTGAATACACCCATGTTAAACATTAAAATTTACTTCCATTGCATATCATAGAACACATAAGCGTAAAATATAATTACATTAATAAACCTGTACAAAGACCTCCAGATAAATACTGGGCTTCTATATTTACACATTTAAGTGCTGAAAAACATATTGAGCTATGACATCCTATGACATTAAAAATTATTCTATATTTAAATTATCTCATATATGTGGCTATTGTGGTTCAAGATCATAGGCCCTTGTCCCAAATGGCACACTTCATATGAATACTCGGTCTTGTGTACTTATTTCATGTGTCCGTTAAATCCATGAGACCCATGGATGAGGTGACTCATTTTTCATTTTAGGTTTCAGAAGGTTGCTCACGCATACTTTGTGGTTGATATGTGCCCTTGATGCGCACTTGCTGCACCCAAACTGATGCAAGCTCTACAGCACACTTCTTTTCGACAATCAAAGCAGGGTTACGTTTTTGCACGTCGTGCACAATAACCCTAAAGGCACCAGGGTGGCGGTGCCACCGGCTTCTTTTTATATATATATATATATATATATATATATATATATATATATATATATATTAGGGCTGGGCAAGTTAACGCGTTATTATCGCGTTAACGCATTTATTAATTAATTTATAAATTTTTTTATCGCACGTTAACGCAGTTTTTTTTTATTATTATTATTTTGAAAGTCCGTTGCTCACTGGCTCTGAATACACATAGGCCTACAGTCAAACCATGATCACAGGAGGGGTGGGATGTTGGTCAGCCAGCAAATAACCCACCCAAACAAGCAGTGGAGAGAGGCAGGTTCTCTCTGGTGAACAGTTAAAGGGTTGCGCTCCGCGAGTGAATGACAGGCGCTCTATGGATATTACCTATAAAACCTATAGATAATAACTATTTAGATTCTGGAAACTCACTAACAGCGAGCCGAGGATCAGTCTCTCTTCTAATGATTTGTGCTGCGCGTCCCTTGTAAAAAGTTATAGACAATTCAACTTCGGCAACGAGCGGGCGCGGGCGCGTGCTTGAGGCGAGCATGACCGCAAAGGTTTCACAGGAACGCACCCGCTTGTCGCTGCACCTTGTGCTCGACCACTTCACCTCACTCTTGGCTGATTTATACTAATGCGTCGGACTTACGCCGAAGACAATACGCTATAGACTACGCATTGGTTTTCATTTATATCTCTGCGTCGTTGTCCGCGTTGACGCGCAATTACACATGCAGAGGGAGCATGTGAAACCCGGGGAGCGGTTGTAGCAATCACAGCGCTTGCGGTACACGTAGAATTGACGTTACATTTTTGGAGAGGTGCACGTCAGGGTACGCCGAAGTGTACGCGCGCTACACAGCAACAGCGTAAGTATAAAGTATAAATTGTTTTTTTTTACACTGTTTAATGTAATCTTACGTGGGAAACCATGGCATGACCAAACCTAAGCTACTATAAGTAACGTTGGTCGACTTATATAGTAGTGATCATGACCTCTGACTACTACATAGACTGTTTCTGCTGCTCCCTGATAAAAGATACCTGTTGATACCTGTTCAGAAAAAAAAACAAGAAAACTGGACTCGTTTTAACAAACTAGATAAAAGGTAATGCCCTGGCAGTGGCAAATAGCTTTGTTTAAATATTTGATTTGATTACATTAATGTTTAAGTTGAGATTACTGTGTAAAGGGAAAACTGCTGGTATAAAAGCACCTTATTTGTTTAAAGTTATGCACTTTTGTGTATATAGCAGTACATTTAAATCAAAAGTGCGCAATACACTACTTTAGAAGTCATTATTCAATTTTGCGCATAACAATGCAATTAATCGCGATTAATCGCAAGAAAACCATGCGATTAATCGCGATTAAACATTTTAATCGTTGCCCAGCACTAATATATATATATATATATAGCTGCGAGCAGCGATGAAGGGCCAAAGCCGGCGGCACCGCCACCCCGGTGCCTTTAGATTATTTATTATTATTATTAGGGCCCAAGCCCTGAAAGGGCGCAGAGCCCTATTGTTTTCCTTAGGATTATTAGGGCCCAAGCCTTGAAAAGGCGAAGGCCCTATTGTTTTCCTAAGGATTATTAGGGCCCAAGCCTTGAAAAGGCGAAGGCCCTATTGTTTTCCTAAGGATTATTGTTATTAGGGCCCAAGCCCTGAAAGGGCGAAGGCCCTATTGTTTTCCTTAGGATTATTATTAGGGCCCAAGCCTTGAAAAGGCGAAGGCCCTATTGTTTTCCTTAGGATTATTATTAGGGCCCAAGCCTTGAAAAGGCGAAGGCCCTATTGTTTTCCTAAGGATTATTAGGGCCCAAGCCTTGAAAAGGCGAAGGCCCTATTGTTTTCCTTAGGATTATTAGGGCCCAAGCCCTGAAAGGGCGCAGAGCCCTATTGTTTTCCTAAGGATTATTAGGGCCCAAGCCCTGAAAGGTCGCAGAGCCCTATTGTTTTCCTTAGGATTATTATTTTTTTCTTTTTTAGGGCCCAAGCCCTGAAAGGGCGCAGAGCCCTATTGTTTTCCTTAGGATTATTTTTTTTTTCTCTTTTATTTTTCTTACGACTATTCGGGCACTTTTGGGGCCCTTAACGTGCCCGAAAACTCTTGAAACTTTGCACGCGGTCAGAACCCGCGGCCATCAGGGTCGGGCTGAAGATGGTAACCGGGCGTGGGAGGGGGGCTAGACAGCGCCCCCTGGAACGGGGTCCGAAAACTTGGTCCATAAATCAAACACGCTTGCATGTAAGAATATGAAACTCGGTACACATATAGATCTCATCGGTTCATATATACTTCATACTCGTACTTTTTACCCCAGCCCAACAGGAAGTCGGCTATTTAGGGTTGTTTGTAAAACGCATGCAATGGAATTTAAAGTACTTCTCCAAGAGAATTCAAAGAAATGGCACAAAACTCGGTCAGCATGAAGTCAATACATTGAGGATGAAAAATTGCCAGGAGATTTTTGATATCTCGAACGGTTTGGCCGTGGCGAGGAAACGAAATTATGGCGAGAAACGTGAAACAGGAAGTGTGTTATAACTTCAGCATACATGAACTGATCTTGATGAAACTTCAGCAGTGTGTTCGCTGTAAGAGGCCGATCACATGGATGTGACTATTGTAAGTCAAAGTTATAGCGCCACCAACTGGCAGCAGGAAGTGTGTCACTTTCAAAATGCTTTGAAATCACCCTCATATTTTTACCCGATTTGCTTCAAACTTCATTTGTATAATGTAAACACACGCCAGATGTAGACCTGTGAAAGGATTGTTTAATATCTAAGATAATGTTGCCATGGCAACGGAACTTTAATATTCTTGTTTAATGCCTTTGAGACTCTTAGCATGCTTTGTAATTGCATGAAACTCGACAGACACATCTCATTTATTAGCTAGTAGACACGTGCAAAGTTTCAGAAACGGGCCTGGTGAGGGGCTCAGTAGCACCACCTTTAGTCAAAAATGGGGTATTAGTTTTACCTACAGTAAAAAAAATCGGTATGTATATTGTTCTCCTCGAGCCGGACAACTTTCTAATTTACAGTCATTAGCTCCGAACAACACAAAGTCAGATATTTTGGTTTGAATGTGATTTTCAGGAGAATTTTCTCCCTCCCTCTCCCTCTGTCTCTCTGTGTGTGGGGGGTTTGGGGAAATTGACTATTATTTTAATGGTGTTCAAGGTTTCAGGGGCTTTTGGGGCCCTTAACGTGCTTGAAAACTCTTGAAACTTTGCACACAGGTCAGAGCCCACGGCCATCAGGGCCGAGCTGAAGCTGGTACCCGGGCATGGCAGGGGGGCTCAACAGCGTCCCCTTGAATGGGGTCACCAAAACTTGGTCCATAGATCAAACACGCTTGCATGAATTAATATGAAACTCAGTACACATATAGATCTCATCGGGTCGAACAACTTTCCCTCGGTCAAGTTTTACGCCAGCCCAACAGGAAGTCGGCTATTATGGGTTGTTTGGAGAATGCTTGCTCTGGAATTTTAAGTACTTCTCCTAGAGATTGCATCCGTTTACTGCCAAACTCGGTCACCTTGAGGTCAAAACATTGAGGATGCTAAATTGCGGACGGATTTTTGATATCTCGAACGGTTTGGCTGTGGCGAGGAAACAAATTTATGGCGAATAATGGAAACAGGAAGTGTGTTATAACTTCATACATTACATACATTAACTGATCTTGATGAAACTTCAGCAGTGTGTTCGCTGTAAGAGGCCGATCACATGGATGTGACTATTGTGAGTCAAAGTTATAGCGCCACCAACTGGCAGCAGGAAGTGTGTCACTTTCTAAATGCTTTTGACAAAAGTGGGGGGGTTAGTTTTATCTACAGTAACAAAACTCGATATGTATATTGTACTCTTCGAGGCGGACAACTTTCTAATTTACAGTCATTAGCTACGACCAGCAGGAAGTCAGATATTTTGGTTTGAATGTGGATTTCAGATTCTGAGTATTTAGCTATTCCTCCTAAGTAGTTTATTTTATTCACGCCAAACTTTTTCAACATGATGAAAATACATGAAAGATGCTAAATTGTGAACGGATATTGAATATCTCAAACGGTTTTGTTATGGTGAGGGATTAAATTAATGTAAAAAAAAAGATTCAGGAAATGTTTCATATCTTTCTAAAATGTAATTTTACACCATTTATTTTTATATAAAATTATACAAATATTAGAACTAAACCCATTTTATTAATTTTTTTTAGGGATGCACCGATATGAACATTTTGGCCGATACCGATAACCGATAATTCTTTACATTTGAAAGCCGATAACCGATATATTGGCCGATAAATCTAAATAAAAAAAATTATATACTTTGATAGCCTGTATAACAAAATGCTCACCATTAAAAGCCTTGTCTCAAACACTTTTAACATAAATCAAACATATACAATACAGTATAGCCTAGTTTGAACCAGTGTAAGATTCCTTAACTTTTAAAATTAATTTTACACTCATATGGACAACTTTCTTTATTAAAAAATGGTAACACTTTATAATAAGGTTTAATTTTGTTAGCATTAGTTAGCATGAACCAACAATTTTATAAAACATTTTTAAGAAAGTTGTATCTGTTAACATTAGTCAATGCACTGTGAACTAACATGAACACACATATTTTATTAACTAACAATAACACAGGCTATTGCTCTCTGTTAGTTAATGCATTAACAAATTAGACCTTATTGTAAAGTGTTATCAAAAAATCTATTGCCTAACAAAAAATAAAATGCATAAATAATGCAAACAAGTCATTGGATAACATTGGGCTGCACATAAAGAAACAAAATGCATGTGGCATTGATCAATAAAATGGAATCGCCTCCGCACGGACATAAAATATATTTTAATCAAGCCATATCGTTGATGAAAATAATACGAGAACAAAATAATTTTAGTTATTAATTATACGAGAACAAAATAATGCTAGTTATTAATTATAACGCAATGTTTTTGAAAAAATAAACATTTTTAATATTACATTGATAGTAAACATCTTTAATAGCTTAGTTACTGTTTCAAATGACATTGCTGTGTGAGCGCGCGCGCTGAAGCTGAAGAGAACGAACGTTAAAACTGAATCGCTTTGCTAGAAGGTTAATCAACTCGACGGTTGCTGAAGAATGCAAACCCAAAGAATTTACAAATGTATTACAATAGTGAATACAATTATAATTGTATGACAGTCCCAATCATAGCTTTTAATGTTTTAATCTGCGCGCGCTGGAGCTGAAGAGAACGAGCACCGGGAAACTGAAGAACTTTTCTAGCATGTTAAATCCACGAAACGCATCATATGTGAGATTAATAAGATATTTATATTACATCAACTTTATATTACGACTTATCTGCGCAAAATGACGTGAATGCACAATCGAACTTGTGCAGGTCATAATGTGTAATATCCCTGTTCTGGACGCGCTATTCCCACAACAACGCGCTGAAACGGCAACTAAACAGAGAATTCACAACGTTTTATTACAATAGTGTTCTCATTATAATGGCATCTATGACAGTCCCAATTATAGTTATAAATGTGCATTGCTGTTTGAGCTGCGCACGCTAAAGATACCCAGCGGGCAATTGATGTCAAATAGACATCAAATTGACGTCAAACATCGTCATCAAAGAATTGGTCAAAAATGCAAATCAAATCGATGTCAAAACTTGACATTAAATTGACGTCAAGTTTTGACGTTCATTTGATTTGCATTTTTTAAACACATTGATGTCCTATTCTAGACCACAAGAATAATGACACAACAGTATTACATGTAAGACTTGTTTTATTAAATCCAATCAGCTACAATTCAAGAATGTAAAAATTTAATTCAAAGATAATTTTTAATTGATGAGGGGTTTAAGAACATAGGTTTTTCAAGATCACATCAAATTTATATATGAATTTAATGCAACCAATCACATGACCATTTTACATATTACAGGTTTTGATATCATATAAAAGCTCTCAAGACCTTTCTATTTGTTAAAAACAAGGTGTAAAATAAAACCAGTTTTGTAAGGGCTTGAAATGATACCAAAACCTGTATTTTATATTTCACCATGTGATGAGTTTTCCCAGATCATATCACAAATGAACAGAAACAATGTAGATAAACAATAGGTTATATAGGCCTTATTCAGAATCTGAACACACATCAATTGCATATTTCCCCTTTTGTCGTCCCATACCCCGCATCTATCGGGAGCAGACCGGAGATAGCTCCCCATGTATTTTTTTATTTCAGCCTCTGACAGTGAAGGTTTGGACTGCTGTACAGCACCTAATGAATATTAAGCCACAATCAGCACTCATTTTAAGACATTAAAATACAGCATACATTTTTCAGCAAGCATCACTTGTACATAGAAATCCACAAAGTAATTAAAACTTTTTTAAATAAGCATGGATAACCATCTAGTGGCTCAGTGATCCTCCTCACCATTCTATTCAAGTGAGCAGCAACAGCAGGAAAACAGTCCGACTTTGCATTTTTCAGATGAAAAATTAAACTGATAAGTGCTAGCCATCTTAAAGGGATAGTTCACCTAAAAATGAAAATTCTGTCAGTATTTACTCACCCTCATGTTGTTCCAACCTTGTAAGACCTTCGTTCATCTTCAGAACACGAATTAGGTTATTTTTGATTAAATCTGAGAGCTGGATCACTCCTCCATAGGCTTCTAAGGGATTGAAACTTGCCGGCCTCGAAAAGTTATTAAAGACATCGTTAAAATAGTCCAAGTGACTACAGTGGCTCAATCTTAAGTTTATCAAGCGACGAGAATACTTTTTGTGCGCAAAAACAAACAAAAATAACGACTTTATTTCACCTATTAATTTCCTTCTCTGTTGGCCTCTAGTCAGTTAACGTAGTGTGATCGCGTAGAGCTAAGTCACACGTAGGCTCACTATTGGCCGACGCTGGTCATGTGTGTGATGCGTGTGACGTACAACAACAGAAGCGCTGAGCTGTTACACTAGTGAACTGACTCGAGGCCCACAGAGAAGGAAATGAAGAGTTGAAATAAAGTCGTTATTTTTGTTTGTTTTTGCGCACAAAAAGTATTCTCGTCGCTTGATAAACTTAAGATTGAGCCACTGTAGTCACTTGGACTATTTTAATGATGTCTTTAATAACTTTTCGGGGAACAAGTGTCAATCCCTTAGAAGCCTATGGAGGAGTGATCCAGCTCTCAGATTTAATCAAAAATATCTTAATTCGTGTTCCGAAGATGAACGAAGGTTTTACGGGGCTGAACAACATGAGGGTGAGTAAATACTGACAGAATTTTCATTTTTAGGTGAACTATCCCTTTAAGATGGGTAGCACTTATCAGTTTAATTTTTCATCTGAAAAATGAAAAGTCGGACTGTTTTCCTGCTGCATTTTCATTTTTGGGTGAACTATCCCTTTAACTAAAGGTGGCATAGGTATAACAGAATTCATACATTTAAAACCTGTGCTTTTAATATTATCTGAAAATTTGTAGATATTGCTTATAGTGCATATTGCAGGTTAAAACATTTTAAAAACTGAATAAATAACTGCGCATATTTTGAGTTTATGCATGAGAGCCCCCTCTGGCTTTTGGATGTGGCAGCATTTGACCGTAACTCAATGAGAAACTGCATAATAATTGCACAATTAATTGTTACACCCCTACAGTATTGCCACTGTGCATCTGTGATGGCTAAAAGTTTGCCACACAATGGGTAACACTGGATAGATACTACTAGGGATGTCCCGATCCGCTCCACAGCATCGGTATCGTGCCGATACTGGCCCAGAACGCTAGATCGGAGATCGGAGGGGAGAAAAAATATGATCCGATACCTATCCAACAATGCTTGAATATAGCATTTCCCTTGCTGCGACATCCAATTAAGCGGCGCATATTGGGCGGTTTTGCCATCTATTTTGCGGGCAAAAAATGGGTTTGGGCGGGTGGATAAACATTGGGTTGTTTCGGATCAGTTCGGCAGGTTTTTGTAGCCGAAACACCGGCACTTCAGATCCTTCTTCCGGCGACCCTCTGTTCAGCAGGCAGTAGTCTATCTCACTCTCTCTCACACACACACACACACACACACACACACACACACACACACACACAAAAATGTTGGTGTTCAACTTTGCGTTTTAAAAATACAACAACCGTTAATTTTTCGTTTTACGGGTTAAAAAGGAAAAGCGAATGGACGCAAAAGCACACGGATCAATGGGTAATTTTAAAGGTTTTTAATTTTAAATGATTAACTTTAAACCTGTTGGTAGCTTTATGTAGCCTACTGAAGTAGCCTGCCTGCCTGTATTTTGTCGTGTTTGAATAAAGGGTGGCAGTCTTTCATAATCAACTGTTGTTGTGGACTATATACACTGGAGAAGTATTTGTTCTCCATTTGAGTGAGATGTTTTTAGGTTGCTAATTGAGCAAAGTGCTTCCATATATTTTATTAGGCCTAGTATTAGTTCAAGAATAAAATAGAATAAAATAAAAATATCGGATTAATATCGGTATCGCAAATAGCCAAAGCTGCGGCATCGGTTTTGGAAGTGAAAAAGTGGTATCGGGACATCCCTAGATACTACACTACATCCTCTAATCATACAAAAAAAGTAATGTAGTACCTATTATAACACGGCATAGCTGTGTTTTTCCAAAGGCCTTCTTCACCCCTGAGCCATCCATATTCATTGTTGTCATCAATCTGTTGGTAAGAACTCTGACAAAAGAAAAAAGACAACCAAGTAATATCAGTAATCAATAATTGGTAAGATTATTGAACAATACAACTAAGTGACCAGAACAGCTGAGCCTTCAAGCAGAAAAGTTTTACAGTTTTTCACCATCACTTTGGTGCATTTCCTGAATCAACAACATTTCTACAACAGTGCACTGCCCGGATTAGTATTATCTACGGACTTCGTGTGATTTACAAATTATACCCCCACATCTGATTTTTTTTTGTGTGTGGTGCATTTGCACAAAATTTAGAATTATAATGGGTTCTAATGAGTTTACATTTATATTTACATTTAGTCATTTATCAGATGCTTTTATCCAAAACACTTACAAAGAGTAAATAAATGTTGATAATTTTGTGCAAAGAGACAATCTGCTTTATTAAATCTACTATTAATCGATATATTTTTGTAACAAAGAGGTAGGGGGGCCGTGGAGCTTTTGCTGTTTTTGGGGGGTCTTACCCTCTGAAGTTTGGTAAGCTCTGAATTAGATGATGTGATAGTTGATCTAGAACAGGGGTCCGCAACCCGTGGCTCTCGAGCAGGATGTGGCTCTTCTGCATCCCTGCTGTGGCTCCCTGCAATCTTTATAATGCCCTGTTTATGCCTGGTATTAAGATGCGTTTTGGTCGATCAGATGACAAGTGGACAAAAGAGACACATACCCGTTTACACCTGCTGCAGGCTGCAACGATTCCCGATTCCAGGGATCTTCATGTGCATATGAACAAAGCTCATTCTCACATATTTCAGAAGTCAGGTTCCTTAAGCTGTAAAGCTCTTAATATTTTAATAAAGTTTAACTTTAGGCGAGCCGAGGTGAAACTTGTGCAATGATGCTCGTCACTAAAGCCTGGAACACACCAAGCCGACGGTCGGCCGTCGGGCAGTTTTTGTGCGTCGGCGGGCTAAGTTTTCTCAGTGTGTTCCGCACTGTCGGCTGAAATTGGTCCTCGTCGGCTTTGTTTCGGCCGATTCGACATGTTGAATCGGCGTCGGGCAGTCGGTGAAAGAGGGAACTCTGATTGGCTGTTCAGCTTAGTGAACGAGTCAGTGCACGAGAATAATAGCAAAACGGCGAGCAAAGAAGTCAAAACGCTACAGATAGAAGGCTGTTCTTATGTTACATCATCTTACCTAAGTGTTCCTTGACATATATATTTAATATTAACATGAGCGGAGTGATCTGAGAAATGCACCAAAGCATAGTATGATTGGTATCATTTACCTTTTCATCACATTTTTTACACAGTCCTCAAGGTTTGCACCCCCAATCCTGACTAACCGAGACAACTGAAAAGATTTTGAAAAATTTAATTTTTTCACCATCAGAAACACAGAAAAAAAACAGTATTAGTATTGGCCTAGCATAGTTATACTGACCATCACATTCCTCTTTTCTTCATCGGCCAGTTGCCCTTCCAGATTTTTCAGCTCACGCCTGCCGTTCATCTTCTCAAGGTGGAACTGAGACTCTGGGGGCTCACGGTTTTGGCCCACCTCTGACAGCTTTGCCCGAATATCAGACAGAAGATAGAGGACCCACCTTTGGAATTCTGAAAGTCAAATTGGAATGAAAAACATTTGTCCCATTTGCAAATAATACCACTTTCAGTAAGAATATTGGTATACTTACTTCCATTATCCAATGGGAATAGCTCTCCGCCCTCTCTGTGCTGGTTCCCCCAACCTGGTCTTTGGGAGCACTCATAAGGAGAGCGGGAGCGCTGATGTGGAGCGCTGTCCCGTGGGCGTGAGGAGCTGTGGCATGGAGTGTGGAACTGCTGGCGTGGGGTGCTGTGGGTCGGAGATTGGGACCGGTGGTGTGAAGTGGTAAAATAAAATATTACTGATAGGCTTTAAAAAGGCTTACATCTTCTAAAACTGGCCTTAGACGAGTCATATTACATTCATAAGGTGTATTCTCAGGGTTTTTCCTGCCTCAAAATGAGGCCTGATCTTGACTTTTACACACACACGTAGGCCTCCCATACCTTTAAGTGGCTTAACCAAAGTGACTTAAACTTATTATTATTTTTAATAAAATTAGATGAAAATTACAATTATTAAGTTCTAAGTTATATAAAACATTACTTTTATCCAACCAAACAGGAATGTTTTTTAATCAAATAAAGCTTTTTATCATCTTCAACTAACTTTTCAGCCCACAATGGCCAACTGAATTAACCAGTCTTACTAAATGATCAAAGCTCATTCACATCTTGCATTCTCTATGGTTCACTTTAAATGATTCAATGATCTATTATATTAGCTTTAGTGACTGAAAATGTCAATAGCTTAAATGAAGCGGTTCAAATGAGTCATTCGTGTGCGAGTCGTTCGCAATGTGTGTTCATACTGGCGAACTCGCTGTATAAGTTACAGTATACACTGATTCAACGATCCAACTGCACTGATAAATACATTACAATGATGTACGTCATGTTAATTTGAAAAATTTCAATAAATGAAACGTACTTGGATGCAAAACAAACAGCTGTGAAACATAAGCTCTTGTTCTGCAACTCTTTTAAGCGCCTCGTTGAGCTGAGAACGAAACAGCGCCACTATTGTGTGGCGTAATGCCGCAACTGCAGTTACAAATGATTAATGGGTTATGTTGCGTTTTGTCGCATCGCATCGGGGGAGAGATTCAAATTAGGGCATTTTTAGTAGCCTACGAACAAAAATTGTAAAACTAACATTACTCGCGACATTTCAAAATAGTAGACATTTCAAAAAACAATAGTTAAATGCTTAATGGATCTAACTCTACCTCAGAAACCTTCACAGTAACTGGCGGGAAATTTCAATTCACCAAAAAGAACAAAATACTCATTGCAACGTCAAATATTTAATGAAAACACAATCTTCTAAGTTTTAAAAGTTACCCAATATAACTTATGTTTTATTTCATGAGATGTTTATTACTCACCTGATAAAAAGCACCAACCATCTCGAGCTGCTTCGACTTCGCCGCATAGCGCGCACTGCCTGTGTACGCAAGGCGTGATGACGTGCGTTCCAATGGTCATCAACATAAATCCTCCAAATATTTTTTCATTTATTTTTTTTACGTGTATACATGTATAACATTATGTCATACTAGATTTGCATCAAATTACACAAAAAATAATAACAATTAATTGTTGTAGTCCATTCACTAACTTCAGCTGCTGAGAAACCCGAGAATGTGAAAAAGCTAATGGCGCCATCTACAGGTGGCATTAGGAATAGAGAATATGAATGGGCATTGTAGGCCCTACATTTTTAATTAAAAATTAAGAAAAAAATGGAATTTGTGAAAAATAAATATGATTTGTTTAAGAGCCCTAGCATTGCATCTATCAGTTGAAAACAAGAAAATCTAAATAATTTTAAAATATGTAGCCTGTTCACTATGAAAAATTTAGACTAATGTAAATTTTCCATTAATGAACATGTAGTTGTAATATTGTATATACTTACATTATAGGGTATTACAATTTCATTATCAATTACAGCAAATTTATTTTAATTTTAAAGTATATAATATCACTATAAATAGAAAATAAGGATACACATATACTTTATGTGGGGTTACAGCAAAAATGCTGCATATGTTTTTAATTTTTTTAATTATAATTAAGCAAATCAGTATATTTTTTGTAAAATATAATAATTACTGTTCACCTCTTATTTCATATCAGTAATTTACATACTTTAAATAGTTTTTTGTTTATTTGTTTTTAACCACAGAAGTTACAGAAGTCCACTTTCATGCAGAAATCCAACAACATATGATTCAAAAGATGTGCCAAATGGATGCATTTTGAGGCCCCAGTAAAAATTTAAAAAAGCTATAATTTACATTGATATCAATGTGATGTCAATATGACATCAACTGAACGCCTATAACACGACATTGATTTGACGTCAACTCAATGTCAAACATGTTGGCCTATACTTATATTATCAATTTCAGTATGGGTTTAAACCTCGTATTTTCACCAATTAACCAACTTGATGACGTTGATGTATAATCTGACTTTGAAATTATGCTTTGCAGCATCTTGATCAAATCTTGTCTAATATTTGACGTCAAATTGACATCAAGGTGCCCGCTGGGTAAAGATGATCACCGGTACAATGAAGCGCTACTGCATCGTTCATTAACTCAACCAAACGCATCCTATATTAGGTTAATCAGATATATATACACAAATTAAACATATTATAACTTACAATGGCACAGAATGCTGCGAATGCTCAAGAGAACTTGACTGTGCTTGTCATGAAGGCTTAACTCCATAGACACGCTCTTTCCGCCTCAACGCGCTTGACGCACTGAAACACGTGGGCGAACAAGAATTCACAACATTCTTTTGCAGGCGTGTTTTTATTATAATGTTATGAAGCATATGTGACAGATTTGTGCTGCACATGTTGCACTGAACTGTATCTTCCTTTTCGAAGTGAATCCAATCATTCAGAACCATCATGGCGAACAGCGCGTGTCTCTCAACTGAAGTAAATAATCTATTATCTATCGGCTTTAATATATCGGCCAAATTTTCTTATCGGACCTATAACGATATGTAATGGTCAAAAAAGACCATTTATCGGCCGATATCGATATGTGGTCGATATATCGGGCATCCCTAATTTTTTTCAATTAAAGAATTATGTTTAAGTTTAAAAACAGCCAGAATGGTTGTTTAGTCAAAAAATTTTTTTCCAAATCATACATAGTGCTATACTGCCCTCTTGTGTTCAAAATCAGGTAGGCCCATTAAATTTATATATAAATATTAGGGATGTTACTATGGGAATATTTTCCCACGGGTTAATCAACGTGTGACACCGCTGGGAGCTTTAAAATCGCTAACTTGGAAGTGGAAGTAAAATACGGACGTCCGCACAAGACATTAATAATGGTGCAGAGTAGAGCGAGCTTTTTCAATTAATTCCTATGGAAGTAGGAATGAACTAAACAACGTTTACTCTGTTCTGCTCGTTCCTCACCGTGGGCGTGCACAGTTATGAATGCCCATGCAGCCATGAGCATTTTAGTTTAATTTTAAAATTAGTGCCATTTCGGGTGGATGTATTACTTTAATTTATTTAACAAAAACACAATGTTGTGTTTTATTGCGAGTGTACACAAATATAAGTAAACACTTTGAAGTTTGAATGATGTCCTCTATGAAGAAAATGACGGAGTATGTTTTTATGTGTAACACACTGTTCAATCGCGCTGAGCCAATTTTTCCTTAAAATTTTTGAAAAACTATGCAATATGATGGATGTCCAAAAGATGGCACTCACAGACTGTTTTTAAATGGGGTTGGATAAATACATTTTTGCTTTTAAACTGTGTGTGTGTGTGTGATTGAGCCTTGGTGTCTGTTAGTGACAAGAGTTTAACCCTTGTTCAAGCTTAAGTTTAAGGCCTTGTCTTTTTGGATATATATATATATATATATATATATATAATTATTATTTTTAATAATATATATACATATTATTTTTTCTCCAAAATATTCATATAACCCATATATGTATTTAAATGTATTGTTTGCTTTAAATTAAATTAAGATTGTATATTTGGTAATTGAACTTAAATGAATTTAAAATTAATGTGCTATATTTAAGATCAATACAATCAAAGTTTTCCTTCATTTTAATCAACACTAACTTTATTCTCATCTGAATTATAAATAACTTATTTCTGTATAAAATAAAAAATCCCGAATAATCCAGACCAAACAAGGCGCACTATTCCTACAACATCATCAGTGCTGAAGCGGAACTACCAGAGCCTTCGGCAGATAGCGAGCAGATGCAGCATATGTGTTGTAACGAGGCAGGGTCAGGCCAGGGGGATCCATTTGCAGCTTTTTATTAAGAATGGTCAAGACAGAAAGGGTGAGCAATGGCAAACAGGGCAGAACAGAAAAGGCAGAGACAAACCAGGTTGACAGGCAAAGGGCCGAGGCAGGCAGCAAGAATCAGAGTCCAATAAACAATCCAGATTGGGCCAGGCAGAATGTAGTCAGCAACGGTAAACAATCGGTCAAATACAAAAATCAAACATGGGAAATGATGGCCGGGCAAAATCAATATATAGTGGCTATTGTGGTTCACGATCATAGGCCCTGTCCCACATGGCACACTTCATATGAATTTTCAGTCTTGTGTACTTATTTCATGTGTCCGTAAAATCCATGAGACCGTCTGTAGGGTGTATCATTTGTCATTTTAGGTTTCAGAAGGTTGCTCACGCATACTTTGTGGTTGATATGTGCCCTCTATGCGCACTTTTGCAGAGCCCACACTGATGCAAGCTCTACAGCGCACTTCTTTTCGACAGTCATAGCAGGGCTACGTTTTTGTACATCGTGCACAATAACCCTAAAGGCACCAGGGTGGCGGTGTCACCGGCTTCTTATATATATATATATATATATATATATATATATATATATATATATATATATATATATATATATATATATATATATCAGTGGCGGCTACTGGTCTTTCAAAGAGGGGAAACTATTTTTTTTTAAACTCGACTGTCAGGTGTGGGGATGGTGAAAAGAGCAAGGACTCAGGTGCAGAGTTGATGGGCTTTATTTTAATAATAAAATAAAATAAAAAATACAAACAAAAACTACGAACCAGCACAGGACTGCAAACACAAGGAGAATAAATAGGGAGCAAACAAGGCAGGTAACAAGGGCGGACAGGTGGGGCAACATAACTAATAATCAGGAAACAAGATGGGAGTCGACACAATCGACAGAGGAGCACATGGCACAAAGGAAAACACATGACAAGCCATGTGCTCACACCAAACATGACTAAAAACACAAGCACATGGCCAGTAAAACAAATTACAAGCAATGTGCTCACAAAAACATGAAGAACACTCATAAGCCACGTGTTCACACAGAACATGACAACATGAAAGCACACAGCTAGTTTAACACACAAGCTGTGTGCTACACAGCACAAGACAAAACATGACATGAAAGCACGCGGCCGATGTAAACACAAACCACGTGCTACACAAAACACAACACACGTGGACAGAGCGAACACGAAACCGCACGCTCACACGACAAGACAGAACGTTATGCACGAACGAGTGAAAGCTCATCTTGTGCGCTCACAACAAAAAACAAACACGAGGAGCATGAATGTCCGAATCCCGACACAAAACCGAAACCAAACTAGACAGATGTGCCGTGATTCAAACACCACCACGCCCCGCACATGTAACAAGGCACCTGACATCGACAGAGGAAATGTGGGAATTAGGTTAAACTGTGAAATGTATGATGAAAATTGCAAATACCAAGAAATATGTTACAGCAGTTTGACTTTCGAGTACACTTTCAAAATCTGCGATGGGACTGAGCTCGAAATCTCGAATAGCTTCCTAACTTTTGATTGTATGAAATCGCTGTCAATCAAAAGGAGATGTAGTCCTCTATTATCACGCAGACGCCCGGACTCCAGGACCGCCCACTTCTCTATTCACCCCAGAGACGCTGAGCGTCCGTGGGCGGGACATAATCGCAGCATTTATCCAATGACCGTCTAGTTTCCAAGCACTGAAAAAAACTTTTCAAAGCAGCCCCATTGAAGTCAATGGACGCTCGGCTTCAACGGGGAAATGCACTGTGACGCTCCGGGAATGTATGAGAAGAAAATCGAGTCAGCCGAACTGCTAAATGAAGCTGATTCTGAACGAACTCGTCTTCAAGATGAACGTGTTCTAACGCATTTTTAGTCAATAAAATGTTAACACAATAGTACACATTTGACCATTAATTTTTTGACATTATAAGGGAAGCTGAGCTTCCCTTGCAGTCTTAAAGAAATCGCCACTGATATATATATATATATATATATATATATATATATATATATATATATATAGCTGCGAGCAGCGATGAAGGGCCAAAGCCAGCGACACCGCCACCCCGGTGCCTTTAGGTAACTAAAGGCACCGGGGTTGCGGTGCCACCGGCTTGGGCCTGTAATATATATATATATTTAGGGCCCAAGCCTTGAAAAAGCGAAGGCCCTATTGTTTTCCTAAGGATTATTTATTATTTATTAGGGCCCAAGCCCTGAAAGGGCGCAGAGCCCTATTGTTTTCCTTAGGATTATTTTTTTTTTCTCTTTTATTTTTCTTACGACTATTCGGGCACTTTTGGGGCCCTTAACGTGCCCGAAAACTCTTGAAACTTTGCACGCGGGTCAGAACCCGCGGCCATCAGGGTCGGGCTGAAGATGGTACCCAGCGATGAAGGGCCAAAGCCAGCGACACCGCCACCCCGGTGCCTTTAGGTAACTAAAGGCACCGGGGTTGCGGTGCCACCGGCTTGGGCCTGTAATATATATATATATATATATATATATATATATATATATATATATATATATATATATATATATATATTATATATATATATATATATATGTATATATATATATATATATATATATATATATATATATATATATATATGTATATATATATATATATATGTATATATATATTTAGGGCCCAAGCCTTGAAAAGGCGAAGGCCCTATTGTTTTCCTAAGGATTATTTATTATTTATTAGGGCCCAAGCCCTGAAAGGGCGCAGAGCCCTATTGTTTTCCTTAGGATTATTTTTTTTTTTCTCTTTTAGTTTTTCTAACGACTATTCGGGCACTTTTGGGGCCCTTAACGTGCCCGAAAACTCTTGAAACTTTGCACGCGGGTCAGAACCCGCGGCCATCAGGGTCGGGCTGAAGATGGTACCCGGGCGTGGCAGGGGGGCTAGACAGCGCCCCCTGGAACGGGGTCCGAAAACTTGGTCCTTAAATGAAACACGCTTGCATGTAAGAATATGAAACTCGGTACACATATAGATCTCACCGGTTCATATATACTTCATACTCTTACTTTTTACCCCAGCCCAACAGGAAGTCGGCTAGTTAGGGTTGTTTGTAAAACGCATGCAATGGAATTTAAAGTACTTCTCCTAGAGAATTCAAAGAAATGGAAAGGGTTTTTTTATATCTCGAACGGTTTGGCCGTGGCGAGGAAACGTCTCGGTTACGTATGTAACCCTCGTTCCCTGAGTAGGGAACGGAGACGTTACGTCGGATGATGACGAATGGGGTTTCGCTTAGAAAGCCTATCAGCTTTGAGTATTACAAAACGAGCCTATGGCAAAGAAATACCATGGGTCTGCGGAATTTGCATGACGTAACTCCGCCCCACCTCGTGGGTATAAAAGGAGGAAGTCCGCAACAGCAGTTTATATTTCTTCGCTGAGGAGCCAAGACTGAGCTCAGGCGATCCCCGCGGTACAGCGGAAAGTGGCAGGCAGACGTAACGTCTCCGTTCCCTACTCAGGGAACGAGGGTTACATACGTAACCGAGACGTTCCCTTTCGTTGTCACTCCGAGTTACGTCGGATGACGACGAATGGGGTTACCAGTCTAATCACGCCACCTTCTCAGCTGTCTTCCAGTGCCCTGCGTAAATCGAGATCCCTGTCAAAGACTGGACGAAGGACTCCATTTAACACAGGAATACCAAGGTACACTGGGAAGCATATCCCAAGCTAGGGGAAGTATGCAATTAATGCCAACCCAGAGGGGGGGGGACTTAGAGAATACACATATGACCCGAAGGATGCATATGGGAAACACTGGGGTGTCCAGCCACAGGTGGAATATTTCAACCCCAGGGGTGGCAAGGTGGCTTGCCAAGGGAAAGACACATGCTCAGAGAGGCTTACAGTGGAAATACACATGTGGGGGTCGCTCAGGGGAGGGACCATGCACACGGGAGGCACCTAGCCGACGCGCAGGCAAGAGACACTGGCGCCGACGTCAGGAGTGCTGGAGGAGCTCAGGGTTTTCGGAAAAGCTCACCTGAGGAGAATATCGCACGTATCCAGTCCGTGGAGTGGAATGGCGAGCAAGCGAAGACACCTGAGCGGGTCCGGTACTAGCTAGTTGAAGCGAGGACATGAGAGGACACTGGCTCCACTCGGAGATTATAGAATCTGGCGAATGTGTTAGGTGTCGCCCAGCCTGCAGCTCTGCAGATGTCTGTTAGCGAGGCGCCATGCGCTAGAGCCCAAGAGGATGCCACACTCCGGGTGGAGTGGGCCGTCACACCAAGGGGGCACGGTCGACCTTGCTGCTGGTATGCCAAGGCAATGGCGTCCACTATCCAGTGAGACAACCTTTGCTTGGAGAGAGCCTTTCCCTTCAGCTTCCCACCATAACAGACAAAGAGCTGGTCTGAGGTCCTGAAACACTGCGTCCTGTCTATATAGGCGCGAAGAGCGCATACTGGACGGAGCAGTGCCAAGGCTGGGTCTGCCTCCTCCGGGGGCAGCGCTTGCAGGTTCACCACCTGGCCCCGAAAGGGAGTGGTAGGAACCTTGGGCACATATCCGGGCCGGGGTCTCAGGATCACGTGAGAGAAAGCCGGTCCGAATTCCAGGCACGCTTCGTCGACGGAGAATGCGTGCAGGTCCCCTACCCTCTTGATGGAGACCAGTGCAACCAGGAGCGCTGTCTTCATTGACAGGAACTTAAGCTCGACTGACTGCAGGGGCTCAAAGGGAGCACTCTTCAGGGCAGTTAGAACCACTGAGAGGTCCCAAGAGGGAACGAGAGGAGGGCGAGGAGGATTTAGTCTCCTCGCTCCTCTCAGGAACCTGATGACCAGGTCGTGCTTCCCTACCAACTTACCTTCGACTAGGTCATGGTGTGCGGCAATGGCGGCAACATAGACCTTAAGGGTGGAGGGAGACAGCCTTCGCTCCAACCCTTGCTGAAGGAAGGAAAGCACAACACTGATCGAGCATCTCCGGGGGTCTTCTCGGTGAGAAGAGCACCAGTCGACGAAGAGGTTCCACTTCAACGCATAGACGTGTCTCGTGGACGACGCTCTAGCGGAAGTGATGGTAGCCGCCACCGCTGGTGGAAGGGTACTCAAACCTACCTCAAGCCGTCCAGGAGCCACACGTGGAGGCTCCAGAGATCGGGGCGAGGGTGCCACAGGGTGCCCCGTCCCTGAGAAAGAAGGTCCTTCCTCAGAGGAATGGGACAGGGAGGTGCTGTCGCGAGGAGTACAAGTTCGGGGAACCAGGTCCGGTTGGGCCAATACGGCGCGACCAGAATGGCCTGCTCCTCGTCCTCCCTGACCTTGCGCAAGGTCTGCGCAAGAAGGCTCGCTGGGGGAAACGCATATTTGCGGCCTGGCGGCCAGCTGTGCGCCAGTGCATCCGTGCCGAGCGTGCCCTCGGTCAGGGAAAAATACAGGGCGCAAACTGGTCCCAAATCAGCTGAACCGACTGGGGATGGAGTCGCCATTCTCCAGGGAGGGCTGAAGCCGTGAGAGCTCGTCGGCTGCACAGTTCAGGGCTCCGGGAATGAAAATGGCTCGAAGCGACCTCAGATGCTTCTGACTCCAATGCCCCAGGAGCCTCTGAAAATGTTTCAGTGGAACCGCATTCTTGCTCCTGAGATGTCTCAGGCAAGTCAGCAGTGACTGCGCGCGCTCGCTCGTAAGCTGCGCGGACATGGCGACCGAGTCGATGTCCATACCGAGAAAAGAGATCCTCTGCACGGGGCAAAGTTTGCTCTTCTCCCAGTTGACCCGAAGGCCCAGACGAGCTAGGTGCCGGAGCACTAGGTCCCTGTGTTCACAAACCTGATCTCGAGAGTGAGCTAGGATCAGCCAGTCGTCGATATAACTCAGGATGCGAACCCCGTGTTCCCGAAGGGGAAATAGGGCAGCCTCGACGACCTTAGTGAAGGTGCGAGGAGACAGGGCTAGCCCGAAAGGGAGAACCGCGTACTGGTATCCCTGCCCCTCGATAGCAAACCGTAGGAACGGTCTGTGTCGAGGAAGAATGGAGACATGAAGCCGCTGGGGTCCTGTCCAGGAGCCCGCAGCAGCATGTCCATTGCACATGGCGCCCCAGCCCGTGGTGGAGGCATCTGTGGAGACCACAACATGCCGGGAAGCTCGTTCCAGGGGGACACCCGCCCTATGGCATGTCAATTGCCTCGAGTTGTTGGCAGTACGCCTTGCCCTGCACCGCTTCCGGGCGTTGCTCAGGGGTCAACACGTACTAGTCCGCTCAGACAATACCGCTACTGTAGCGTACATCAACCATCAAGGTGGTCTACGCTACCGCCGTATGTCACAACTCGCCCGCCACCTCCTCCTATAAGTAGGCGTCCTTCAGGTCGATCGCTGCAAACCAATCCTGGGGCCGCACGCATTCGAGAACGCGTTTGGCGGTGAGCATCTTGAACGGCAGCCTGTGAAGGGAGCGGTTCAGCACGCGCAAGTCCAGGATTGGCCGTAACCCACCGGTTTTCTTGGGGACAATGAAGTAGGGGCTGTAGAACCCGGACCTCATCTCGGCTGGAGGGACAGTCTCGATTGCACCCTTCGCCAGCAGGGTGGCAATCTCTGCTCTCATGACGGGGGCATTGCCACCGACCAAAGAGGAGCGGACTCCCCTGAAGCGGGGAGGAGACCGTGCGAGCTGAATCGCAAGCCGAGCCTGACGGAGCGCGCGATCCAGCGGGACAGACGGGGAAGCTCTAGCCAGGCTCCCAGGAACTGAACCGACGGGATCACGCGACGACAGGCGTCCCCCCGGAGGGGCAGCGAAGCGGAGTAACTGGCCCAGACGTGGACGACATAGCGGCCCGGTGTGGGGGCACAGTTAGCAATCGCGCCCTGGCAGAGGGGGCCAGGGGAGGACCAGGCTGGTCGTCCCGCGGGGGCCTGCTCTGCCAGGGGTCTAGCGACAGAGGGGGACAGGGGCGAAGCGGTCCGTGGACGGCACGCCGTGTCAACGACCTCTGGGACAGAGGGGGACGAGGAGAGCACGGCTAGAGGGCGGCGCTCTGTGTCGTCTGAGAACTCTGTGTGCTCAGAGATGGGAGAGTCAGTTCTTTGCGAATAAGGATTCTTCCCCGGCCCTCCACCGGGGAAAGGAGTGGTCCTGCTCCCAACTCCTGGAAAGAACTGAGTCCCATCTCTGAGGAGCCCCTCTCAAGAGCGCCACCTAACCCGGCGCGTAGCGGGGGGCGGGGCTGGAGAGGGCTGTGGCGTCTGGCCGCGGCCTCCAGAGCCGGCCCGGGTGAACGGGCGGGGTGGGAGCCGCGGGTGGGCGCCCTCGGCGGTGGGCAGACCGAGGGACCTGAGCGGACGGCGGGGCCATCGGCACAGAGTCGACCTCAACCTGCTCCATCCCCGAGGAGCCCGTCTCAGGAGCGCCGCTTAACCCGGCGTGTAGCGGGGGGCGGGGCTAGAGAGGGCTCATGGACGGCTGAGAGCTGTTGGGCCAGCCCTCAACCGCACCGCCGAAGAGGCCGACCTGGGATGTGGGAATGTCGGACAGACGGGTCCGCGCGACATCCAGCACATCAAACAGGTACGGCCACCGAATGGTGAGCATCACCCGACCCAGGGAGCGTACGGCCACCTTCGTCGCTCGGAGAGCAAGGTTAGTGGTGGCGCGCAGCTCAGTGAAGAGCCCTGGGTCAGTCCCGCCCTCGTGCAGGTCCATGACCATCTGGGTCAGGTAGACCAGCAGAATGACCATGACACGCAGGGAGGCGGCCGCCAGTCCCGTGGCGCAATAGGATCTCGCCACAAGCGTAGACGAAAAACTACAGGCCACGGACGGGTGCTTAGGATTGCGCCGAGAAGAAGCACTCTGAGGACACATAGCATCGCAACAGAGCGTTCAGACAGGGGAACCCCAGTGTACCCACGGGCAGCGGCCCCATCGAGGGGAGGAAAGCCGGATGAGATCAGCGAATGGCCCCTGATCTCATTATGCACGTCCGGGAAGAACGGTATTGGGGTTTGCCGTGGACGAGGGTCGGCGGCCTCACCCAAAAACCAATCGTCCCGGGAAAGCATGGCCGTCATCTCCGGATCAGACTCGACGAGTCGTCACTTCCAGGAAAATCAAACCCACCTAGTGAAGCTGCTACAAACATAATATCATCCTCTGTAGCTTCAAATGAAACACACGGGCCACCAGAGGGTAGACCCGTGGGAATCACCTGTTCACTAGCAGGCACCGTCATTGAAGAGGGGGGCTGGGGTCGCGGACACATAGTCGGCGCCTTGTTCCAGACCGAAACCCTCAGGTCACCCTGGCCACCAGCCGAAGATCGGGGGGTGGATGAGGGGACTCTCACTCATGTGAGTTCACCGAGTCTCGACCTTAATGACGCGATGATCATGTTTCCATGGAGAAAACATGAGTCATCCACGAGCGCTGCTCTAGCATGATCAAGCCCAAACATACTAGACAACGCTCGTGCCCATCAGAGTCCGATACCAAGCTGCCGCACCATTCATTTTTTTTTTTTTTTTTTTGAAATGCACGGGCGAGCCGTCTTTAAAAAGACGTGCCGCGTGCAAGCTCTTTTAGTGAGAGAAAACTCAAGTGTTGAAGCACCCGGGGAGACACGCACCGACTGGCAGACCACTGCAACAGATCAGCAGGAAGCACGCGCTCGCCGTAGATCGCCGTCACACCAACACTCGAGGTACTCGTTTGTAAAGCTGACAATTCAGAGATGGCTTGTGGAGAGAAGAATACACTTGGCTCCGAAGCGAAAACATAAACTGCTGTTGCGGACTTCCTCCTTTTATACCCACGAGGTGGGGCGGAGTTACGTCATGCAAATTCCGCAGACCCATGGCATTTCTTTGCCATAGGCTCGTTTTGTAATACTCGAAGCTGATAGGCTTTCTAAGCGAAACCCCATTCGTCGTCATCCGACGTAACTCGGAGTGACAACGAAAGGGAACGACATATAACTTCAGCATACATTAACTGATCTTGATGAAACTTCAGCAGTGTGTTGGTTGTAAGAGGCCGATCACATGGATGTGACTATTGTGAGTCAAAGTTATAGCGCCACCAACTGGCAGCAGGAAGTGTGTCACTTTCAAAATGCTTTGAAATCACCCTCTTATTCTTACCCGATTTGCTTCAAACTTCATCTGTATAATGTAAACACACGCCAGATGTAGACTTGTGAAAGGATTATTGATATCTTAAATACTGTTGCCATGGCAACGCATCAAACTTTAATATTCTTTTTGGATGCTTTTGAGACTCTTAACATTCTTCAAATTGCATGAAACTCGACAGACACATCTCATTTATTACCTAGTAGACATGTGCAGAGTTTCAGAAATGGGCGTGGTACAGGGGCTCAGTAGCGCCCCTTTTTGACAAATGTGGGGGGGTTAGTTTTATCTACAGTAACAAAACTCGGTATGTATATTGTACTCTTCAAGCCGGACAACTTTCTAATTTAAAGTCATTAGCTCAGACCAACAGGAAGTCAGATATTTTGGTTTGAATGTGGATGTTTTGGAGAATTTTCTCTTCCTCTCTCTCTGACCCTACGTCTCTCCGTGTGTTTGAGGGGAGGGGGATTTGTCTGCTGAGTGAGAATGCTTTTATTTTTGTTTTTCAAGGTTTTGGGGCCCTTAACGTGCTCGAAAACTCTTGAAACTTTGCACACAGGTCAGAAGCCGCGGCCATCAGGGCTGGGCTGAAGCTGGTACCCAGGCGTGGCAGGGGGGCTCGACAGCGCCCCTTGGAATGCGATTCGAACACTTGTCCATATATCAAACATGCTTGCATGTAATAATATGAAACTCGGTACATATTTAGATCTCATCGGGCCGAACAACTTTCGTGCTCTAAGTTTAACGACAGCTCAACAGGAAGTCAGCTATTATGGGTTGTTTGGAAAATGCATGCTTTTATTTTTTATACACTTCTCCTAGAGAATTAATCCAAACACCACGAAACTCGGTCAGCATGAAGTCAAGACATTGAGGATGCTAAATTGCGGACGGATTTTTGATATCTCGAACGGTTTGGCCGTGGCGAGGAAATGAATTTATGACTAAAAAAGGACACATAAAATGTGTTATAATTAATAATTTTACCTACAGTTACAAAACTTGGCGTGTATATTGTTCTCATCAAGCCGAACAACTTTCTAATTTACAGTCATTAGCTCCGACCAACAGAAAGTCAGATATTGTGGCTTGAATGTGGATTCTGAGAATTTTCCCTCCCTCTCTCTCTCTGACAGAGAGAATGCACCCTGCATGTATGTGTGTGTGTCTGTGTGAGGAGGGGGAGAGGGGGGGTCTCTTCGGGTGAAAGTTTAAACACAAATTCATACATATGGCCATACTGCCCTCTTGTGTCCAAAATTGTATTTATATGCACTTTTATTTATTACATGTATTACGCACACACACACACAGTTCGATCGCGCCCGCGCCTCTCTCTTTCTCTCTCTCACACACACACACACAGTTCGATCGCGCCCGCGCCTCTCTCTCTCTCACACACGCGCACACACACACAGTTCGATCGCGCCCGCGTCTCTCTCTCTCTCTCTCTCTCTCTCTCTCACACACACACACACACAGTTCGATCGCGCCTCTCTCTCTCTGTCTCACGCACACACACACACACAGTTCGATCTCGCCCGCGTCTCTCTCTCTCTCTCTCTCTCTCTCTCACACACACACACACACACACATAGTTCGATCGCGCCCTCGCATCTCCCTCTCTCACTCACGCACACACACACACACACACAGTTCGATCGCGCCTGCACCTCTCTCTCTCACACGCACACACACACACAGTTCGATCGTGCCCGCGCCTCTCTCTCTCTCACACACGCGCACACACACACAGTTCGATCGCGCCCGCGTCTCTCTCTCTCTCTCTCTCTCACACACACACACACACAGTTCGATCGCGCCTCTCTCTCTCTGTCTCACGCACACACACACACACAGTTCGATCTCGCCCGCGTCTCTCTCTCTCTCTCTCTCTCTCTCTCTCTCACACACACACACACACACACATAGTTCGATCGCGCCCTCGCATCTCCCTCTCTCACTCACGCACACACACACACACACACACAGTTCGATCGCGCCTGCACCTCTCTCTCTCACACGCACACACACACACAGTTCGATCGTGCCCGCGCCTCTCTCTCTCCCACACACGCACACACACACACACAGTTCGATCGCGCCCGCGCCTCTCTCTCTCTCACACACGCGCACACACACACAGTTCGATCGCGCCCGCGTCTCTCTCTCTCTCTCTCTCTCTCTCTCTCTCTCACACACACACACACACAGTTCGATCGCGCCTCTCTCTCTCTGTCTCACGCACACACACACACACAGTTCGATCTCGCCCGCGTCTCTCTCTCTCTCTCTCTCTCTCTCTCTCTCTCTCACACACACACACACACATAGTTCGATCGCGCCCGCGCATCTCCCTCTCTCACTCACGCACACACACACACACACACAGTTCGATCGCGCCTGCACCTCTCTCTCTCACACGCACACACACACACACACACACAGTTCGATCGTGCCCGCGCCTCTCTCTCTCTCTCACACACACACGTACACACACACACAGTTCGATCGCGCCCGCGCCTCTTTCTTTCTCTCACACACACACACACACACACACACACACACACACACACACACACACACACACACACACACACACACACTAACACACACACAGTTTTTAAAAATTCTTGTTCTGTTCTGAATATCATTAAATTTAACGGATTGCTTGTGTAATATTTTGAGTGTATCATCAAATCAGAATAATTCTCTTGGTTTAGTGATTCCCTAGTTATTTTTTTATTTATTTTTTCATTGTTCTAATCAGGTAAGGCAAGTAATATTCTCTGTGTCTATATATATATATATCATCTGAATAATAAATAACTTATTTCTGTATAAAATAAAAATTCCCGAATAATCCAGACCAACCAGAGCGCACTATTCCTACAACATCATCAGTGCTGAAGCGGAACTACCAGAACCGATCGGCAGATAGCGAGCAGATGCAGCATATGTGTTGTATCGAGGCAGGGTCAGGCCAGGGGAATCCATTTGCAGCTTTTTATTAAGAATGGTCAAGACAGGCAGGGTGAACAATGGCAAACAGGGCAGAACAGAAAAGGCAGAGACAAACCAGGTTGACAGGCAAAGGACAAAGACCTCCAGATAAATACTGGGCTTCTGGATTTACACATTTAAGTGCTGCAAAACATATTGACCTAAAAATTATTCTAAATTTAAATGATCTCATATATGTGGCTATTGTGGTTCACAATCATAGGCCCTGTCCCCAAATTGCACACTTCATATGAATTTTCGGTCTTGTGTACTTATTTCATGTGTCCGTTAAATCCATGAGACCGTAGGCTGTCTCATTTTTCACTTTAGGTTTCAGAAGGTTGCTCACGCATACTTTGTGGTTGATATGTGCCCTCGATGCGCACTTTTGCAGATCGCTGCTCGCAGCTATATTTATTATTATTTTACTACCTTTTGGGCACTTTTGGGGCCCTTAACGTGCTCGAAAACTCTTGAAACTTTGCACACGGGTCAGAACCGGCGGCCATCAGGGCCGGGCTGAAGCTGGTACCCGGACGTGGCAGGGGGGCTCGACATCGCCCCCTGGAAGTGGTAAAAAATCTTGGTCCATAAATCAAACACGCTTGCATGTAATAATATGAAACTCGGTACACATATTGATCTCATTGGTTCATATATCCTTCGTACTTTTACTTTTTACGCCCGCCCAACAGGAAGTCAGCTATTATGGTTTGTTTGGAAACGCATGCCCCTGGAATTCGATATACTCCTCCTAGATAATTCAACCAATCGCCACGAAACTCGGTCAGCATGAAGTCAAGACATTGACGATGAAAAATTGCCAGGGGATTTTTGATATCTCGAACGGTTTGCCCGTGGCGATGAAACGAATTTATGGCGAATAATGGAAACAGGAAGCGTGTTATAACTTCTTTATACATTAATTGATCTTGATGAAACTTCAGCAGTTTGTTCGTTGTAAGAGGCCGATCACATGGATGTGACTATTGTGAGTCAAAGTTATAGCGCCACCAACTGGCAGCAGGAAGTGTGTCACTTTCAAAATGCTTTTAAATCACCCTCTTATTTTTACCCGATTTGCTTCAAACTTTATGTGTATAATGTAAACACACGCCAGATGTAGACCTGTGAAAGGATTATTGATATCTTAAATACTGTTGCCATGGCAACGCATCAAACTTTAATATTCTTTTTGGATGCTTTTGAGACTCTTAACATTCTTCAAATTGCATGAAACTCGACAGACACATCTCATTTATTACCTAGTAGACATGTGCAAAGTTTCAGAAACGGGCATGGTACAGGGGCTCAGTAGCGCCCACTTTTGACAAAAGTTTTATCTACAGTAACAAAACTCGTTATGTATATTGTACTTGATTTTATTCTTGTTTTTCAAGGTTTCGGGGGCTTTTGGGGCCCTTAACGTGCTCGAAAACTCTTGAAACTTTGGACACGGGTCAGAACCCGCGGCCATCAGGGTCGGGCTGAAGCTGGTACCCGGGCGTGGCAGGGGGGCTCGACAGCGCCCCCTGGAAGTGGTAAAAAATCTTGGTCCATAAATCAAACACGCTTGCATGCAATACTATGAAACTCGGTACACATATAGATCTCATTGGTTCATATATCCTTTGTACTTTTACTTTTTACGCCAGCTGAACAGGAAGTCAGCTATTATGGTTTGTTTGGAAACGCATGCCCCTGGAATTCGATATACTCCTCCTAGAGAATTCAACCAATTGCCACGAAACTCGGTCAGCATGAAGTCAAGACATTGACGATGAAAAATTGCCAGCGGATTTTTGATATCTCGAACGGATTGGCCATGGCGAGGAAACGAAATTGTAGCCAATAATGGAAACAGGGACTCAGTAGCGCCACCTTTTGACAAAAATGGGGGAGTTAGGTCTACACTTTTATCTACAACCTTAAAACTCAGTCCGTATATTGTTCTCATCGAGCCGGACAACTTTCTAACTTAAAGTCATTAGCTCCGAACAACAGGAAGTCAGATATTTTGGTTTGAATGTGGATGTTTTGAAGAATTTTCTCTCTCTGTGAGAGGGAGAGGGAAAGGGGGGGGGGGGGGATTTGTCTGCTGAGTGAGAATACTTTTAATTCTTGTTTTTCAAGGTTTCAGGGGCGTTTTTTGGGGCCCTTAACATGCTCGAAAACTCTTGAAACTTTGCACACGGGTCAGAACCCGCAGCCATCAGGGCCGGGCTGAAGCTGGTACCCGGGCGTGGCAGAGGGGCTCGACAGCGCCCCCTGGAATGGGATTTGAACACTTGTCCATAAATCAAACACACTTGCATGTAATAATATGAAACTCGGTACACATATAGATCTCATCGGGCCGAACAACTTTCGTGCTCTAAGTTTTACGTCAGCCCAACAGGAAGTCAGTTATTATGGGTTGTTTGGAAACTCATGCTCAGGAATTTAAAACACTTCTCCTAGGGAATACACCCGATCTTCACCAAACTCATTGTGCATGAAGTCAAGACATTGAGGATGCTAAATTGAGGACGGATTTTTGATATCTTAAACGGTTTGGCCGTGGCGAGGAAATGAATTTATGACTAAAAAAGGACACATAAAGTGTGTTATAACTTAGTTAGTTTTACCTACAGTTACAAAACTTGGCGTGTATATTGTTCTCGTCAAGCCGAACAACTTTCTAATTTACAGTCATTATCTCCGACCAACAGAAAGTCAGATATTGTGGTTTGAATGTGGATTCTGAGAATTTTCTCTCCCTCTCTCTGACAGAGAGTGTCCCCTGCCATTCTGTGTGTGTGTGTGTGTGAGTGTGTGTGTGTGTCTGTGTGGGGAGGGGGAGAAGGAGGGGAAGGGGGTCTCTTCGGGTGATAGTTTAAACACAAAATCATAAATAGGGCTAGACTGCCCTCTTGTGTCCAAAATTATATTTATATATAAATATATTACGTATGTGACTGAGGATGTTGTGTTTTATTGCGAGTGTACACAAATATAAGTAAACAGTTTGCAGTCTGAATGATGTCCTGTATGAAAAAAAAATGACGGAGTATGTTTCCACTGTTCACACACACACACACACAGTTCGATCGCGCCCGCGCCTCTCTCTCTCACTCACTCACTCACTCACACACACACACACACACAGTTCGATCGCGCGCGTCTCTCTCTCTCAAGCTGGAGTGTGTGTGTGCGCGCGAGAGAGACGCGCTGGCACGATCGAACTGTGTGTGTGTGCGTGTGTGATCGCGCTGGCACGATCGAACTGTGTGACAGAGAGAGAGAGAGAGAGAGAGAGAGAGAGAGAGAGAGAGGGGCGCGGGCGCGATCGAACTGTGTGTGTGTGTGAGTGAGTGAGAGAGAGAGAGAGAGAGAGAGAGGGCGGGCGGGCGCGATCGAACTGTGAGAGAGAGAGAGAGGGCGCGATCGAACTGTATGTGAGTGAGTGAGAGAGAGAGAGGCGCGGACGCGATCGAACTGTGTGTGTGTGTGAGAGAGAGAGAGAGAGAGAGAGAGAGAGAGAGAGAGGGGCGGAAATAATTTTTTACGGAAATCAATTATTTATAATTCAGATAGTATAAAAGTTAGAATAAAGTTAGTGTTAATTCAAATTAAGGAACATTTCGTTTTTCTGTTCTGAATATCCTTAAAATTGAAAAGGCAGACACAACATAATGATGAATAATCTTAAGATATTATATGGTATGCTATGTGTTGTGAATACACCCATGTTAAACATTAAAATTTACTTCCATTGCATATCATAGAACACATAAGCGTAAAATATAATTACATTAATAAACCTGTACAAAGACCTCCAGATAAATACTGGCCTTCTATATTTACACATTTAAGTGCTGCAAAACATATTGAGCCATGAAATCCTACGACATTAAAAATTATTCTATATTTTTTAATTATCTTATATATGTTGCTATTGTGGTTCACGGTCATAGGCCTAGTCCCAAATGGCACACTTCATATGAACTTTCGGTCTTGTGTACTTATTTCATGTGTCCGTTAAATCCATGAGACCGTAGGGTGTCTCATTTTTCATTTTAGGTTTCAAAAGGTTGCTCACGCATACTTTGTGGTTGATATGTGCCCTCGATGCGCACTTTTGTAGAGGCCACACTAATGCAAGCTCTACAGCACACTTCTTTTCGACAGTCAAAGCAGGGTTACGTTTTTGCACGTCGTGCACAATAACCCTAAAGGCAAGATTGCTTTTAATTTTTGTTTTTCAAGGTTTTGGGGGCTTTTAGGGCCCTTAACATGCTTGAAACTTTGCACACAGGTCAGAACCTGCGGCCATCAGGGCCAGGCTGAAGCTGGTACCCGGGCGTGTCAGGGGGGGCTCTACAGCGCCCCCTTGAACGGGGTCCAAAAACTTTGTCCATAGATCAAACACGTTTGCATGTAATAATATGAAACTCGGTACACTTATAGATCTCATTGGGCCAAACAACTTTCGCACTCATAAGTTTTACGCCAGCCCAACAGGAAGTCGGTTATTATGGGTTGTTTGGAAAACGTCTCGGTTACGGATGTAACCCTCGTTCCCTGAGTAGGGAACGGAGACGTTACGTCGAGTGACGGAGAATGGGGGGATTTCGCCTAGAAAGCCAATCATCTTCGAGTATTATAAAACGAGCCTATGGCAATGAAAATGCCATGGGTCTGCGGAATTTGCATAGCGTATCTCCGCCCCACCGCGTGGGTATAAAAGGAGGAACGCCGGCAAAGGCAGATCATGTCTTCGCTGAGGAGCCGAGACTGAACTCAGGCGTCTACCCAGCGGTACAGCGGAAGTGGCAGGGAGACGTAACGTCTCCGTTCCCTACTCAGGGAATGAGGGTTACATCCGTAACCGAGACGTTCCCTTTCGTAGTCACTCCGAGTTACGTCGAGTGACGGAGAATGGGGTCCCCGTATAATCACGCCACCTTCACAGCTGTCTTCCAGTGCCCTGCGAAAGTCTGATCCCCCTGTCGTGATACTGGCATGGACGAAGGAGTCCTACTTAACACAGGAATACCAAGGTACACTGGGGAGCATATCTCAGAGGAGATAGCCGCAGCATGCCTACCCGTAGGGAGGACTTAGAAATACGCATATGGCCGGAAGGCTTCATATGGAGGAACACTGGAGTAACCAGCCCGTGGGGTGGCAACTTTCAACTCCAGGGGTGGCAAGGTGGCTTGCCGAGGGAAGACACATGCTCAAAGAGGCTTACAGTGGACATACACATGTGGGGGTTACTCAGGGGAGGAACCATGCACACGGAGGCACCTAGCCGACGCACAGGCAATAGACACTGGCGCCAGCGTCAACAGTGCTGGAGGAACTCAGGGCTTCAGAAGGGAAGGCTCACCTGAGGAAATAATCGCACGTATCCAGTCCGTGGAGTGGAATGGCGAGCAAGCGAAGACACCTGAGCGGGTCCTGAACTAGCTGGTTGAAGCGAGTACATGGGAGGACACTGGCTCCACTCGGAGATTATAGAATATGGCGAATGTGTTAGGTGTCGCCCAGCCTGCAGCTCTACAGATGTCTGCCAGCGAGGCGCCATGCGCTAGAGCCCAAGAGGAAGCCACACTCCGGGTGGAGTGGGCTCTCACACCAAGGGGGCACGGTCGGCCTTGCTGTTGGTAAGCCAAAGCAATGGCGTCCACTATCCAGTGAGACAACCTCTGCTTTGAGAGAGCCTTTCCCTTCAGTCTCCCACCATAACAGACAAAGAGCTGGTCTGAGGTCCTGAAACACCGCGTCCTGTCTACGTAAGCGCGGAGAGCGCGTACTGGACAGAGCAGTGCCAAGGCTGGGTCTGCCTCCTCCAGGGGCAGCGCTTGCAGGTTCACCACCTGGTCCCGGAAGGGAGTGGTAGGAACCTTGGGCACATATCCAGGCCGGGGTCTCAGGATCACGTGAGAGTAAGCCGGCCCGAATTCCAGGCACGCTTCGTCAACGGAGAATGCGTGCAGGTCCCCTACCCTCTTAATGGAGGCCAGTGCAACCAGGAGCGCTGTCTTCATAGACAGGAACTTAAGCTCCACTGATTGCAGAGGCTCAAAGGGAGCCCTCTGCAGGGCATTTAACACCACTGAGAGGTCCCAAGAGGGAACGAGAGGAGGGCGAGGAGGATTCAGTCTCCTCGCTCCTCTCAGGAACCTGATGATCAGGTCGTGCCTTCCCAGAGACTTACCGTCAACTGCTTCGTGATATGCAGCTATAGCGGCCACATACACCTTCAGGGTGGAGGGAGACAGCCTTCGCCCCAGCCCGTCTTGCAGGAAGGAAAGCACGACACTGATCAAGCATCTCCTGGGGTCTTCTCGGCGAGAAGAGCACCAGTTGACGAAGAGGTTCCACTTCAACGCATAGAGATGTCTCGTGGACGAAGCTCTAGCGGAAGTGATGGTAGCCGCCACCGCAGGTGGCAGGGTACTCAAACCTGCCTCGTCCCGTCCAGAGGCCACACGTGGAGCCTCCAGAGATCGGGACGAGGGTGCCAAAGGGTGCCCCGTCTCTGAGAGAGGAGGTCCTCTCTCAGAGGAATTGGCCAAGGAGGTGCTGTCGCGAGGAGTACTAGTTCGGAGAACCAGGTCCTGGTGGGCCAGTACGGCGCAACCAAAGTGACCTGCTCCTCGTCCTCCTTGATCTTGCACAGAGTCCGTGCGAGAAGGCTCACTGGGGGAAACGCATATTTGCGTAGGCCCCGCGGCCAGCTGTGCGCCAGTGCATCCGTGCCGAGCGTGCCCTCGGACAGGGAGTAATACAGGGCGCAATGGGATGAGTTGTGGGAGGCAAACAGGTCTATCTGTGCGTCCCCGAACTGGTCCCAAATCAGCTGGACCGACTGGGGATGGAGTCGCCATTCGCCGGGGATAGGACGGAACCGAGACAGCTCGTCGGCTGCAAGGTTCCGAACGCCCGGAATGTAGATAGAACGAAGGGACCTCAGGTGCTTCTGACTCCATAAGAGGAGGTGGCGAGCGAGTTGCGACATACGGCGGGAGCGTAGACCACCTTGACGGTTGATGTACGCTACTGTTGCGGTATTGTCTGAACGGACTAGCACGTGTTGACCCTTGAGCAGCGTGTGAAAACGGTGCAGGGCAAGGCGTACTGCCAGCAACTCGAGGCAATTGACATGCAGAAGGCAGCATGTCCGTTGCACATGGCGCCCCAGCCCGTGGAAGAGGCATCTGTGGAGACAACAACATGCCTGGAAACTCGTTCTAGGGGGACTCCGGCCCGTAGAAAACTGAGGTTCCTCCACGGGGTGAAGAACTGACGGCAGGTCGGAGTCACTGGGACTCGGAGCGTGCCGTGATTCCATGCCCACCTCGGGACTCGATCGCGAAGCCACAGCTGAAGCGGTCTCATATGAAGCAATCCGAGCGGCGTTGCCGCGGCTGCAGATGCCATATGCCCCAGGAGCCTCTGAAATAATTTCAGTGGGACCGCACTCTTGCCCTCGAACTGACGAAGACAAGTCAGCAGTGAGTGTGCGCGCTCGCTCGTAAGCTGCGCGGACATGGCGACCGAGTCGATCTCCATACCGAGAAAAGAGATCCTCTGCACGGGGCTGAGTTTGCTCTTCTCCCAGTTGACCCGAAGGCCCAGACGGGCTAGGTGCCGGAGCACAAGGTCTCTGTGTTCGCAAACCTGAGCTCGAGAGTGGGCTAGAATCAGCCAGTCGTCGAAATAGTTCAGGATGCGAACCCCGTGTTCGCGTAGGGGAACAAGGGCTGCCTCGACGACCTTCGTAAAGACGCGAGGAGACAGAGCCAACCCGAATGGGAGAAAAGCGTACTGGTATGCCTGCCCCTCGAAAGCAAACCGAAGGAACGGTCTGTGTCGAGGTAAGATGGAGACATGAAAGTAGGCGTCCTTCAGGTCTATCGCTGCAAACCAATCCTGTGGCCGCACGCATTCGAAAATGCGTTTGGCCGTGAGCATCCTGAACGGCAGCCTGTGAAGGGAGCGGTTCAGGACGCGCAGGTCCAGGATCGGTCGTAACCCACCGGTTTTCTTGGGGACGATGAAGTACGGGCTGTAAAACCTCGACCTCATCTCGGCTGGAGGGACAGTCTCGATTGCACCCTTCGCCAGCAGGGTGGCAACCTCCGCTCGCATGATGGGGGCATTGCCACCGACCATAGTGAAGCGGACTCCGCTGAAACGGGGAGGAGACCGAGCGAACTGAATCGCATAGCCGCGCCTGATCGTTCGGGCGACCCAGCGGGACAGGCTGGGGAGCTCTAACCAAGCTGCCAGAAACTGAACCAGCGGGGTCATGCGAACGACAGACGTCCCCCCGGAGGGGCAGCGAAGCGGAGTGACCGGCCCCGGCGAGGGTGGCATAGCGGCCCTGTGCGGGGGCGTGGTCAGGCTCCGCACCCTGACAGAGGAGACCAGGGAAGGACCAGCGTTCCACGGGGGTCTGCTCTGCCAGGGGGCTGGCGACAGAGGGGGACGAGAGCGGTGTGGTCCGAAGACGGCACGCACTGTCGTCTGCGCCCTCTGGAACAGAGGGGGACAGGAGTGGCGAGGCCCGGAGGCGGCGCACACTGCTGTCCGAGAACTCTGTGACAGAGGGGGATGAGAGCGGCGAGGCCCGGAGGCGTCGCACACTGTCAGCCGGCTCTGTGTGCTCAGTGATGGAAGTGTTGGTTCTTTCTTTAACAGTTTTAGGGTACTGCCCACCCGTGGGTGAGCAGCGGGAAAACAAAAGATTCTCCCCCGGCCCTCCGCCGGGGGAAGGAGGGGGCCTGCAACCACCTCCTGGGGAAGAACCGGGACCATCACTGAGCAGCCCGTCTCAGGAGCGCCGCTTAGCCTGGCGTTTAGCGGGGCGCGGGGCTGGAGAGGGCTGGGGCGCCTTCCTGCGGCCTCCTCCACGACGCGGCCTGGGTGAAGGCTGCTGCTGGGGCCGTGCGGGAGGGGAGGGAGCGGCAGGAGGGCGCCCTCGGCGGCGAGCAGGCTGAGGCTTCTGAACCGACGGCTGGGTGGAGGCAGCAGCGGGCCGTCGGGGCAGAATATGTTTGATAGCCTCAGACTGCTTCTGTGCGGTCGAGAACTGCTGGGCAAAGTCCTCGACCGTTCCGCCGAAGAGGCCGGCCTGGGATATGGGGGCGTCGAGCAGACGAGAGCGCTCGGCGTCCCGCATATCAGCCAGGTTCAGCCACAGGTGACGCTCCTGGACCACCGAAGTGGCCATCACCTGACCCAGGGAGCGTGAGGCCTCTTTCGTCGCTCGGAGAGCGAGGTCAGTGGCGGCACGCAGCTCATCAAAGAGCCCTGGGTCAGTCCCGCCCTCGTGCATATCTCTGAGCAGCTGGGCCTGGTAGACCTGTAAGGTGCTCATCGCATGCAGAGCGGCGGCCGCCTGTCCTGCAGCCTTGTAAGACTTCGCCACGAGGGAGGACGAAAGCCTACAGGCCTTGGACGGGTGCTTAGGATTACCACGATATGAAGCACTCTGAGGACACAATTGCATCGCAACAGAGCGTTCAACCGGGGGAACCCCAGTGTACCCACGGGCGACCGCCCCATCGAGGGGGGAAAGGCGGAGAAAGCCGACGAACGTGCACGGGAGGTCAAGGGAGCCTTCCATGATTTCGTCAGCTCCTCATGCACTTCCGGGAAGAAAGGTATTGGGGTTGGCTGCGGCCGAGAGGCGGCAGCCGCGCCCAAAAACCAATCGTCCAGCCGCGAGCGC